>CM052897.1:10206416-10237395 GCA_028534135.1 Potos flavus | reverse complement strand
CAGAGCGAGCTGCACTCTGGGGCCCCCCACATGCATCAACAAAGGAGCTCTGCCACTATCTGTTTTGTGGGGCTCCCCACACAATTCCCTTTAAACAAAGGGTACACCTGCTGTTTAAAAAAAAAGATATACAAATGAAAAGTGCGGGGGAGTGTGAGTGTGTGTGTGTGTGTGCATGTGCACATTGGCTGAGATCCATACATAAAAAGCATGAAAGTAAGTCTTTGCACGAGGAAAATAACAACCCTCACTCTGCTGAGAGAGCACTCGCGGGTCATCCCTGGTGGTTGGCAAATCCTCCACCAAGAGGCTTCTCAGTGGTCTTCAGGCCAGTTGTTGCCCTTAGTGATTTCTTTATTTTCGTGTCTTCCCACCCCGGCTATATTCTCTTTGCTATTGTTTATTCACGGAAATAATCCATGTATATTATACAAAAATAGAAAACACAGATAAACAAAAAGAAGGTAAAAAAAAATGTAGCTGTAACTCTACCATCTCATCATCTAGTATTAACCACCATCAACATTTTCATAGAAAGATACATAAACACAAAGAGAAAAACTAAGATTTTTGTTTTTACAAATGTAGAGGCTGATGGCGCAAGCCAAAAGTGCTCTTTACTTAAATTTATTAAAAAAAAGAAACTGTTGTGTTTCTACAGAGATTCACAACAAACCTTGGAGAGAAGGAAGCATTTGATTGATTTGAGTTTTGACAGATGAGTAGGAATTCACCAGACAAAGAAAGAAGACAGGTGTTCTAAGCCGAGGGAGCCATGAGGCCAGGCACCTAGAGAATAAAAGGGCATAACCAATTTGTGGAATCTAGAAATGATCAGGTGGGACTAAAACAATAATAGAAGTAGGGATTGGGGAGGTACATAAACAATGAATCTTGCAACACTGAAAAAATAAAATAAAAGTATTTGGGGGAAAAAAAAAAAAGAAGCAGGGATTGAGGAGAAGGCAGATGATTCAGGAAAGGAAGGACTTGAGGAGCCTTGAATGCCATGCCAACGAGTTTGCCTTGTATGCTATGAGCACCAGGGAACTGTAGGAAGTCCATGACCAGGCTAGTGAGAAAAGCCCAGCCCAGGTCTGCCCTGGCAGGCTCCTGCTTTGTATCCCGCCTCCCATGTCCAGGCCGTGTCCCCAGCCTGCAGGAAGGCTCCAAAGGGTGCCCTGGATCCCCTCCATGCTGTAACCACTGCCTTAGAAAGATAAGAACAAGGTCCATTTCCAGAGACTTCCTCCAGTGACAAAGCCCCCCAGGGCCTTTAGCTGAGCAGCCAGGGCCAATTAGCAGACCGAGGAGAAGGAGCAATCAGGGGAGGGAGCCGAGCGCAGAGAAACATCGGTTTATAATTAGGTGGCCTAATCACCTGTGTAAATTGTGTATTTCTTATGATCGATGTGCTAAACGGCTCAGGTTTAATTAAGTTCTGCTGACTCGTTCTCTTTGAAGACCCACTGAAGTGTGATTCACAGCTCACACAATTAATAACAGGGAGAGGAGCAACTTGAAAGAGGTGGCAGTCCTTGCCACCTCCTCCCACCCTCTCCCCGCCCATCCCCTGCCGTGCCCTGGTGCCCTTGGCCCACCGCAGTGGGTGGGCTGCACTGTGGCCACCGGCTCCTCAGCTTCTATGCCAAGAACCTGGTCAGGAGATGGTGGGCCTGGACAGGAGCTTAAAGATTTTCTCATTCCCAATCCAGTGCTCCTTCCAGAGCTGGGAAAGGGAGACCCAACGACCTCATCATCCTCCCTTCTGGGACGTTCAGGACATCCCAGCCCTTCCTGATGATCAAGAACCTTATCCAGGGCATGGGGCGCTCCCACATTGAGCTCCTATTTCCAGCTTCTTGTTGAATGAGGTTTCTTCTGGTTCCAAAATTCCACAGGCCGAGTTCTGTGTTCTACCTTCTTCTCCGCTCCATATCCATCCATACCATTCTGGCTTCTCTCATCTGCCTCCTCTCCCTTATCATCCACTGCGGTCTGTAACCCATGTCTGCCTTGCTGGTCCCTCCCACTCCTTTCCTGGAGCTCCCTCCTGCATCTGGTGGGAAAACTGAAGAGCGGGCCTTCATCTCTCCTTAGTTGACCTCTCAGACAACTTCTCAGAGATGTGGGCGTGGGCCAGTCCACGCTTCTTCTTATTTACCCTAAGCTTCCCATTTCCCCAATGCCATCAGAGTCGGCGCCCCAAGAAACTGAATTTTTATTTTTATCTTATTTTATTTAAATAGCCACATAGAGATGGTAGCTACTATGCTGAACACTGCAGACCTAAGGAGCTAAACTTTTAACAAAGTCTTGCCTCTGATCCAAACCTTGTTTTCCTGAAGCCAGGTCCAAGTCTGTCTGACTCTTCCCAAACTGCCCTTCTGGTCCAGTCTCATGAGTTAGATTTCAGGGAGTCCCAGTCACTGGGAGTGATCTCAGCTCCAGGATACCTCCATCCCTACCACTCCTTTTTATAGTCCTCCAATTTGAGGCCATTCTGTCTAGACTAACATCTCAAAAAGGGCTGGGGGACAATCAGTGTTGATTATCTGTACCCCAAGAACCCACAGTCAGACTTGGGGGAGAAGCTTTGGCACTTTGAGTCCTGTAGGCTGGTGGGTTTGGGGCTCAGCATCCATCTCTCCACTGGTGTGGATTTGGGATGTGTCTGTTTATTCCTTGGAGAAGTCACTACAGCCATTGGACAGACATACGTGCACACACACACACACATATTCATCATCATCATCATCACTATCACCACCATCATCATCATCACTATCATCATCATCATCGTCACTATCACCAACATCATCATCATCACTATCATCAACATCATCACCATCACTATCACCACCATCATCATCATCACTGTCATCAACATCATCATCACCACCATCATCATTGTCACTATCACCAACATCATCATTGTCACTACCACCACCATCATCATCATCACTATCATCAACATCATCATCACCACCATCATTATCGTCACTATCATCATCATCACTATCACCACCATATCATCATCACTATCATCATCACCATCATCATCACCACAATCATCACCATCATCATCATCATCACTATCATCACCAGCATCATCACCACCACAATCACCATCATCACCATATCATCATTATCATCATCTCTCAAAGACAAACATCTGAGAATGTGTAGCTCAAAACTATTACAAAAACATATTTTTCTAACTGACCAGTAATTTGCCAGACAGCCCACACTCCACAAAGTCAGAGGTCACTTATTATGCAGAAAAGAAGTAGATCCTTTCCTTGTCCAAATTATGCCCTCCAGTTCTACCAGAAATAGGGAAAAGCCACATATATCTTAACAGTTTCTCCTGTAGTTACACAAATGGAAGCATTGAAAAAATTATTCTATTAAGGAGTCTATTCTTAGTCATGAACCCTTGTTTGCCTAAGTTTCCTTTTGGAGAGAACGGAGAAGGTGGCTTCTTTTTGTCATCATCTAATTGTTTCTAATCCTCTGTTCTCCATGGTGCTTGCTTTCCCATGTTCCGGTTCTGCACCTTGCATTCTCTGTCCAGGATCCCCCATTCCATAGCTCTGTATTCCCAGAAGAATCTAACTCCATGCTGTCCTGGACACCACAGTTTGCCCAGCCAACCTGGAATCTTCCATCCTGTGAAATTTTTTTTGCACTGTCCTATAGAACTGCACAGTATTACTATCACCTAAAATGCTGGCCTTGTGATTCAATGAATGTGATACTGTCGCATGGCTTGTTCATTTTTGTACTCCTGCAGATAGGCCCCCAGTGCCTACAAGATGCTGGACACAAAGGACATACTCAGTAAAACTCGGCAATAGGTTGACATTGCCATCTCTCTCTGCATCAGTTCTGATTGGCTTCAGTTCTACCCTTAAACACACTGCTATCTTTAAACATAGAATAAATCTCTCTTCTTAAAAACTTTGAAAAAAAGGTAGACCTGGGAAGGGAAATGAGATAGGGAAGGAGCTCTCTCAGGTCTGATCAGGTGGTTCACAGTCCAAGAGCTTGCTCTAGCAGGTGATAATGTTTGAAACCTCACTGTCTGTGACTCCCAAGAAGTTCTCAAGAGTCAGTGAAATGAGTCAAAGTCCTTTGAGGGAAGAGCAAATAATTAACAACAAGCTTGAGGGGTAATAGGGAGGGATGAGACCAAAGGCACACTATGAGATGCCATTTCTACCACTGAGGCCAATGGGTCTGGTTAATCCCAGAGATTTAGGAGTAGCTTCAGCTATAGGAGTAGCTTCTCCTCTCTGGCCCTCACCTTCCACCAAGCAAACTGGTTCCCCAGGAAGGCCCAAGGCAATGTGTTTTAAGCCATCCAGCCTCCGCCTGAAGAGAAAGAGAATTATAGGATGTCAGGGTGTATTTGGCTGCTCTCCTCCCCCATTCCACAGATGGGGAGACCGAGGCCCAGAACGTAAATGAAATGTGGCCCAAGTTATAGAATTAAGGAACAGAGCTCAGGTCTCCTGACGTCCAGTTCAGTGGGTTTCCTACTAACAAATATTAGGATGGATAACAAGTGTGCACACACACCACACACACACAAGATACACATGCATATACACCACACACACACACACACAAATACACACACACCACACACACATGCACATGCGCACATTCTTTGGTTGTTAAACCATCACAGCTGAGATCCACTCTTCACCCAATGTCTACTCCAAGTCATAGCCTATAGTGCTTTTACCTAGTATTTTGTTGCGGGGGGAGGGGGAGAAGGTGAGCTGGGTGGGAGAAAGGAGACCTCCATAGGATTTCAGATCCCCACCCTCCTTTTTAGTCATCCCATCTGGCCCGTGACATCTGACATTGGTCCCCAAAAGTGAAGGGGATTTGGGGAAGGGGTTTGTACCTTTCCTACAGTTCCTAGAATTACATCATGTGGACTTTGTTCTAATTAAAACTAGGTTGCAGCCCTGTCCTTGGAAGTGCATGCTCAGGAAAACAAACCCACTACCACCTGATTCCACCTTCCTCCACCATCTGTGATTGTCCCCATCAGGGGGTACAGGGGAGGCTGCGAGTAGGAGATCTTCCTTATTCTTCTTGCTTCCCTGGCCCTTCTCCAGAACAGTTGTCCCAAAGCCCTTCTTCATCCCTCCTGCCCTGACCCCTCCACCTCACTCCCTCTCTGCTGGAGACCCGACTTCCGGTTCACCTGCCCCGAAACTCACATGGCACCCTCACCTGTATAGTGAGTGTCTCCGACAAGTCTGTCCTGCAGTCGCCCCATCCAGTGCCCCTCCAGTGCCCTCTCTCTCCCCTCGGTCTTCTGACATACTCTAGGCTACTCTCTGAAACTTCTCCCCAGCTTCCCCTCCACCTTCTAGCACCTTCTCAATATATGAATTCTTCTTCTACTTACTGCCGTCACTTCTCCCCAGCCACGCACGCCTCAATCCACTTTAATTCACACTATATTTGTCAGAGTCTCTAGGAAGTGTCAGACGCCACACTGGGTGTGTTTGGGGTATTGCAAACATGGATCCTCTTTCCTTGGCTTCTGCCATCATAATTCTACCCAAGTAGTTTTCCTGTGGCCTTCAGTGTCCTCCTAAATGCCAAATTCAGGACCACGTGCCTCAAATCCATTCTGGAACAAAACAAGCTAAATAAACATGCATGCATGCAGGCCAAGGTCAAGGTCAAGGTCAAGGTCCAGTACCACCTTGTCACATAATAGGTGTTCGATAAACACACTGATTTTTTCTGGCTTTTCTTCCTCTTCACCCTCACTTGTTTTTAATTCTATGGACACTTCATTCTTTCCAAAGCTCTCTTCCCCCGTGTTTGCTTGGGCACTGCTTGCGTCTGAGCTTCCTCTGGCTCAGGTTAGCTTCCCCAGAAAACAGACTGACATAGAGATTTGCTGGAGAACATCTACTGGGGGCTTTTCATGATGTTATCAAGACCTTCTGTTTTAATCCCGGGACCTTACACTCTCTCTCCAGCTGGCAACTGCCATTCTTCCTCCACATGCCCAGCACACCTTTGTGGACCTGTGTGCAGGTGCTGCCTCCCCGCGGCCCCCTCCGCTGCCCACGGAGCCCTCACTGTCTGTTCCATGGGACTGCTATGACCCTTCTCTGTCCCTGTTATGACTAATCTATCCCTGGCAGGGATACAGCTGGGCCCCTTTCTTGAGACAGTTTCTTCACGGGGTGTCCTCCTTTTCCTTCTACCTCGGGGACCTGCCCGTTGTGGCATCCCTCACTGGTTTCTCTCAGCTCCCTCATGGGCTGCTGAGCCCCTACTCAGTGGAAGGGTCCAGGCTTACTCCCAGACCCCCCACTCTTCTCCACATGCCCTTCATGCTTGAGTGATCTCAGCCATGCCCAGATTGCCAAGGCCAAATATATGCTGACCCTTCCCAAATTTGAACCACAGTCCTGAGCCACTCAAAGACCCACTTTGAGCTCCAAACATATATTCGTCCGCCTATTTGAGAGTTGTTTTGAATACCCAATAGGCTTCTCAAAGTTTACAGCAGAACAGCTGAGTCCCCATCATACACACACATGCGGAGACCTGGAGCTTCCCGGGCACGGGTGGGCCCAGTGTAGTTGCCCACAGCACTGCACACAGACGGAGGCCTAGCACTTGGGGTTTTAACGCTTATGGTCATCTTGAAATTCTTAATAATTTTGTGTGTGAATCTGTGCTTTGTAATTGTGCTTTGTAATTGAAGTTCAGTGGGACCAGGAAGCAAGCAACAGAGCCCTGAAGCCTTGACTCAATGCTCAATGCCCCTCTTCCCACCTCCCTGCTTTCCTGGGATGGGCCACTTGTTTCCCCAGCCCCACCCAGTGACCACTACCTCCTCCATCCTGTGTGATTCTGGTGATGGGAGGGGTTTCAGGGAATGGATGGGAGGAGGGTCAAGGTCAGGTACATGTACCCTGATGCCAAGTCAATGGGTGGGCCCCGGGTCCCTGTGAGGGTCCACGTTCCCCCTATTAGTAACCTTGTGCCAAAGGGAGCATGACCTTACATGGAAAACTCAAAAACCTAGGCAAACAACAACAAAAACCACACTGACAGGTTGAGAGAGACTGCAGAAGAAAATAAAAAGCTTTTTTCCTGCTTTCTGAACGAGAGCACCACATTTTTACTTTACATTAGGCCCCAGAGATTATGTAGCCAGTCCTGCGGGGACACAAGGATAGACAGATTGGAAACAGGTTGTAAGGGACTGACTGCTGTGGAGTTCAGTTTTTACTTTGTAGACCAAGGCTGGCAAGTTTTTCCTGTAAAGGGCCAGATGGTAATTATTTTAGGCTTTTCAGGCCATATGGTCTCTGTTGCAACCACCCAAAGCGCATGCAAAAGCAGCCATAGACAATACATAAACCAATGGGAGGGCTGTGTTCCAATAAAACTTTATTTACAAAAACAAACAGTGGGCCAGATATGACCCTCAGGCTACAGTTTGCCATGCCCTGTTGTAGACAAGGGCAAGTCATTGAAGGCATCTGAGCAGCAAAAAGGACAATCACGGGAGTTTCTAGAAAGTTATCTTGACCCCACTGTTTAGGATGGATCAGAGAGGTCAACCTAGAGCCACGGTTTCTATTGAAAAATATTGGAAAACTCCAAGCAGAGGAGCCAGAGGCCAAGACTCTGCAGTGGGCAGCAGGGGTTGAAAGAGTGAAACCAAGTAACACAAAAGCCTCATCAAGGTGCCAACAGCAAGATCGCTAACCCAACTTGAACCCTCTTCCATCCAGAGGAAAGAAAGAGCAAGCGAAGGGTCCGAACCACCTTCACCACCGAGCAGCTGCATGAGCTGGAGAAGATCTTCCACTTCACCCACTACCCAGACGTCCACATCCGCAACCAGCTGGCAGCCAGGATCAACCTCCCAGAAGCTCGGGTGCAGGTATAGCTGTCCCCACTCTCAACGCCCAAGCTCAATGCTTTGGGGGTCATGGATGAGACCCTGTGGATCATGAACCCTCCAGCGCTGCCCCATCTGAAGTTTCCCATTGACTTTATCCCTTGAATACAGTAACATTTGCCAAATATTATTTCCAGGAAATGAGGTCACCATAGTTACACGATGGTTTCTCTCTTTGGGAGGTGGAAATGGAGCAGGGTGACATCAGTGATGGCCATCGGTGTCTGTTTCCTGCCTTCCCTCTCCACCTGGCTGTAGTTCCAGAACATCACTCACCATGCAGCCCCATTCACAAAATAGTTCTTGACAATCTAGACCAGTGGTCAGCAAAGACCAGTGGCCTTTTTCTGTAAAAGACCAGATGGTAATTATTCTGGGCTTTGTGAGGCCATACGGTCACTGTCTGAAATGTTACTGATGAGCTCTACAATTTGAATTTTGCATAATTTGCGTGTGTCACAAATATTCTTCTTTTTATCTTTTTTCCCAACCACTTAATAATGTGAAAGCCATGCTTAGCTCATGGGCTATACAAAAACTGGTAGGAAGGCCAGATTTATCCTGCAGGCCTTAGTTTGCCAATCCCTGATCCAGACCTCATGGGTGTCACTTTGAAGGCAGCATAGAGAAGTGGAAAGGGCCATCCATGGTCCGAGATCTACCTAAGCCAGAATCTGCCATTTCTTCCCCTTGGAGTGTCTGTGGTTAGAGATACAGTCACCCCTTGTCAATCACCAGGGGCGTGCCCCACCTCTTTGCACACCCCCAATTTTACAAGTACCACTCTAGCAAATCCAAACCAATTGTGGCACTGTTGGCTGGCCCTAAAACACTTCTCTACGTCATTCTTTTTTTTTTCTCTTTTTCAATCAAACATGATGGACTCATTCCAAATTCACATATCTGAGCCAGGGCCCAGATCAACATTTTACTCTTGATTTTATCCCATCCTACTTTTCTTCTGGCTCCGGACCACGGCCGTTTCAGACTTCTCCCTTTCCCTTCCCGCTTAGAATCAGGAGCTACGTGGGTAGCGCCTGCAGCCACTGTGAAGCTGCCTCGGCAGAATGGCCAAGGACAAGCCCACGTGCCAGGGACAGCCAGGGCATTCGTGAAGACGGGGAGCTGCCAATATTCAGCCTATAGATGCCAAGGGGCCCACAGCGGTCTACGGCCCGTGGCCTGCCAGCAGGAAGCAGCCCACAGAGGAGTTTTATTTGATCTGCACGACCTTTTCAATCTCAAACCGTTCCCACAAAAATTGAGATTTCCGCCTTAGATACTGGGTGGGCCTGCAATGCCAGGCTCGAATTTCTACAGGATCCCTGCTGGCTGAAGCTGAGACGCTGTGCCCTCCGGGCTCTGTTCCCCACGGACCCCACTGCCCCTGCTTATACGGCATCTAGCTGCTCCACTAGGGCACGAGCCCCCGGCCCCGCAGGCACCGGAAGTTCTGATCCCCGGTCCCCCTCGGAGGGCAGACCTCCTGAGCCAAGGAAATCCTGATGCTATGGAGCTTTCTAAACTGTAAAGTGCTAGTCCCTGGGAAAGCATCAGGATCACGCTTTTGGGGGGAAGGTACTGGGTGGAAAAAAGCCCTGCGCCTGATCTCCATCCTCTCTCTCGCCCACCCCAGATCTGGTTCCAGAACCAGCGCGCCAAGTGGCGGAAGCAGAAGACCGGCAGCCCCGGGGCTCCACAGCAGCTGAGTGAGGACAGCCTGGCCCTGGCCAGGAACCCGGCTGTGGCCGTGAGTGGCTGAGGCACCAAGGGTGGGGGTGGGAGGGCACTGTCTGCGAGCGTCCCAGACCCAGAAGCGAGGAACCCCGGGGGCTCTGTGTACAGTAGAGGGTACGGCGGAGACTCTTCTAGAAAGAGCACGGCCAAGATTGCTCTGGGCGTCTGTGGGACGTGGGACAAGCCACTGCCCCCCTCTGTCCCCACGTCCTCATCCCCTGAGTGACAATCACTATGCCTCTCCTTCCTCCGGGGACGGGCTTGTGCTATTGGGCAGAACTTCACAGTTTAAGGACCAGGCAGGCAGGGAGTAAGGGGTGGTGCCCAGAGGGTGAGCAGGTAGGCTCTGGAGTCAGGCTGCCCGGGGTTCGAATCTCAACTCTGCACTTAGCAGCAGCGTAGCCCAGAGGAGTCACTTCGCCCCTCGAGGAGAGTAGTAGTTTGATGAGGGTGAAATTGCTGAGACATGAAAAGGCTTGGCGCCTAGGACGTGCACCCCGAGCATGGGCTGTCCATGGGGTCCACACGTATGGGATGGTGTGTCAGACGCAAAACAGCAGGCAGCCAGCACAGAGTCCTGTGGCCAAGGTTTGTGCGTGCCCACAGTGATGCTATGAGGTAGGGTGTCTTTACTTCTCCATGTTTTGCTAATGCAGAAACTGAGCACCAAGAAGCGTAGTGACTTTTTCACCTCGAGCAAGTCCTGTACGTGCCAGGATTAGGACCGGGTTTCCTGGCCCCCAGGGCACACATTTCTCCCCAACATGGTCCCCTACCCACCCTGAGCTGCCCAAGTCCTGTGGGAAAGGCTGGGAAGCCGCGGGACAGCCTCAGGTGAAGCCTAGGACTCACTTCTCTCTCCTGACCTTCCCCTTGTGACAGGGCCCCAGGCTGCTGCCCTCCACTCAGCCCCAGCTGGCTCTCCCCACCGGGTGCTATCCACCGGCTCCCTGCCAGCCGGCCTCTGCCTGGTGCCCCGGCCAGATCACCCTCCTGCCACGCCACCTGTGGGAGACACAGCCCCTCCTAGGCCCTCTCATCCAGCAGACCTGCGTCCCTGCCCTGTGCTGCCTTCCACCTGCGAACCCCAAATGGGCCAGCCTCTGTGCCACCTCCACATAGAGATCGAATCGCGTCTCGCCAATGGAGCTGCTCTCCTCTCCAGGTCAAGAAAGGTGGCAGGAGGGTGCCCAGGGCTCTGGAGGAATCCATCTCACCATCCAAAGATGGCCCACGGCTCGGGAAGCCTCCCTGAGCACGCCTGGAGGAAGGTTGCGTTGGACTCAGCAGTAAAGCGAGCAATACAGGAGCTCTCATCGCTCCTCCCGAGGTTGCCCTCCTGGCTCAGAAGACAGAGGCTGTGTGAGATCCCCAGATGAGCTCTGGACCAAGGAGGGCATCATCTTGTACTCTTGCTTCCTCTAACTTGCTGTGTGACCTCCAGCTGGTTACTCACCCCCTCTGGACCTCATCTCTAATACAGGCAGTCGGACAAGGTGACTTCCGAGGGCCCTTCTGGCTCTTCCTTTGGTGAGGTGAACCATGGTGAGAACAGAGGCATAGAGGAGGCCAAGGAGGGTTTGTCTGTTCACTCATGATGCATGTATTGAGCACCTACTGAGTACTCTATAAGTGGAACTGGATCTAGACACAAACAACCAAGGCTCCGCCCCCAGGAGCTCAGTCCAGGTTGGCCCAAGGGGTCGTGCTGAGCTTCCCCTGCAAGCAGAATGTGCTCTCAGTGACCTTGCCGTTAGCCCAGTGACCTTGCTGTTGGCCCATGCCTAACAAATTCTGTAGGGCTTTGATGTGAATGCACAAGTGGGAGAGAAATACAGGGAAAGTTTTTTAATTTAAAACAGAATGTAGTGCCTTTGGTTATCCTGCTGGACTGGGGAGGGATGTTGCATTTCTGGTCTGAATAAAGAATATGACAGTAAGCTCTTTTCGGAGTTTATTTCCCAGGACTAGCACAAGGGAGCAGCTGGAAGGCCAGCCTCCTTCCGTTGTAAAGAGCCTAAGGATTCCGCCGATTCCTTGCAGTGAGACCTTGGGCAAATCACAAGCCTGGTCTGAGCCTCAGTTTCCACATCTGTAAAACGGGGGTAGTAAGCCGCGCCCTGCTTGCCGTGATGAGCAATTGGGGGGCTCTGAAAAGGAGAGGAAGTGCTTCGCCAAGTGTGAGGCTGGGCCCACTGTGGAGTGATAGCGTTGTCCCCAGACCCCACCAGGAAAGGGGCTGCTTTGGGTCTCAGCCCTGGGATACACCACCCCTACTCCCAGGGAGGCCACCCCCGACCTTCCCTTCGGCCTGAGCCCTGCCGAGAGGTCCCCTACAGCGGAGGACAAGGCCTGCTCCTCCTAACTGGGCAGGCTAGACTGACCTCCTTGTATAAATCGGAAGTTTGGGTAATGTGCCCCAAATTCCAGAACCTCTGCAATCTGGCCCGGTCCCTGATGCAGGCAGGAGTGGGACGGGGAGTCTGGAAGCTTGGGTCTTAGTCCTTCCCTTCCTCTGATTGGTTGTGGAAGCTTGTCCCCAGCCCCTCTGGGCTGCGGCCTTCTCACCCGTAAACTGGAGGCCGCCACACCAGCTCTGCCCCGAGGCACACAATATACCAGAATCTGACTACGGCCCGCAAACAGGATCGTGCTTTGTAAACGGAGAAGTGCCAAATGCTCAGAGCCCATGAATGTCATCACTGACAGACACCTAGTCTCCAGCAAGCTTGGGAGGAAAGGAGAAGGCTAAGTTGGGGGAGCAAAAGATCCAATTAACCGAGGGTGGGCCTGGGAACGTGCTCATTCAAACACCACCGCAGTGGCTGGAGGGAGGGGATATCTGCTTCCCAGCAGTCTCTCTCTGTCCCCCGAGGACATCCGCTGGGTACACCTCAGGCTGGCCGTGACCTCTCTGCCCCGGTGCTACATTCCATCCCCTGCCGGGGTTCACCCCACCTCCTCTGCCGCAGGACCTCCTCAAGTTATGAATGCCCCCAGGCCCGCTCCTGGGAGCTAGAGGAAAGTCGACAGCGCCCCCTACCCCTCCGGGGTCATGGAGACCCTAGGCCAAGCAGAGGACTCTCCTTCTAGACTTCCTGCAGCCATTTCCGAGGCCCTGGCCACATGAGGGTCACGGACAAGATGGCAGATGCCCCACCTTCCAGATGGAATGGAGAGGCACAGGTCCGCTCGGCTTTGGGCTCCTCGTGTAAGTCCGGGTTCTCCAAAGAAACAGAACTGTATGTATATATTTTTTCCTTAGTAGGAGGAGCTGGCCTCACGGTTATGGAGACTGAGAAGCCCCATGATCGGCAGTCCCCAAGCCGAAGACCCAGGAGAGAGCAGACGGCACAAGCTCCAGTCGGAGTTCGAAGGCAGGAGGGGACCAAAGTCTCAGCTCAGAGGCAGGCGGAGAGCAGGTTCTCCCTTCCTCCCCCTTTTCCTTCTGTTCAAGCCTCACGTTCGCCCACACTGGGTAGAGCAATCCGCTTTACTCAGTCTACCGTTCAAATGTTAATCACATCCCGGGCTACCTCTCAGGGGCACCCATAATGGCACTGAGCCAAACACCCCAGCACCCCATGGGCCCAGGCAAGTTGACATAGAATTAACCATCGCCATCCCCAACCCCTGTCCCAGTCACATACCCTCCTCCCCTTAGAACCCTCCAGAAACAGGGTTTCACCAACCCTAAGAGGTTCAGGCGACCAGGACTCTCAGGTTCAGTACCGATTTAAAGTTGATTTAGGGGGGAGCAACTCTTCCTCCCTAGGGACTTATGTTCTCCCCGTAAGAACTATTTTATTCCCTTACCTTCTATCTGTGGTGCAAAGGAATCACTTTTAGAACGCACACCCACTGTGTGACCTTGGGCAAGGGACATGTCCCCTCTGTAGAACAGACTCTGGTCTTTCAGGGTTTCTGTGACAACTAAATGAGTTAGTACAGTTTGGCACATGACAAGTGTAGAGAAAAAAAAAAAAGCCATTTTTCCCAACTCTCCCTTCTACCTCTTTCTACTTCTGACTTTGAGCAACTATTCTGACCCCAGACTCTATCCTAGGAGTTTTGTGTTGGGTTTTGAGTTGTTGTTGTTGTTTGATAGAGAAAAAGAAAGAGAGAGCATGGGGTTGGGGTGAGGGGGAGAGGGAGAGAGAGAATATTAAGCAGACTCCGCGCCTAACGTGAGGCTCAACACGGGGCTCAATCTCAGGACCCTGAGATCATGACCTGAGCCGAAATCAAGAGTCGGATGCTTAACCGACGGAGCCACGCAGACACTCCCATCTTAAACCAGTGTCCCAGAGGCCAAGGAACTCTTAAAAAAGCATGCAAAACGGGGTGTGTCTGTTTATTTTTCCCAGGGAAAGAGTCCATTGCTTTCATCAGCTAAAAATAATCCTAATAAAGAATCCCCATCAGACATCCCTGAGTCAGATCCTGACAGGCTGTGTGGACTAGAAACTTGAGAAAAGTTAAAGGATCATTTTTTAAGGTAAAATCGTACATACAAATATAAAATGAACAAGTGCCAAAGCTTTATTTAACTTGCCGACGAGGGAGCCAGTAAGACGTCATAGGGGCTCCAAGGAGAGCTGAAAGAACAGAGACGCACATACATACAGGCAGGAAGTCTGAAATGAATGACAAATGGAGACACAGCGGCCAAGTTATCAGGACAGAATCAATGGCTTCTCCGCCAGCCACAATTCATTTGCGTTTCTATGGGCAGGAAGCATCTGCACTAATATGTTTCCTGCCCTTTCAAGAGTTGAAAGGGAGCTCAAAGACAGGGGAAGGTGCTGCTATCCCAGAGACTGTGCTAGACAGAACACCTTGTAACCTCTTCATGCCTATTTCAGAGTATTTCGTGATTTCTCCTCACTGAATCTCAGCATCTCACCTTCCTCAACCGTTAAATCTATGGGATAACGAACTTGTCTCGAAAGTCAGCGGTGGGATTAGAGTAGATGATGTTCTTAAAGCATCTCGTACTTGTGGAACACTTTATGAATGCAGGAAATTATTTTGCATTGCTTGGCACACTCCTCTAGAACTCAAGTTTAAACGTCTCTATCTTAGAAGTTGTTTAGAAAGATGGTAATGTTTCTTTAACATCCATTGACCTTTTATAGTTCAATTCTTAAGAAGGCTAAACAAACCATGGAAAATGAGCAAAGAGCGGAAATAAGAGGTTCATAGGGAAGAACACACACAAATATATACTCAACATATAAAAATATGCTCAACCTCATCCATAATTTAAAAATGCAAATAAAACAGTAAGGAAATACATTTTCTTTTCCTTTCAGACTGGCAAATATTTAGTGTTGGTAAGGGGTTGATATATACACTCGCTCTCACACATAAGGAAGTACGAATTAGGAAATCCTTTTGGAAGATAACTTCACAAATATTAGTATTCTAAATGCAAAGGTCTTTGACCCATAATCGTATTTGCAAGAACTTATCTGATAAACACATACAGGTATAAATACTGTATATAAGAATGTTCACCAAGGCTTTGTGATCGCAAAAACTGGAAGCCACCTGCCCAGGGTACTGGCTGAGCTGATTGTAGTATATTTATCCAGCTATTAAAAATAATGAGAGAGATCGAAATGCAGCTCGTGGGAAATTGTCATTAGACACGTCATTAAGTGGAAAAAGCAAGCTGGAGAAGGGCATTATGATCTCATCTGAGTAAGAAAAGGGTAAAAATGTCCTGATACATAAAAACATCACCTCCATGCTGAGAATTTCTGCATACTTTGGTTTTCGATCCATAAGAAATCACTCCAAAACTTGGTTGCTTGAAATAACAATTTCTTTGGCTCGTGGCTCTGGCTAGACCAGTTCTCCATCGGGTCTGGGCTGACTGGGCTCATGTCAGCTGGGGCTTGCATACGCGGCTGGGGTCGGCCGGCCGGTGGATGGCCGCCGGTGATCTAGGATGGCCTCTCTCACAGACAGGTCTGGGGGCCCGGCACGCTGTCAGCTGGGCGACAAGGTGACCCGGCTCTGTGTGTCTCACTGGGCTTCCAAGTACAGCGGTCAAAGGATCCAAGGTTCTTGAGGTTTGGGCTCAGAATTCACAGGTCCCTTCTGCTGTATTTTATCAACGAAAGCAAGTCACAGGATCAGCCCAGATTCGAAGGGTGGAAAACGGACTCTTCTTGACCGGAAGAGCTTGCAAAGTGTGTGGCCACATCTACAATCCGCCATAACCCCCGAATGGCGATCTCATCAGACTTCTTCCCTGCGTTCTCTCCGCACCTCCTCCTGAACGTGTAATAGGTACCCCGAGCTTAATGTGTCTAAAGCCAAACTCTATTTTTACCCACCCCAAACCTGCCTTTTTCTTAGTCTTCCTCCTCTCAGCAACCGTGACAGCTTTCTGCTAGTCACTCAGGCTAGGGTCCTGAGAGCACTCTTGACCACTCTCTTTTCTAATGGGGCAGCGAATCCAGCGTCCGGCTCCCCCTCCTTGATGCGGCCGCAGACCTCTCCCTACTGCCTCCCTGTGTTCACCGCCCACACCTGGGCTCTATTCTTCACTCTCTTCACTCGGCACCCAGTGATCCTGGGAGAACCTGAGTCGGATCACGACTCTCACTTGGAAAAAAGTCCAAGTCCTTCCTGTGGCCAATGTGAAAGGTCCTGGCTCCTGCCTCTGTCCCCAGTGCTCTCTATACTGGCCACCCTGGCCTCCTACCAGCTGCTGCTCCCAGGAGCCAAGTACAATCTGCCCCCGGGCTCTTGCACTTACCATCACTCTGCCTGAACCATCCCTCTCCAGCTATTTGCTTTGCTCCCTCCCTTACTTCCTCCCAGTCTCCACTCACAAAGCACCCACAGATCCACCACACCTGACCATCCTATCGACAACAGCACACACATACACAGCCTGTCACCATGTAGCCCCTTGCCCCATTTTATTAGTTTTATAGCACTTATCAACACCTGACATATTACACATTTGTTTATTGTCTGTCTCCTGACACTAGAATGAAAACTCCAGCAGGTCAGGGACCTTAACTGATCCATACCCTGCTCTGTTCTCAGTAATCAAAAGAGGACTTGGTACATAGTAGGCACTCAATATTTGCTATACATGCATGAACATGCACACGCATACACACGCACATGCACGCGCACACACACACATCTATATATGCAGAGACAGTTCCTAGACAGATACACAAAAAGTGACAGCAATTACTTCCAGAAAGTGGGCTGGTGGTATCGCACGACAGAGAGAGAAACGTTGGTTTTCCCCACTGCCCTGTGCTGTGTTCGAATGTTCGAAATGTTTGTCCTACGTATATAATTTTATAAATCGAAATGTTAATAAAAAACAGAACAATAAATGCTTTTTCTCACTTTGCCTGTGCTTTATGATTTCCATTCAGTTATCAAAGAAAATGTTTTTCTGCCTCCTCTGGTGCTGGAGGGATCCCCTGTGGGGACAGGGGGTCACCCAATGAGTCAGTGCTGAAAATCAGAGGAGGGAGAAGAGAGGGCTGGAACTCATTCTCTGGTTGGAGAAGTGGAGGGAGGGATCTGGGACTAAACGCAAGGAACATCAAGTCCATTCGCAGAAAACAGCACATGGAGCAAGTGGGACCAGAATCCAGGAAGAGAAAGTACCTGGCCAAGACCCTTACGTGCAGGATGGATTTTTTTTTTTAAGATTTTATTTATTTGAAAGAGAGAGAGAGCAGAGCATGCGAGAACATGAGCAGGGGGAGGGCAGAGAGAGAGAGGGGGAAGCAGACTCCCCACAGAGAGAGCCATGGGAAGCTCCATCTCAGGACCCTGGGATCATGACCCGAGCTGAAGGCAGCTGCTTAACCAACTGAGCCACCCAGGTGCCCCCGTAGGATGGATTTTTAGTGTCATCTCAGGGAAATAAATGCAGAAGACAGTCAGGTAGGAAAACACCTTATGGTGAGGCCAAGAAGCTCATTCTCTGCCCCTCAATCTGGCGAGAGGGCAGATCCACATAGGAACAGAAACAACACCTTAATCTAAATGCTCAGGTAAAGGTCTGAACAGCACATTATCAGAGATCCAAGGATAAAGTGCCCGAGGTCTGGCTCCTGGGGTCCTGCCATAAACAAAGCATCTGCAGAATTTGGCCAAATGTGGGATTCACCTTTGATAAGATGTTGAGCCCTTGCCCTGTGCTTAGAACCTTGATTCAGGGCTGGTCCTGAGTCCCACCCAACCTGGTCCCACCCAATCACCCAGTCTGGACTCCTGAAATGAATGCAAGTCAGCAGAAGTAACTGAAAATTCTGAGTGGGGCTGGATCTAAAACTCAGTCGTGTCTCCGGGCCTCGAGCCCATCTCTCCACGCTGCTCCCCTCTGTATCAGCCAGACTCTCCAGTTCACATCTGCTCAAGGTCATCCCGAGAGAGAGATTCTCTTTCCAAGGGTTAACACCAAGGTCCTGGGATTGAGCGCCACCGGCTGTGTCTGAGGCACAGGCCATCCCTCTGTCTATCTACCCATAAGGTTAAGGTGGGGGCTCAACGTTCTGACCAATCCTAGCATGGACACAGAAGTAAAGTCAGCTGCACCAAAACCACAGGGATTGAGAGTAGAGAAACAGGGGCTCCCCTTGGGAAAACTGGGATGCTGGTACCAGAAGAAAGGAAAACGGATTCTGGGTTGATAAACAATCAGGATTTGCTATAAAACTCAAAATGTTATCTAATTTAAACACATAGGAATGCTTTCAGTGGCACAAAAAATAGAAACCCAAACCAACAGTGGCTTATAAATATGGACTTAAATTTCTCACAGAATAAGAAACCTGGAGATAGGACCAGCATGTCAATAATTCTCTTGATCTTTCTCTCATAGCCACTGAATGGCTGCCCTAGCTCTCGCCATCACATCTGCCTTCAAGCTAGGAAGAAGCAGAGAAAGCAATGTCAGTGGCATCTGATTCTTCTATTAGGAAAAACAAAGCTCTCCCAGAAACCCCCCAGCAGATTTCCACTCTTCAAGACTCTTGATCCGAGACTATCGCAAAGCCACATGTAGTTGCAAGGGAAACACAGAAAGCAAGTATTTAGATTTTCCAAGCATCTATAGTGGAGGCTAGCAATGGGGTAGGAGGTTGGGAATGGGTGTCTGGCAATCAAAAACGAAAGGATGAATACCCAGCTTTTGTATCAACGTGGACAGGACTGGAAGAGATTATGCTGAGTGAAATAAGTCAAGCAGAGAGAGTCAATTATCATATGGTTTCACTTACGTGTGGAGCATACAGAAAAACATAGAAGACATTAGGAGAAGGAAAGGAAAAGTGAATTGGGGGAAATCAGATGGGGAGACGAAGCATGAGAGACTGTGGACTCTGAGAAACAAACTGAGGATTTTGGAGGGGAGGTGGGGGGGGTTGGGTGAGCCTGGTGGTGGGTATTAAGGAGGGCATGGATTGCATGGAGCACTGGGTGTGGTGCATGAACAATGAATCTTGGAGCACTGAAACACTAAAATTTAAAAAAAAAAAAAAAAAAATGACTCCATCAGCCACACAGGCATTGCGGCAGTGACTTGCTGGGGTGACAAGGTCAGAAAGCACTGACCAGATCGTAAAACTTTTGAATCCAGAATCACAGCTCTCTCTCCTTTGCTGTGATTTCTCTGAAACCCAGTCTGGGAGCCAAGAGCAACCAAGTAAACAGATTATGTTTCTTTTACACAAAGGAAGAGAATCACTTCATTAAAAGATAACAAGCCCAGAGAAGGTGGAGAGGATGAGTGGCAGTCATCTGCTTTTCTCTTCTTCTCCCTTGCTGAGGACCTGATAAGACCTAACCTCTTCCACAGTGGGTCCCTAGGGGTTCTTTATTCAGACTTTCATGGTAGAAAATAAACTTCTGCCTGGGATTCAGGAAGCTTGAGTTGGGTCCCATCCCTATCATGTGTGGCTGTGGGTCAGTTTGCTCCCACTTTCTATAACTCCGTGTCTTCATCTGTAAAATAATACTGGTCAAGATGGCCCCTGAGATCTCTTCCGGTTCTGATATTCTTTGTTCCTCAGATAGCCAGGGTCTGAGGCCAGACTTGTTGCCTGAGTTCCCAGGAGACATTGACAGACTTCCTTTATGATTCCCAGGGTCCTAGTCAGAAACTGCCTCAAATAATCACTGGCCCCTTTTCTCCAGAAAGGCAGAGATCAAGATTAATAACTGTGGTTTGCCACGAGCCTCCGGCTCTGCCAAGAAAGGTTCCAAATGGAAGCTATTACTAATGTTTCTCTGGGGTCACCGCTAACAAAATGGTCCCTTTCGGGTCTGAGTCACTCCAGCCAATTTTTTGGCTCCCTGATCTGGAGTGAAAAGCAGTGGCAAAGCAGAAGGAGCTCATGCCATCATGCAATAGGGTTTTTCCACTCCTTACAATAGAGCCCTACCCACTGGTATCATCTTGGGAAGCTTCGAGTCTCTGGATGTACGTGTGTGTGTGTGTGTGTGTGTGTGTGTGTGTGTGTGTGTGTGTGTAGTAGAGAAAGGTCTGTGACCACAATTTATCTTTACTATTTCTCCTCCCTACCAGGCATGTTCCAGGTTTAAAGAAGCTGGTTTGCCCTTGACTCTGACAATAGATGGGTAATCTCCAGATTCAAACAAGGGTTGCATGCATCCCAGAAACATTTACAGAGTCCTCTCCTGTCTTCTTGGTCCCAGAGAAACAAAGACCATGGTTGCTGCTCTCAGGAGTAGACAGTCTAACGAGAGGGGACAGACCCTTAAGCAGAACATCAGGACCTGGGGGAATAGGAGTCATATGGAGCCACGTGCAAGCACTGTGCTGAGGTGATTCGATCTACCACGGCAAGCCAGAGAAGACTTCCCAGAGGAAGGAACATTTGACTTGGGCCTTGAAGGTTGAGTAGGAGTTTGAGAAGTAAAGAAGTAGGGGGAAGAGCACTCTGGCTGAAGGAATGATTGTATACATGGAAACAGAGCTGGGTTTACTGAAAGCTATGAAGCTTAAGCTCCAGGGCCCTTCCTTGAACAGGCCCCTTCCAAGATCCAATTTTGCATTTTCTTGCTTTTAAAGAGACCCCCAAATTGCTTAAACTTCAGGCTCCACAGAACTGTATCTGCCGCCGGATGTAAAAGATGGTACACAATCCCAGAAATAAGGATGCCTGGGTTGCATTTTTCCTCTATGCCAAGCCGGATCCCCAAATCTCTCTTGGTATAATCTAGTGTAATCAGATAAGGACCACCTACCCAACCCAGGTACCTATTCAGACAATACCTGAATGGGTTCAGGAGTCCCAGACAACAAAAGGATTGGCTGCAGATGGCAGACCCCACACACAACCTTAAAGGAGAACTCAAAGGAATTTTCTCTGAAGACTTTGACTCGAAACTGTGGAGGGCAGCCTGCATTTCCTAGTAACAATGCCAGGCTATTTGTACTAAACCCTGGTGAGGATCCTCAAAGCAGTGTGACCAAGGAATGGAAAGCCGGTTTCAAGTACCCCATGTGTCCCATGCCAGCTCAAACCATGCTACTGCATATGGGGTCACCATTCCTTACTTCCAGGCCCTCAAGAGCACGTCTTGGTCTTTGTTGGTTCATTTGCTTGGAGTCAATTTTGAAGCCCTGAGTCTATATGGAAGGATTTCACCAGAAGACTCTGCTTGGAGATGCCCCAAAAGTCAGCCCTCTGCAGTCCTTGTTCATGGAGCAGCAGGATGCAGACAGTTACCCGGATGTCTCAGTTACCCAGGCAGCGCTCTCTGTCTGCATCTTTGCTCTGGAGGTCCTTCCCCATCAGCCTTCCCAGACCCAGAGCTCCCAGAACACACGCAACTGTATCTAAGTGTCCATGGAGCCCATAGGAACATTGCTTGCGAATGTCCCATTGGCCAAAGAAAGTCACATGGCCACACCCAGCACCCACGTGGGTGGGGACTACACAATTGAAGGAAGATCCAGAAAAGCAGTTTATGGCGGTCACCTGAGTAACCACCAGCCCCACGACACACGATCCTGAGCAGCTTAATTAAAAACAGGAAATTTCTCTGCACTTCACGTCCCTCAGCTATAAGTGGAGGGCCTAAAATCAATGCTTTTGGCAGTCCCTCCCCCATCAGCCTTCCTATAATGACAAAATCACAATGGAAATGAACCTTGACGATTGGCTGAAATAAGACAAAACCTCACTCCAAATAATGTAATATAGATGTATGTAAATATCATATACAATATATATAAAGTTTTTATACCTATATATGTAATATAAATAGAAGGTTCCCCTGAATCCAGAAAAACAACCAGGAAGAGAAGTGGCTTAGCAATGGTCCAGGAGAAAAAGGTGTAGGTGGTTTATTCAAAGGTGAGCTCTGTGGAAGTTAGCAGGGTGCTGCAACCCCCAAATGAATTAATGGAGCCTTCAGCTGCATGAGTAGAAGCATTAGGTGCAGACTGAAGGAGGTGATACTCTTCTCTAAATCCAACCCCACGGGCAGTGATGCATTCCCTTCCTGGTGCTTTCTCTTAAGAGAAGAGTAGACCAACGGGCCTCTGTTCAGCAGTGATGACCGGTGGGGAGATGAGGCTGACACCATCTGAACCCCCAACAGCCTTGGTCTCACTAAGAATGAATCAACCTGCCATTGTGTGAATCCCGACATAAGGCAGAAGGGATCACACGGCACCATCTGTGAGTTGTTCTTGCCTTAAAAATCGCACTGGACTCCAGTCATGCTCTAGACTTAACTACCTATTTACAGGAAGTATAGGGGATGGAAGAACAAATTAAATGCCACGAGTAAGGGTCAGCCATGTTCAGAATATGAGCTACTCAACAGGACAAATTATTGTTTCTCCAACAGATCTATGGCAGATGGAAAAAAATGGGGACAGAAGTGTTACAGAATAAAAAAGCTTAGGAGATACAACAAGCAAATGCAAGATGGGAATCTTCTTACAATTCTGTTTTTTAAAAACAGCCATAAAAAAAAATCTTAGATACCATCAAGAATTCTGAATATAGACTGAGTAATAATAGAAAATACTGAAACTCTCTATTAATTGTGTTGATCATCAAAATAATATGGTCTGGTTTTCTAACGTCCCTTTTTGTTAGAGACTAAATCTTGGGATTTGCTTGAAAACGGTTGGGATTTTCTTGAAAATACTCCAGCAAACAAAGGCACAAGCATAAGACAGGAAGAGAGAATAGAGCAAACATGACTGGAGAAATGTCAGTCATTGTTGAGACTTGTTGACAGGTACATGGGGGTTCATGTAAGCTATCTTCTCTACTTTAGTATACACTAGAAAATTTTCATAATAAAAATATTTTAATCCAGAAGCCATTCACCTATTCAAAAATCAAAAGGAAGAACAGAACAGAAAAGAAAAGAAGACCTAGAAGGCACAGCTTCTCAAAACCAGGTTTCCTGAGGGTGCTGTGAAGGAACCAGGGATCCTTGGGGGGCAGATGAGGGATTCTGAGAGACCTAAGCGTGGCTCAAGTGTTTGAGGAGCTTGTCTGGACTAAGAAGGAAGGCTTGCTCTGTGCAGCCCCAGTGGGCAACAGTGGGACCTATGCGGAAATTACAGGAAGGTAAGTTTAAGGTCAATGCAAAGAACTAACAGACAAGATTTTCCAAAGGTCCCTTCTCTGCCCCCCTCTCCAACCTCTCCTTCGAGCACAAGCCTTCACGAGCCCTTTGTGTCAGACACATGACATCATGTGAGGCTCCCAGTAGGCACCAGGTGCGTTCCTATCTCACGCCCTTTGCCCCGAGCATTCCTTGACCAGGAAGGCCCTCCCCTCACCCCAGCTGTTGGAATTCTACTCATGTTTCAAGGCCCGACTCAACCCTGCCCTCCCCCATTGCCCTCCATCTCTCCTTTGATATAATAACATCCTACAAGTGCTTAGAACACACTGGTGGCTGTGACACGCATGTGACTTGGAAGTTTAGAAAGAGCTTATGTTATCTTTATAGACCAGTAACAAAGATCTGTTATATCTTATCCTTCATAATGGATCTTCCTTTTTACTCCCACAACATGGTGTACCTTATTATGATAACAGTGGCTCCCGTGTGTTTGAGGACGTACTATGTGCCAAATGCTTTCATTCTCATACCAGTCCCAAGACATAGGCTTCATAAGTGTTAAAAGGGGGGGAGATCCATTCCATGGGACATAGCAGATGTCTCATTTAAACTCAGATTTGCCTTTGACCTACTGCATACATACACACTACTATTCATCATATGAGTGGACCAATGGTATATGCATGCGTGTATAAGTCTACAGAGACACATATGCTGTCCAGCATATGGTAAATGCCCAGTAAATATTTGAGAATGGATGGATAGATGAATGAATAAATCCTGCATTATGACTAGTTTTGCATATGCTTCCCCCCACCATGGTACACTTCTGGGTAGTTAGGATAAATCAAGAGGACTAGTCTCCAGGACTCTATATGGAATATGCAGTCCTTGCAGATAAGTATGTAGACTCAGAGAGTGGCTCCTGCCACTGGCCACTTGCCAGGATCCCCAGGAAGTCAATGGAGTGACAGAAGGAGAGGAGGAGCCAATGAGGTCCCAATGGGGTCACCTCCACCAGCCCGGGCTACTCCCTGGCACTGTCAGAGAGTGGTTGTTTGGGAGAAAAAGGCCTCTCTCCTCTTTCCCAGCTGCCAGGGCCCTGACCGCTGTGTGACCCTGGGGGTGGGGACCTGTTCTCCCCAGGGAAGGAAGGTTACAGCCCTGTTATCGCTATGAGGCAGTAAAGTCATTTTGTGGTAATTAGAATCCTAACCAATTTAAGTCATTTTATAACTCCCAAACAATTACCTGGTGATTCTTATCTCCCCAAGAATCCTGAGATGTTATTTGAAGGGGGTCATAAACTAAGAACCTGGTTGGGGGATGGGGAGAGACAAGGGAAGATGAGGAAAATGGCTGCCCTTGGTGATAGAAAAAGGGAAAGATGTAAATGCCCCATCAGTGTGCTTGCCCCTTCATCAGATGGGGACAAGGCAGCCCTCTCCTTGTGGATTTAGTAGGAGAAAAATTTTCTATCCCTAGCTGACTCCTCTCCAAAATCATGAAATCTCAGAGCCAGAAAGGCTAAAGAAACATCTAGTAAAGTATTTCCCAAATTAGAAACCCTGTACACATCTATGGTTCATTAGATGTTCGTAGGTGTTGGATGAAGAGCATTCCGAGGGTGAATCCATTTGGAAAATCTGGAACCTGAGTGTCTCAGAGAGGATTAGAGAGCTCATGGTATCTCAAAGTTTCTGGAAGATATACAGAAAAGAAACCAGGATTTACAGGAAAGTAGAACTCATTAAAACACCGTGTGTCTCAGACTTTGACCACTGAACCTTTTCACTCCCACAGGAAATCTATTAATAACACAATAAACCTCTAGAAACATGAACCTATTTGTCCAAGTTTCCTTCTCATTCCTGGGGTGAAAGACTGAGTGGGTTTCTGCTCTGTGACACTATAAGCCCCTGGTTAGGACATGTCATTGCACTTAGCAGTTGGCAGTCCATCATCGGTGGATACTTTCAGAAGATAAAGGGAGGGGGGGCACACCCTCCATTTTTATGTCTTACCTGAAAGGCCATGTGAAGGGGGAAAAGGAAGGACAAAGACAAGCTTTTGACAAACCACAAATGGATCCACCAACTAAAGCTCATCTCCAAAGGAAATAAGAAGAGATTTATTCTGTGGGTACTGAAGGGGCAGAACTGATCCAGTTAAAGAAGGAACTTTCTAACAGTCAAAGTCATAGACAGCAGAGCAGACAGCCTCGAGAAGTGATCCCTGGCAGCATGTATGTCTGAGCCGTAGCTGAACGGGCCCTCAGGAGTGTAGTATTCAGGCAATTAGTAAATATTTGAGAATCTATATCATTCAAAGCACTATCTGAAGGTGAAGGTAGAAAAACGATAGTGAACAAGTTAAACTCCCTTCTGTATTGGTGTTTATACTCTGATGGGGAGGAAAGACAAACAGATAAGAACTGAGCAGACAAAAATAAACATAATAATTTTAGAGAACTACAAAGATTTTTAAGTGAGTGATGTGATGTAACAGGACAGGGGCAAACTGAGTTAGGGTGAGCAAGAGAAGCCTCTATGGGATCAAGACACTTGAGCTGAGGCCTAAGCAATGGGAGGAAGGCAGTTCTGAGAAGATCGGGCCGTGTCCCCTGCATACAGTTCAACAAGTCCACAGGCTCTGCAGCGAGAATAGTTTGGGCATGTTCGCAGATGCGAGGAAGGCCGGAGTGGTGGCACGTGATGAGTGGAAGACACCGTGGAGGAGAGTGGAAAGGTACGGCATATTCTAGCATCCAATGGCCCAGAACCCTGTGCACCTTTGTGGTTCTGGGAATCCATGATTACTCCCCTGACTGAGTAGAAAGAGACGGCAGAAGTCTCTCTCCTTATCTGAGGCTCAGGCCTTAGTTCTCTTATCTGACGATTGGAAGCCATAAGCCTAGTTTGCAAAGTTGCTGCATGGGTCAGTGCCTATATATTTATCTATGAAGCAAAGGTACAGCACTATGTGTCATTAGAGGCACTTTGTAAATATTACTCACCGATCCCTCCCCACAGTCCTAGGAGGTAGACACTGTTACTGTTCCTTCTTTGTCAATGGGAAACAGAGGCACAGAGAATCACCTAGCACCATCTGGTACATAGTAGATGCTAAGTACGTTTTAGCTAGCATACGCTTACGTTAAAAGTTTCTAGGGGGTGTAAGGTCTTTGTGTTCCCTTACTCCCTTTTTCAAAGCTCTCAGTTGGGAGCATCTACACATCCTTGTAAATTCTCAGTAGGAAATTACTCAAATGAATCATGTGGCATTGATATATATAGCCCACCTTTACAGCATGAGGATAATCAAGGGTCTTGCACTCATCCCAACCAAAATTCCAATAGCATGTTTCACATAAATAGGAAAAAAAAATGATCCTAAAATGTGTACAGAACCACAAAAGATCCCAAATAGCCAGACCAATCCTGGCAAAGAGGAACAAAGCTGGAAGCATCACATGATCTGATTTTTAACTGTATTACAAAGCAATAGTAATCAAAATAGTGTGGACTGGCATAAAAGTAGACACATAGACCAAGGGAACAGAATAGAGTCCAGAAAGAAACATGTAGTCAACTAATCTATTACGAGGGTGCCAAGAATACACAACGGAGAAAGGATAGTCTCTTCAATAAATGGTGTTGGGAAAATTGCATATCCCCATGGAAAAGGATTTTCATTGAGCCCTTATCTTATATCACTCACAAAAATTAACTCAAATGGATTAAAGGCTAACACGTAAGACCTGAAACCATAAAATGCCTGGAATAACACAAAGGGAAAAAACCTCCTTGACATGGGTTGGCAATAATTTTTCAGGTATTACATCAAAAGCACAGACAACAAAAGCAAAAATAAACAAGTGATTACATCAAAATAAAAAGCTTCCACACAGCAGAGGAAACCATCAACAAAATGCAAAGAATGGGAGAAAATATTTGCAAACTGTGTATCTGATAAATATATAAGAAACTCTTACAACTCAATAGAAAAAAAAAAAAACAAAACAATGAACGCAATTAAAAAATGGGCAAAGGACAATAGACATTTTTCCAAAGAAGACATACAGATGGCCAAATACATGAAAAGGCGCTCAACATCTCTCATCATCAGGGAAATGTAAGTCAAAACCATGATGAGACATGACCTCACACCTGCTGGGATGGCTCTCATCAGAATGGCAACGGATAGCAAATATTGGCGAGGGTGTGGAGGAAAAGGATCCTTTGTGCACTGTTGGTGGGAATGAAAATTGATGCAGCCAGTGTGAAAAACAGTATGGAACTTCCTCAAAAAATTAAAAATAGAACAAAATGAATGGGCCCACAGAGTATTATGCTAAATGAGATAAGTCAGTCAGAGTAAAAACAAATACCATATGATTTCACTTATATATGGAATCTAAAACACAAAACAAATGAACAACAATAAAAAAAAAAAAAAACCCAAACAGAAACAGACTCATAAATACGGAAAAAAACTGGTGTTTACCAGGGGGGAGGTGTGGAGGATGGGCAAAACAGGTGAAGGAGATTAAGAAGTAACAAACTTCCAATTATAAAATAAACAAGTCACAGCAATAAAAAGTACAGCACAGGGAAAATGGTCAACAATATTGTAACAATAGGTGCTGGGCGACTACACTTGTGGTCAGCATTGTGTAATGTATGGAATTGTCAAATCACTATGCTGTGTACCTGGAACTAATATAACATTGTACATCAACTATACTTAAGTAATAAAATATTTTTTTAAAGAAGTAGCTGAAGGCATAGGGACAAAAAATACATTTTAAAATTTAGGAAAAAATAGAACCATGTGATCCAGCAATCCCATTACTGGGTATATATCCAAGGGAAACGAAATCGGTATCTCAAAGATATATCCGTGTTCATTGCAGCATTGTTTACAATAGCCAAGCTATGGACGCAACCTAAGTGTCCTTCTATAGACAAATGGATAAAGCAGATATGGTATTTATGCACGATGGCATATTATTTGGCCATAAAATGAAGGAAATCCTGCCATTTGCAACAACATGAATGAGCCTGGAGAACATTATGCTAAGTGAAATGAGCCAAATGAAGAAAGATACATGCTGTATGATCGCATTTATATGTGGAATCCTAAAACCTTGAACTCATTGAACCAGAGAGTAGAACCATGATTACCAGGAGCTGGGAGGTAGGAAAACTGGGGAGGATTTGGTCAAAGGGTAAAACGTTCCAGTTATAAGATGAATAAGTACTGGAGATCTAATGTACAGCATGGTGACTATAGTTAATAATATTCTGTTTTATTCTTAAAATCTGTTAAGAGAGTAAATCCTAAGTGTTCTCACCGCACCCCTTCCCCAAAAAAAAAGTAAATGGGAGAGGTGATAGATGTAGTCAAACTATCATGTTGCAAGCTCAAATACACACAATCTTTGATTGAATGGGGGGGAGGGATCTTTCAGTCCAAGGAGAGGATACTGCTCTGTACAGTTACACAGGTTGTGCACAGCACAGAGAACCCCAAGGGAACTTGTATGTTTAGCACATGCTCCCTTCATCCTCTTCATTCCACTGTGGAGTTAGATTAAAATCCCTACGGTGTAGATTGGAGGAAAGGAGTGTCAAGAAGTAAAAGTCGATGGTCAGCCACAGGAAGTAGAGCTTCATACCCCAAAAGGCTTTCCTGTGATTCCGCACCATGCTGACTCCCTGGGGGGCTCTCGGGGAGGGACATCTAACCTTCATGAGATTTCCTGATGGGGGTTTCCTTGGATCTGGGATATAATACTTCTTAGTCACCAGAACCAGGGGGGACACTTCAGCCTAGCTGTGGCCTCACAGAGGGAGAAATGAGTCTGTGTACCCTTCTATGTTGAAAAAAGTTATCTTTACTATAACATACACACATTTTACCATGTTAAAAAGTTTTGAGGGGCGCCTGGCTGCCTCAGTCGGAAGAGCACGTGACTTTGATGGGAGGGTGTCTTGAGTTTGAGCTCCACACTGGGGGGTAGAGATTACTTAAATAAATAAAACTTAAAAAAAAGTTTTAAAAGGATTCTTGTAAAGCAAGCAAGGATACTACTTAATGCATTTCCATTTAACCTTAACTGCAGTCAATTCACTCAAAACACTAACCTTTTAGGAGCCTTTGACTCAGACTAGTTCCCCATTCCACACCCCATAGACACGTGCCCCTGTATTTTCAGGGAACTCTAACTCCGCTGTAGCATCTCCCGCCACTTGTGACAACAGACAACAAATTAGTGGGGGATTCACAGTACCTGGGACTTTGTCCCCACAGATCTCTCCTTCTCTCTCTCTCTCTCTCTCTCTCTCTCTCTCTCTCTCGTTGTTGCAAATAGCTCCAAATAGCGCATTAGTAAAGAAGCCCGTGGGGTTACTACAGCATCACTAACATTTTACTGTCCTGACAGCTGAGCCTCAATAGAATCAGTTTCCTCTCAAATCTTCTGTATTTTATTTCATCCATTCTGAAAGCATCATTCAGCGAAGGGGCCCGCAGCTTCGCCAGACCGCCAAAGGATTCAGTAGCTCCAGAAAGGGCCGGACCTACCAGCCCCGGGGCTGCCCTGTCGGGGGCAGGGGCTCCCACCGCTGGAGCCCACGGGAGGCTCTCTCACTCTGCCTGCCACTCCTGTTCGGCATCTCTCGGGGCACCTGTCTCACCTCCACTTCATCATCACCGCCGGGAGCCGTTCCAGCCTCACTGCGCTTGTGTCCTGCCCACAGCATTCCCCTCCGCCACCCGTTTTCCCCAATCAGACCTGCTCTGCCCGGTTACCTTTTGAAAAGCAGAGAAAGCGCCCATGTCTTGGGCCCTTCTGAGGGCAGCTGTCTGCAGCTTATGTGCTGATAAACCGCAAGTTTACCCCCAAAGCCAGGATGAGGCTGCATGAGCACAGTCCGTCAGCAACAATGAGCCCGGCTCCCAAATTCCCGCTGACGCGAACGACCTGCATTCTGCTAACAGACGCACATTCCCTCCAAGCCGAGCAGAAGATGGTGCCCGAAACACTTCCAGTGAATTTCAAACCAGAATTAAAGATGTTCTCGAGGAGGAGCAAGATGGCGGAGGAGGAGACTGAATTATCAGATCCCAGAAGTTCAGCTAGATAGTTATCAAATCACTCTAAACACACACAAACTCAACAGGAGATAGAAGAGAAGAAGAGCAGCAACTCTAGGAGCAGAAAATCAACCACTTTCCGGAAGGTAGGACGTGTGGAGAAGTGAATCCAAAGCGACGGGAAGAGAGACCGCAGGGGGGGGAGGGGCCGGCTCCCGGTAGCCGCAGAGCAGCAGAGCACAAAATCGGAGCTCTTAGAAATCTGCTCCACTGAGGGTCGTGGCTCCAGAGGCTAAGCGGGGGGTGGAGCCCTTGTGGGGACAGCGTGGTTTCAGGACCCGCGGGGTCACAGAAAGACCGGGGGTGTCTGAGGGTGGCAGAGCTCCCGGATATCAGAACGGGGAAGCCAACAGCAAAGACCGAGCCGAACAGTGAGGTACCAGCTCGGGCTTACCTTGAACCGTGATCCCGGCACAGTCAGGCCGCTGCTCTTCCAGCAGGGACCCCACAAGGGGCAGATCCGGAGAGACGCCCTCCTTCCTCCTCCGGGAGGAGCGGCGCGGT
>CM052897.1:10150678-10205916 GCA_028534135.1 Potos flavus | reverse complement strand
TTGTAAATATCTATGCCCCTAACATGGGAGCACCTCCTGCCTTGTGGTTGGTCTCCCAGCTTCCAGAATCATCCACTCAGTACCTTTCTACAGCACTACTGGAGTGAGCCTCCAAAACCACCCCTTGTTGAAAACCTTTGAGTGTCTCTGTGACCCAGCATTTGCCAAGACATCCAGACAGAAGGTCCAGAACCCCCTCCCCAACCTTTTGTGATCTGCCCCCAGGAGACCTCTCCAGCCTCACCTCCAAGAAAGCCTCCCATGCACCATTTCTTTCCAGCCACTGGAAATTTCTCACAATTCTTGGAACAGATTATGCATTTTTTAACTGAACTTTCTGTTTGGGGATCCTTGTATATTCACATGCAGTCGTAAGAAATAACCTAGAACCATCTCAGGTACCCTTTACCTGGTTTTTCCAATGGTGACATCTTGAAATGCTTGAGTACAGTATCACAACCAGGATACTGATATTGACACAGCCAAGATTCAGAACATTCCCCAAAGTGCAAAGATCTCTCATTTTATAGCCATACCCTTCCCTCCCCCCATCACTCCATCCCTAACCCCTGCCAACCACTCATCTGCTCACCAGTCTCTAATTCTGTTCTCTGGGCAATTTATAGGAATGGGATCACGTGGCGTGTACCTGCTGGGGCTGGCCTCGCTCACTCAGCATTGTTCTGAGATCCAAGCCAAGCTGTGGCTCATCTGGGTAATCTGCTCCTTCTGTTGCCACGTACTGTTCCGTGGTACAGATGTACCATGGTTTGCTTGATCGTCCATCCGCTGGAAAACATTTGCGTTGTTTCCCTTTCGTGGCTATTGTGAATAATGATGCTATAAATATTTGAGTACAGATTTTGTGCGAACCTACCTCTTCATTTCTCTGGGAGGAATGCCCGGGAATGCAATGGCTGGGTTGCATTTTAGTTTTTTAAGAAATTACCAAACTGTTTTCCAGCGTGGCTGGAAATTTTATGTTCCCAGCAGCAGCAGATGAGCAATCCAGTTCCTCCACATCCTCACCAGCCGTTGATGTTGTCGCTATTTTTAATTTTCGCCCTTATGATCGGTATATAGTGAAATCTCATTGTGGTTCTCATTTGCATTTCCCTGATGGCTAATGACGTTGAATATTTTTTCTGGGGCCTGCTGTCTATGTATCTTCTCTGGTGAGATGTCTTCATCTATGCTGGTCATGTTCCAATTGAATCGTTTGCTTTTTTCACTATCGAGTTTTGAGAATTCTTTATGTAACTAGCATGAAGTGGGAATAACTCTTATTATCAAAACTAATGATTCTTAGCACTTAGTGAGTACTTAGTGAGGCGTCATGCAAATTGCTTTACCTTCATGATCTCATTGATTCTTAAAATAACCCAATGAATGCTAATTGCAATAAGTCAGACAGAGAAAGACAGATACTGTAAGATATCATTTTCCTGTGGATTCTAAAAAAGTCAGACTCAGGGAAAGAGGGTAGAATGGTGGCTGCTCCAGGCTGGAGAGGCGGGGGAAATGGGGAGAGGTCGGTTAAGGGGTACAAACTTTCATCCAGAAGAGGAATAAGTTCCAGGGATCGAATGTATAGCATGGTGACTATAGTCAATGATACTGTAGTATATACTTGAAAGTTGCTAGAAGAGTATTTCTCAAATGTCCTCATCAAAAAATAATAATGATGATGATGATACAGGGAATGCAGGTATTAACTAACTTCAGTGTGGTCATCGTTTTGCAATATAGACCTGCATCCAATCATCACGTTGCACCTTAAGCTTACACCACGTTGTATGTCAAATATATCTCAATAAAGCTGGGGGGGAGGGAGGGAAAAATAGCCCAGTGAGATGAGTTCTGTTACCTCCGCTGCCCATGTAAAGAATCCAGGGCTCCATGAGGCTGGTGAGCCCGTGGTTGCAGAGTCAACGTAAGGTCAATGTAGGCTGGGAGTGGGACCTGGACCTCTCTGCCGCCGTCACCCTGTGTCCGGGTGACATGCCACAAGACCTTTCTCCTCAACATAACTTGGACCAATTCACAAACCCCTGTGGGAGGGGCGCCTGGGTGGCTCCGTGGGTTAAGCATCTGCCTTCCGCTCAGGTCATGATCTCAGGGTCCTGGGATCGAGCCCCGCATCGGGCGGGGAGTCTGCTTGGGATTCTCTCTCTCCTGCTCTCTCTGCCGCCTCCTCCCACACTCACTTTCTCTCTCTCTCTCTCTCTCTCTCTCTCTCAAATAACTGGAGGAGATTATGCTCAGTGAAATAAGTCAAGCAGAGAAAGTCAATTATCATATGGTTTCACTTATTTGTGGAACATAAGGAAAAGCATGGAGGACATTAGGAGAAGGAAGGGAAAAATAAAGGTGGGGAACTGGAGGGGGAGACGAACCATGAGAGACTGTGGACTCCGGGAAATGAACTGAGGGTTTTAAAGGGGAGAGGGGACTGGAGGGATGGGTGAGCCCAGTGATGGGTATTAAGGAGGGCATGGATTGCACGGAGCACTGGGTGTTACATGCAAACAATGAATCATGGAACACTGCATCAAAAACTAATGATGTCCTGTATGGTGACTAATATAACATAATAAAATACAATTAAAAATAAATAAACAAATAAAAGTGTGGCAGAAGTAATCCTGCTAAGGGACTTCACTAAAGGATGAGAGATGAATATATGCTTTGAGAGGCCTGAAAAGGTTTCATGCAGGCGGGATAGACTCCTAGCTGCTGAGAGAGATGGAGACAGAGAGAAACGGAAGTCTGGCTTTCCAGCAGGGGCATCAGTGTGAACAAAACCCCGGAGGCAGGAAGAGAAGGCAGGTGGGCAGGCGGCCCTGACCCTAGACTGGAACAGATTGTGGAGAAGCACTTGGATGTGAAATCCCAGGGCCTCTGACTCTCTGGGCTTGAGTCCGTCCATGAAAATTTCACAACAATGCAGCAGATGCAGCCGAGCTCAGGACAAAGTTGTTTTCTTATCCAGCATGGGATCTCTGAAATTGCATTTACAGCTCCGAAGCAAAGTTCAGTTTCGACTTGCAAATGATCCTCAGGAGTGAGAGGTTTATTCGCTGTAGGGGCCAAGGGCTGGTCGCCCCCAAATTGTGCCACTATGGCATATTGATTCTTTTATTTACTTATTTTACAGATTTTATTTATTTGAGAGAGAAAGAGCACGAGCAGGGGGAGCAGCAGAGGCAGAGGGAGAAGCAGACTCCCCTCTGAGCAGGGAGTTCAAGGCAGGGCTCAATCCCAGGACCCTGGGATCATGACCTCAGCAGAAAGCAGACGTTTAACCAACTGAGCCACCCCGGCGCTGCAAAGAAATTGAATCTTTTAAATAAAATTCACTTAAGAGAGGGTTTGTGCAGGAAGGACGCTGAGACCCTCCTCCATCCCCTTGGAAGCAGGAAATAAGTCTCCCAAGTGAAAGGTACCCTCCCCAAAGCAGGCGGTGGAGAGACAACCCCATCCTCAGATTGGGGAATTTAGAGCCGAGAAGGCTGTAGCAACGACCCTGGTTACTTTTAGTCATGTACCACTCCCGCCCAAACGCCGTTGAGAATTCTATACTGAGCCTCCTAAAGTTACGTTTTTCTTTCACCTGTGACTTCCTTACAAATGTATTGTCTCTTTGTCTAAAAAGTGTACAAACCACCTGCCGTGATCCTTTCTTTCGGTCTCAATTTCATTATTGGGCTTCCCTGTGCATGTAAGAAAACTCTGGCTTTTTCTCCTGTGAATCTGTCTCTTGTCCAATTTACTCTCAGTCCAGCTGGAAGACCTTCAGGGGAGAGAAGACTCTTCCTTCCCTTCACCATTCATTCAGCACCTACTGTGTCCCCGGAGCCCCGCTGGGGCTGGGGGTTCAGCAGCAGACAAGATGGACGCCCCTGGGCTCTCTGGGCTCCCTTTCCAGCAGAAGTCACATGGGAAGCAGCTTCCCACACGGTTCCGTCGATTCTTTCCCTGCCACGTGCACAAAGGTGAACTGGCGATGGGGCGATGACTGGCGCTGAGGCTCGGGGCGATGGACGGTGCTGGAAGCCTCTAGCAAGGCCAGGGCAGAAGTCCCGCGGGGAACCGATCTCCACCCCGTGCTGCTGAATGCCGTTCTCCCGCGGGCCCCTTCAGGACTCCGTGCAAAGAGCCAGCCCATTCTTACGGCCCCAGAGGAAAGGAAGGTCAGGAAGCCAGGACCGAGGACAAGAACAAGAACGGGGATACAGGTGGCTGCCAAAGGAGGGCTAGCTGGGCCCAGAACCCCCAGGGGAATCAGGGTATCTAATCCCCTTAGCAGCTGCCGACATCTGGAAGAAACTCCAGCACATATGAGTTGCATGCTTGCGGTAATCCTCGTTGACCTCGGTTACAGATGAAGGAAGGAGTGCTCAGAGGCTCTTAGAACAGGTTCTAAACCGCGCAGCTAGTGACAGTTTTAGAATTCAAACCCGGGGCCATCTGATCGCCCAGCATTTGCCCTCTCCCACCCCACGCTGCAACCCCCAGATCACATGGGGGGAGCAAAGAAACAGGTCCTCACTGCAGCAGGGTCTTGGCCCCCTTTTGCTGGCCCAAGCTGGGATCTCTGCAAGACGCATCTGGGCGCTCTCCCCGGGGGCTCCCAAGGACAAACAACCTCTGGGGTTTGGTGGGAGTGAGAGGAAGGAATGAGGGAATCCTCTGCTGAAGCCCCAGGCTCACGCGGCCAGTGCTGGCCCTCCGCTAACACACCTTCTTCAACGACAGGAAAATGTCTAGAATGACTCGCACAAGGAGGTGTCTTTATTTCTTTTCTATTTTAATTTTTTGTATTATGTTATGTTCATCCCCATACAGTACATCATTAGTTTTTGATGTAGTGTTCTGTGATTCGACATTTGTGGATAACGCCCAGCGCTCCACGCCATACGTGCAAGGAGGTGCCTTCTGTGACATTGCGAGCTGGGGCTGCAGGATTAGAGAGCAGCTGGGGGTCTGTTACATTCCCCAGGTGTGCTCGGCCGGCCCTGACCAGTGTTTCCGGGGCAGCGGGACCCTGAGGACTCTGAGCCCGATGGAGAAGCCAGGAGGCAGCCGGTGGGACTCTGAGTTCCGAACCTGAACCTGCCCGTGCCAGCCGCGGGAACTTGAGCCGTGCAGCAGGGATCCCCTTACGCGGTCATTCATTCAGCCTTTACTTCCACAAATACCACAGGGTTGCTGTGAGGCTTGAGGAAACCGACAGGGGATCGGAAGGCGTGGCTCCAACCGCAAAGCATTTCACACCTGGGGGGCATGGCCGGAGGACCATTTCCCCCTGTCTGGTGTGACCCCTGGGTGAGAACAGCCCTGAGCTAGCCACATGGTGCCCTGACCCTAAGAAGCCATCCAGGGGCACATGGCCATGGGCAAGTCACTGGCCCTCAGCTTCCTCCTCTGTAAGATGAAGGGGGGCCGCGGAGTCGAGCGCAGATCACAGGCTCTGCCGCCCCTCCCCAGTTGCCAGGGTAGGGCTTGCAAACATTTTCTATAAAAGGGGGAGCAAATACTTTAGGCTTTACGGGCCTTACAGTCTCTGCAGCAAGGACTTGACTCTGCTATTGTAGCTCAAAAGGAGCCGGTGTGTAAAGGAACGGGCACAGCTCTGCCCCAGAAAACGTCACCTCCAAGACCAGGCAGTGGGCCACATTTGTCCCCCAGTCCGTCCTCTGCTAACCCCTGCCTTAAAGGGACCCCAAAATACTGCTGGACTCTGGTAGTGATAAAGGAGATTTGAACACGAAAGTCTCTGTGCCTGGAGTCTTTAAAACCAGGGTAACCCCCACGAGGACATTAGGCAAGCACTTGCCTCCATCAGACCGAACACCGAGCTGGGTGATGCTGGGAGAGTTCCCCCACCATTCCAGGCCTCATCCTCCCACCTGTGAACTTGCCAAAGACCCCCCTCTAGGACAGGCACGGCAGCCAGTGGGGTCCCCCGGTGAACAGCCCCAGAGCACCGGTACCAAGATCTGCCCCCCACAAAGGTAGACACTGAGACTCAGAGAGGTGAAGCAACTTGCCTGGCATCCCAGAGCCAGGAAGTTGTCCAGACTGGGACTGGAACCCGGTTCTTGGGCACCAGAGGCCGGAGCGCCTGTCTCCACCCCACATCTCTCCTGGGATAATTCCAAGGGCCCTTTGGATCCACGTCTCTGAGTCCCGGGAGGCTGGAGGACTCCGCAAGCGAGATGAGAAGGACGGCAAAGGGGAGTCTGAGTTGCCCCTTCCACTCCACAGCTATGTGCCAGGCCGTGATCTCAATTACGGGAGGTAAACAGATGAGGAATGGGGACCAGAGAGGAACAGAGACTTGCCCAAGATCACACAGCCAGTAAGCGTGAATCCAGGCCTGTCGGACCCCCTGCAGAGGGCTCGGTTGACTTCTCTGGCCATGCTCTTCCTCTCCTTTTTTGTGCTCAGAGAGGGGCCGAGCCCGAGAAGACACTGTCTGCAGGTGGCATACAGGTGAGACCCCAGGAAGGTGGCACCCCACCCCTGGTGCCCTGTCTTGAGGGCACCCCTCAAGGCCACAGGCGTCCGTGACTCCAAGCTGAGAACCATCGACAGCGGGCCCCCTCTTTCACGCGGGGAAAAGCCTCTGCCGCGGGGAACGTGGACCTAGTCCAGCGCCCAGGGAGCGTCCTCAGCTGCCAGGAACTGCCCGGAGGTCTTGAACTTCTGAACCCTCCCACCTCCACCTGAACCCAACGAAATAGCCTCTTGGCTGTTATGACTTTACAGCCTTGATTGTAAATTCTTCCTTGATCCCACTTTATGGCCGCAGGGAGAACACCTGTGCCCGGGGCGTAGCGGTGGGGGAACAGCACCGCCGGCTTTATAAAGTGGCGCGGGGCCCGGCTGGGAGGCCTCCCACGGCCACTCCGGAGGGAGCCCCCTGCGGTCCCCAGGGGAGGACAGGCGCCTGGCTCAGGCCGGCCCCCCCAGCAAGGCCCGGCGGAGCCCCGACCGCGGAACAGCGGCCCCAAATCCTGCCTGAGCATCGCAGCAGCCGCGGGCCTCTCCTGCTGGGTGTCCCCTGGGACCTCGAATGACCCCCCCGAGAAATGAGCCGGGTTGTGAAATGATCTTCCCTCTACAGAGGAGGGGCCTGAGGCCCAGAGAGGGGGCGTGTCCAAGCCCACACGCGCAGCCCAGCCAGGACGAGAGCTCTGACCCCACTCGTTCTTCTCCCAAGCTGGTGTCTGTGGGGCGGCCTATGCTAGCAGAATAGGGTTGGCCTCACGGCACCTCCCGGCTGTCCTGGGGTAGCCCTTTGCAGCACACTCTGGTACCGCACAGGTGTTTGTGAAGCACCCCCCACATGCTCTGATGATGAAAGGAAGCCTCACTGCCCCCTGCCTCCCACAGGAGGACCGTGCATCAGCGCCCACTACCCTCCCACCCTCACACCTGTGCCCTGGCGAGTTTGGAAGGGGGGCCAGGCCTGTGCAGCCCTGCCCCTTTTTCTTCCCAGGCTCCTGAGAGCCACATATTCATGGGGGGACGAGCCCCCTCCTGCTCCTTCCCGGGGAGCCCTGTCCGTAGAGGGACGTTGGGAAAGAGTGAGCGCACAGGGTGGGCTGTCGGACTCCGGCGTCTGGAGTGAAGCCACATCCTCCGAGCTCAGCTCCATCAGTAATGCAGACGCTGTCCTGGCCCCGCTGCCTTCCTCCTCATCTTACTCGCAGGCCAGACAGAGGTTGGGGGGTGGCAGACGCTAGCATGTTTGGGGACAGTGGGGGACAAGACCATGACGGTTGTCCCTCCTTAGGCTTCACTCTGTGTAATGTCCGTGACTCCTTGGCTACGGAGTCTTTGGAGGCCCTGACTTGTGACTGACCAGGAGGAAGCAGCCCAGGGGACAGAGGACAAGGCTCCAGGAGCGGGGACCGGCGAGCAGCCAGAGATAGTCCGCGGTCAAGACTGCAGCCTCGGAGGCGGGCAGCGGCGAGGTCGGGCCCTGCTCTGGGTTCGGGAGCTCTGCTCCAGCCTCCACTCCCAGCCTGACTTGCTGGCCCTCTTTGTCCCATCCCTTCGGCTTTCTGGACTCCAGTGTGAATGGGGTAAAGACAGGACCCTGAACCAGAGGATTTCGTGAGGTCGGTCCGGGGCTGAGATCCAGACTCCGTGCCTTTTCCTTTAGTCCTCAGCCCGGGCTGCGCGCGAGAACCTCTGGTGAAAGCTCTCGCAGAGCTCGATGCCCAGGCCCCATGACTGCGGAGCTGTCACGATGCCCCGCCTCCAGCGAGGGAACTTGACTTTGGAGCCTGAGCAGCAGGGCCGGAGCTGGGAGGCTGAGGAGAGGTATGCCCTATAAGAAGTATTCAGAAATGTCAGCTTTGGGGCGACTGGGTGGCTCAGATGGTTAAGCATCTGCCTTCGGCTCAGGTCATGATCCCGGAGCCCTGGGATCGAGTCCCGCATCTGGCTTCCTGCTCATTGGGGAGCCTGCTTCTCTCTCTGCCTCCCTCTCTCTCTCTCTCTGTCTCTCATAAATAAATAAATAAAATCTTTAAAAAAAAATGTCAGCTATTATGATCAGTGATACACTGCACGCCCCATTTCCAGGGCAGGGGTGCCTGGGTCCAGAGCCGGCTTACCTGCCTACAAGCTGGGTGCCTTTGGGTGACTCCTTCCCTGACACTGGGGACACTGAGGGTAGTGTGGTCCCGGTAGTGAATGCAAGTGCCTACTACAGTATGGAGCAACAGGAGGCATTCAGCCCCTTTCCTCTGGCGGGAGGCGCCCAGGCGCCCACTGTGCGGATCCAGGCCGTGGAGGAGCATCAGATGCTAAGTTCGGCGGTGGATCTGCCCCGGGGACTGATACCTCTTTCCTCGCCCTGCATGCCCTGCAGAGTTGAGCACAGGAGTGTAAATGCACATTACAGAGCTGGAATTATCTTTCAGGGGCACAGCCCGAGGCCAGGGGAGAGACCAGAGCTCCCGGCCCGCTGGGAGATTGCATCTGAGGCTTTGGTCCCAGCGAGCACCCTGAGCAAAGGTCACCAGCTCTCCACATCAGAGTCAACGTGGAAACTTCCTCTTCCAGGTAGAGCTCGTCTTTGCCCCTGTCTCAGGGTCCAGGAGGAGAAAGAGGAGTGGCCTTGGAATCAGGCAGACCTGCCCTGCGTCCTGGCCTATCGGTGAAGTCCTGCCCCTCGAGGGCCTCAGTTTCCCCATCTGTAAGACAAGCACAGGTCCCTAGGGCAGGGGTTCATCTTACGGATCAAGATGCTTTGCAAGGTGCCTGGGTGGCTCAGTCAGTTAAGTCTTGGGATCGAGCCCCGTGTTGGGCTCTCTGCTTAGCGAAGAACCTGCTTTTCGATCTTCCATCTGTCTGCTAGTGCTCTCTCTCTCTCCCCCTCTGTCAAATAATAAATAAAATCTTAAAAAAAGAAAAAAAAGGATCAAGATGCTTTGCAGGAACATGCAAAACCTTCCAGAAATCCTGAGACAAGACCATTGTCTCAGTTATGGCACCGGGGGGGAAATGACTTTGTCTCTCACAACTTCAATTTCTCTATCTGTAAAATGGGTGTAATGATACGTACCTCATAGGGGTGTTGTTAACATTCAGTGAGATAATGTCAGTAAAAATTAGGACACTGCCTGGCACATAGTAAGGGCTCAGTCCACAGTAGGTCATAATATTGTCACCGTGGCTGGTCCCGTGGCGCCTTCTCTCTGCCCCTCCTCTGCAGGGCAAGGATGGCCATCCCCTCTCTGTGGTCAAAGGCAATCTTTGGAGCAGAGGATCCAAGGCCTTCGAGGGGGCTCAGCCTCCGGAATCCCCTGGGGTCGCCCCCAGCCCCTGGGAACAAAGCCATCATAAGACAAGGAACTCGTGGCCTATTGTTGGTTCACTGTTCGGCCTGGCTGATGGGAGTCCCTCCAGGGACTTCTCGGCATCTGTCCTCACAAATCAGTAACTGCTTACCTTGGAGGAGTTTTAATTAGTTAACGCCTGCTGAGTGCTCTGCTGATAACCTAGCCTGCTATTCACGAAGCGTCTGCCGTATGGATGCTATTTTTACTATTATCGCTGTTGTTATGAGATCCTCATTCCCAGAGCCACACAGCCGGCTTTCTAAAAAAGACCTTGGGCTTGAGCCTCCTTCCCAGAAACCTGGGGAGAGGGACTCTTCTGGATCACTCACTTCGCCCCTCCCCCCTCCACCGTACTGTCCACACAGCGGAAAGAGGCTTCCTTCCCCACCAGGAAACCGCCAGCCCACTTGGTCTCTGCTGTCCCGAGCCGCAGAGTCCCCCGGGCTCTCTGACCCTGGCGGTGAGGCTCAGCCCCCCTCCATCAGCCACCTGAAGAGAACAGGAGGAGAGAACATTTATTAAGTGCCAACTGTGTACCCGCCACGGTACAGTGTGCTTACTGCCAGGACCTCCTCTGGTCTTCAGGGCAGAGGCCAACGCAGGCTCTGTTTCCCCAGTGGGGTTGACTGGCACTCAGGGAGGTCAGAGTCCTTGCTCAAGGTCACGGCGTCAGCAGGGAGGCAAATGTGGAGCTGAACACTGGTGTGTCTTTCTGGCTCACACTCTCCTAAGCCTCCGGGGCACCTTTTCTGGCCTTGGCCAACCAGCTCTCCTCACTCCGTTTCCATCCTTGTCAGAGTCTCCGGGACCTCAGCCCACCTGCTTGTCTTGCCTGCTTGCAAACCGCCTGGGAAGGGTCCAACCCGGGGACACTCCGCAAGTGCGATGTCCCCATGCAGGGCACCTTCGGAGAGCCACCTAACCCAGCCGGGACAGCATTGGTCACCTGCTGGAGGTGACCCCAGAGCTGAGTCCAGGAGGATGCGTGGTGTTGGGGCTCAGGGAGAAAAGAGGGAGGGCTCTCCAGAGATCCAGAAGAGCAGGGATGGAGGCCGGAGGGCCGTGAGAGCACAGTGCCTGCAGGAGGGGGAAGGCAGGGGCCTGGCGTCAGCAGGTAACGGGCAATGGGCTTCCCCACGGGCTCAGTGACCCCCACCGGGCCACTCTGTGACTTTGAGCAAGCTCCCCAAACTTCTTCCTTCCCAACGTGTGAAAACCCATTAATAATAACACACGGAGCTTGGAGAGCCTGCGGGCTGTCTTCGGATGAGGGAAAGCATTATCATATTAACTAATTACACGAATTAAAATGAATTAATTAAATAAAGGGCTTAATGAGATTAGTGCATTTGTTGTTTAATTATCCATTACCGCTATTGATAACAGTGATGGGTTCTGCACTCATGACAGGGGACGGGTGTGTCCGCGAGCGGTGGAACGTAAAACCACGGCGGGGTCATACAGGTGGGGGGCGGACGGAGGCGGCTGCAGCTCCCCTGCCCTCGCCCCAGAAGACCCTGAGACCCTGATGAGAGAAAGGTCAGGATGCGGTCAGCCCGCCCTCAGGGGCTGGTGTCCTCACCTGCAGCAGGGGCAGGGGCTGCCCTGCGTCCGCGGGCATCCGTGGTCCTGGGGTAGAGTTTCCACCACGTGGAGAAATCCTTCCCTATTCGTCTTCGTATCTCCCTGGGGCGCGAAGGGTCCACAAGGGTCTACTTTCCAGCTAAGACTTGCAGCTCCTTCAGTGGGAAAACTGCCTCCGCCCCGAGCAGCCCCCAGACCTCTCCGCGTGGGCTGCGCCAAGACCCGATGCTGTGCAGGATCCAGCAGGCGATGGAGGAGGAGCTGTGGGGGCGTCAGCCCGGGAGGCCCCAGCCTCAGGGGAGGGCCTGGCAGGGTGTCCAGGCCAAGAGGAGCACTTTGCCTGTGTTCCTGCAAAGATTTATGTGTGGGTAGTTTATTTGGGAATCTGATCCAGGAAGGAGTGAAGATTTGGGGGAATAAACACAGGAAAGAAAGAAGGCCAGCATAAGGACCTATTATCCTTTAGATAAGAGTTTGGCCACCTTGAGGAGGACTAGGGTATCGGTCCCAAAGTTCCTTCTAGAGCCTTCTGGGTTAGGTTCAGAGCCATCTGCCCAAGGAAATAAGGAGGGAAGTATCGCTCCACCAGTCCTGTCTCCCATTGGTCAAGAATCAGCCAATGGGGTGTCGGCTGCCGTGCATATTCAGGTGGGGGGGGCCCTCAGTGGCTCCCGCAGAGTGGGTGTCCCCCAGGCACCTGGGGACAGGAAGTGGGAACCGCATCGTCAGTGGGACGCTCATAAAACTGGTCAAGGCTGCACGGCCCTGCTTCCCACAGTGGTGACTGGAGTAGGAGATGAGGCCGAGAAGACTGGATATAACCCCAAGCGGTGGCCGATGTGGAGAAGTGCTTTGCAAAGGGCCTGGTACCAAGTTAGAGCACAGTTTAAAAGGCAGCTATGATTTTGTATCCCCAGTAACTTGCATTCCCTAAATAATGGATGAATAAATGGAAAGACCAAGTATCTGGCCTTTAGTAAGTGGGCCTCATGCATATTTAAATGGCTCTACTCACATGCCAGGGGGACGTGAGCCCGGGCCCACGGACGGGTCTCTGTCCACATGCTGCAAAGAAGTCTGAGCTCGGACTGTAAACTCGTTCTCGAGAAGAGATTCTGGCCCGTGGCGCTGAGGACCTCACAGTGATGGGGACCAACACTGTCCCGGCTGGGTTAGGCGGCTCTCCGAAGGTGCCCTGCATGGGGACATCATACTTGTGGAGTGTCCCCGGGTTAGACACCCCACAAAAGATGAGCAAATCTTTTGAGAGAGAAGGTTCGGTTAGGACAACGTCAACAGCCACACACGGCAACAACCGTCGGTCACTGAGCATTTTCTCTGTGCCAAGCATTTTCCCCAGCGCTGCAAAGAGCTACCTTTGATCCTCGCCCAACATTGAGCGGTGGGAATGGTGTCCTTTTTTTTTTTTTTTTTTTAATATATACATAAAAACAGAAACTTCAGGCAGTCAGGACATTTTCCCAGAGCCACTCACCACACCTGGGACTCAAATTCATGTTCAGGTGGTTCCTAAGCCATCGCCCTGAACCACTATGCTAGGCTGTCTTATTCGTCCTTGAAGTCTCTACCATAGCTTGGGACCCACTTGCTAAGTGCTTGTAGAATGAATGAAGGCCCCCAGATGCCCCCTTAACAGATGCGGACCCCACAGGAGAGACACAAAAAGACCCCGCGCCCAAAGGGGGAGTGGCGATAAGTTTGGAGGAATTCTGTTATTCTATTGCTCGTTCGCAGTAACGTTTAAGGACATTAAACATTTCAGTCCTCTTGATGGGATTGCATTCATATTCTGAGGCTTAAAACCACAAACAAAAATAATAATTCCATTAGTTGAAAGTGGTAATAATCCTGGTGAGTATGAATTTTATTGCTATGGCAACTGTAAAGCCCAGAGATAATAAATAAAAAGTTCCTGCGTGTTGTGGGAAGTACATTTTGTTACCAACACTCCATCAGGCATCATAATTCCATTAGAGGTTAAAAATCGTAATAATACCCCTGACAATAATTTTTATTGCTATACCTGTAAAACACGAAGATAAGAAATAATTTTGTCAACTGGAAAGTGGCGATAATAACTCAGCAGCGTTAGTGAGAAGTCTGTGCGTTGGTTTCAGTGTGACTAGCATCTTGATTTAGGGGGTAACGCCTGAAACAGGGACTCAAAAGCTATTCTGAACTTGGGCCATTTCTTTCTGCTATTTCTCTAGTCTTCGCGGCAAAGAAAAAAGGTGCTCTTGAGGGTAGTTCTGCGTCTTTGCGATCCATCCTGGGGCTCAGTCTTCCAGTCTGAGAAATGGGACCATGCGGATTCTGTTTCAGTTGAGACTAATATTTCAGGATACGGCCACTCAGGACAGCCGGTGACCTTGACCACAGGGAGCCTCTGGTTTGGGGGAAGATAGATATTAACACTATTCACGTACTTGGGCTTGCCCATTGTTGGAAGGCAGCAGGAGTGAAGGGCAGGGAAGCCAGCCGCCCGCATGAGCTGTCTCAGCCCGCCCCCCAGATGGAGGTGACTCGCAAGAAGGGCATCTGGAAACCGCTTTCAGCCTCACGTCTGGGCCCCAGTCTGGCTGCCTTGCCTCTGGAGAACACTGGCTCTTTTTCTGTCCTGGGGAACTTACCTACCCCAGAACTGTCCTGGGAGGGGGATTCAGGGAAATGGCAGCTCCTGGGCTCTGTTCTGCAGTGAAAGGAGAGACAGCGATGCTGCGCGGGCCACACACAACCCGCATAATGAGTAAGTTACCCTTTGATGAGAGCCATAAAGGGCGAGCACAAGGCTCAGGGGGGAACGTGTTAGGAGGACCTGAGGAGCATTAGAGATTCCAGGAAGGCTTCCCGGAGGAAGTGACATTTAACTTGAGAACGAGAGGATGAGAAAGATCCATGAGAGCAAAATGCAGGAGAGAAAGCAAGCAGCTAAAGCCAGAGCCGGGACTAAAGTGAGGCAAGCCAGGTGCCTGGAGCGTGAACCTCAAGAAGGCATTCACCCCATACAGGGCCCGGCACCCTCCGGGCCCTCCCGAGCGGCACCCAAGGAGCACCCAAGGAGCCTGGCCAGCTCCAGCCTGAGCTGAAGGAGCTGGGGGTCCTCCAGCACTGGGATGGCTGGGTGTTAAATAAACATTTAGTGCCTCCTAAGTCCTCTCTTCCAGAAGATTCTGGCCCTTAAAGTATGGATGTGGAGGCCATGACAAGAAGAGAAAGTGCATCAGTTGTGATGAGCATAACATCATGTACAACTTTGTCAAAACACTCTGGTACACCCGAAACTAATGTAACGTTGTGTGTCCACTGCACTCAAATAAAAAATAAAAAATATCAATAAATTAATTAAAAATAAATATTTTTTAAAAGAACAGAAAATGCAGCCCAGGGACGCAGATGTCCCTGGGGGACTGAGGAACTGGAGGGGGGTGGGTATGTGACAAGGGACAAGGGCACCTGCTGGTTCTAAAGCTTCAGCCCACCGTGCTCTGAGCACAGCAATATACCCAGAAGCCTTACACTTTGATTTGATCTCCTAAATCCACCTTATCCCACAGGGGATTATTTATCCATTAACTACTTTATTTATCAAACATTTAGTTAATGCCTCCTATATGCCAGTTGCTTTCATTTCCATATCATCCTCAATCCTCAGGCAACCTCGTGGGAAAGGGAGACACGACCATTCCCATTTTATAGATGTGAAGGCTGAGGCTTAAAGAAGTTAAAGTAAAATGTCAAGGTTTGCATGGCTAGCAAGTGGCAGAGTTTCAATTTCAGCCAGATCTCCTGTCCCCCCTCCCCCCGCCATCTCATGTCCTTTGCATCACACTAGGGGAACCAGGTAAGGTGAACACATCCAGGCTGAGAATCAGAGATGGCGAATGAGTTCCAAACCAGGCAGACATTCATGAACCAGGAAGACCCGACCAGGAGACCCACAGGCTTGTAGGAGCTTGAAAGGGCAGTCCGTTGTTTTAAGATCATGACAGCAGAATTAGCGTCCTCATGTGCAAAATTCAGGCAATAATCCCTCCCCTGCAGGTTTATCATTTAGAGGCCACATGTACGTCTACGCAGGTTGTGCACTGCATTACTCTAGAGGGCACTATCCAAGGTATCATCGTGGATTTGTATATTTATTATTTTCAATTTGTATCTCTATTAGTTTTCCAGTGGGCAGCAGGAAAGCATATAAAAGAATAGGCACGGTTTCCTAAATCACACAAAAGTGCCCTGTGGGCCAGCAGGACTGCTAGTGTGAGCCTTCCAGGAGATGGCGTGTATCTAGTGACAGGCACAGAGGAGGCCCTTGATAACCATGAGCTTCCCAGCCCTTCTGCTATGAGAGCCCACACCCCTGCTGGACCTGCCTCATGGTGCAGTTTTGAAGATGAACTAGGATAATGGGTGTGAAAGTGTTTTCGTAGGCACACTGGGCCACTGTCCAGTGCAGGGAATGAATACATGGTCAAGGACGTTGAGGGAGGCCCTGGCACCAAAGCGAGGCCGGGATCCACCCAGGGAACACATTCTGTGCTTCCTGTGCTGGCCGGGCCACAGGTCTGCCGCTCGCAGAGGGGACAGGGCACCGCGGCCCAGCAGCGGCGTCCCTCGGACCCTCCCGTCAAAGCAATTTGCAGGACTTCCATGGAGACTTTCCAAGGAGCAGGGGGAGAGAAGGACACACACCACGGCCACAGCCGGAGAGGCAGGGAGAAGAGAAGGACTGGCGGGAGGGGTGGGGCCAGGAAGCGGGCAGACCCCGGACAAGAACTGAGGGAGAAGAGGGAGCGGAAGAGAGCAAGAGAGAGGCTGAGGGATGTGGAGACGAGAGATCAGAAGAAAGACCCAAGAATGATGTGAGTGGAAGAGGGAGCGAGAGGGGACAGGAGGGGACAGGCAGGGGTGGGAGAAATGGAATGAAGGTGGGACAGGACTGCAAGGGGCTATGGCAGGACTTTGTTTGCAGGTCTCAGCTCCACTGTCCAGCTGAGCCATCGGAGGCAGGTCCCCTAATGTCCCCCCGTCCCGGTCTCTTCACCCTGGCCCCCCACCTCCCCTCCCCGCTCCCCCACCACTCCTCAGGCTGTCGCCAGCCCCGGGAGATGACTGAGGTCAGCCTTTGGAGTGTGGCGGACTGACAGAGGGTCCCGTGACCGTGGTGGTGGGGGGCTTTGTGTAGCTCCTGGTTTAGCCGGGCGCAGGCGAGCCCTGGGGTCTGTCTGTCGTGGGGCCTGGCAGGAGGATTGGCAAGACGGGGGACTCTGTCTGGCTCTGGGGGAGCCACGCGCCCCCTTTCACCAAATGACAAGGCCGGTCTGGGAATGTGTTTTGTCAGCCACTCGGAAGCGTGGACAGCCCACAGGTGCCTTCCCCCTGCCGGGCCCCCAAGGCCTGGCCCTTTGGGGACGTGGGGGGCGTTGACAGGGCAGCAGCTGTGGAAGAGAAGCCCTAGGAAGCCGGCCCATGTGCCTGGCACTTCTCCCCTCTTCTTGGAGTGTGAAAAGCCCATAAAACAATTAGAGCCCCACGTGACCCTCCTGCTCAGGAGGGCGGGTGTTTGTGCTCGGTGGAGTGTAATCAGTGCCGAGATAAGGGTCCCCTTTGCAGCTGTGGGAGAAGATAGGCAGCCCCATAAACCCGGGTCACCAGCAGGGCAGGGGGTGAATAGGTAAAGGGAGGAGCAGGCAGCACCCGCCCTGCTCCGGAGAAAGTCTCCAGCTGGAATTCTGACCTGGGGTGGGGAGGGGGGCTGCAGGGAGCTTGGTCCGTGGGTCCCTTCTCTGGTTCCACCAAGCCGCCTGGCCCAGACTTGGGGAAGCGGCCAGTGGATGGTTACCCGCTTTTCACCAACCACCAGCGTTGACCTTGAACCTACAGCCCAGGACAGCTGCAGGCAGATCGCTGATCAAATACGGAACCACTTCTGTCCCCCGCCCACAACTCTGCCCCTGCCCCTCGCCCCAGGACCACCCCGCCGCCGAGCCTCGGGGAGCCAGCGGGGCCTCCCGGGTCCTGGTGTGTCTAGCCGCCCCCGCATCAGGTCTGATTAGACAGTGCGGGGTCCCGCCACTGCTTCCGCACGGGTGGTCTCCCCTTACCAGCAGCCCCGGTTTCCTGAGCCCGAGGATCTCCGAGGAGAATGGCCCCCGCCTGTACGTGGAAGCCGGAGGGCCAGGGAGAGGATGAGGTGGAAAGGGGACAACCCTTCAGGGCACGCCCGGCGTCTGCTGTGCCTTTTCTCAAATGCTTGGTTTTCTTTCATGCCGACCTCAGGGTAATGAGATGGAAGAAGTCCTCCACCAAATTTCCTCCAGCGTGACTCCCAGAGAGAGGCATTGGCACACGGCTGAGGGTACACGGTGCAAGCCCGAATTCTTGGCCATCCTGAGAAGGAAAGGAAATCAAGCCACGCCTGTTGTCAGGGCCGGGCAGCAGCCTGGACGTTCTTGCCATGGGGGATAAAATTCCCAGGAACTGAGGACAGGCGATCTGAGGCCAAACCCCTCTGGGACAAGAAGTGAAAGGGGTAGGGAGGTCAGTGAGCTAACAGTTTCACTTTGAGAATCAAGATGTGTCCTCAGCCATCACTTTCACCCCCTGATTATCAATTTACTTCATCTGTGAAACAAGGGGCTTGGATTTGGTGACCCCTCTACTCCTCTGATTCTACGATTCTCATCCAAGCACTGATCCACTGGAAGGAAGAAATATCTGTGGAGGAAGTGATTCGACCCAGGTAACAAGTGGTATATCTTGCCTTAAAGAGTACAAGTTTAGGAGACAGACCTAGGCAGGCCGCCATGTATGTTTGTTCAGGTCGCACACTGCACAAAGGAGCTCTGTTGAGGAACTGAGAGGGGATGCTGAAATAGCACCTGGGTTCAGCTCACTAAGCCGTGCACCCTGGTAAGGGGCTTCATCTGCCTGTAGGATGCACCTTCGTCTAATGTGGACAAATGTGCCCTAGGAGCTAGGGGCAACCTTGAACTTGAGAATTCTAATCTCCGTTTTGATCTAGTTCTATGACCTCAGGCAACTAGAGAACTGAACTTCTGTACTGTCAAAACAGACATCGGGATCGTCGTTGTTTCCTGGCAGAATGGATGTGAGGCTGAAGCAAGAACGTATCTCCGGAACCCAGCCCAGCACCTGGCCCACAGCAGGTGGTCACCTGCGTTTCCTGCCCACTTCTTCCAACCTGAGTCTCCCTTGGGGAAATGTTCACTGGGGTTCTGGTGTTGGAAGTCGTTTGCTGGTAATTCTGCCCTAAAAGACCATCTGCCAATAGTATTGTGCCGGCATGTCATTTTCATCCAGAATGTTCAGCCGGGGTAGGACGTGTGGCCTCCAGACACTCGGGGGAGCTGAGACCAGACGGAGTCTGGACAAAGACATCGCACGGTAATTGTATGAGTGGATTTCATTGTTGCGTGTGAACCCAAGCACATTCAGCAGGGAGCACCCTCTCCCTAATGGTTCCTGCATCTCCCCCCACTTCTTGGCTCTTCCGTTTCCCACTTAGGAAGGAAAAAGACTGAAAGACTCCCCATTCTGGAGCTGGAGAGGCACCAAGGCCATCTGGGATGTCCCTCGTGGCTCTGTAATTGCGTGCAGTCTCCCCGTGTGTTCTGGGTTATTCGTTCATAATCAAGTCTTTTTTTTTTAAGATTTTATTTATTTATTTGACAGAGAGAGAGATCATAAGCAGGCAGAGAGGCAGGCAGAGAGAGAGGAGGAAGCAGGCTCTCTGCTGAGCAGAGAGCCCGACGCGGGGCTCGATCCCAGGACCCTGAGATCACGACCTGAGCCGAAGGCAGAGGCTTAATCCACTGAGCCACCCAGGTGCCCCCATAATCAAGTCTTACCTTCAAGACTTTGCCATCCTAAGACTTTCATCTCCTAGAATTTGGGGAATGTGACTATGTCTAGAAAAATCTGAAACATCACTTTGTATACATTGGGCCTTGCTCCAAGCCTGGAGTAATTCGATTCCTTTAACTGGCCCTCTGCTCTGTGCCCTGTGGACAAAGACATGAATGACACTCTATTTACCCCTTTAAGGAGCTCGAAGTCTGCTTGGAAGCAACAAGGAGGGGTGCAAAGGAGGCCAATAAGTACATCAGAAACTAGGAAAACAGCAGCCACAGCACATGCCGCAAGGGGACAGGGAGGGGACAGTCATGACACATGCATGGGGACTTGCGGGCCTTTGACTCTGGAAGGTATTTGTTCCAAACTGTCATTTTAGAGATCTGAGAGCCAGTGAGGGACATGAGTTAACCAAGGTTGCACAGGGAAGTCGAGGCAGAGCCGGGACTAGAACGCAGGACCCTTCAGTCTGCATTTGAGTTCTCTTTGCTCTACATTCCAGTGTTTCTCTTATATGGTTCTTAGTTTTCAAGTTCCCTTCCTTCTAGAGCACATCCGTAGCCTGGCGCTGTGAAAACAACCTCGGGAAATTCCAAGAGGTGGCTGGAGACCTGAGGGCAAATCTTGGTTCTCTGCTGTGTGACCTCAAGCAAGATACTTAACCTGTCTGAGTCTCCTGTTTCTCATCTGTTGTTCATCTACCAGATTCCAACTCCTGTAGGGCAGGAAGAGATCTCATTTGTCCTCCCCATGACTGAACTGGGGGGCTTTGAGAAGGGCAATCATGAACGGGCCCCGAGCAGGAATGTTCAGGCGTCTGGTGCTTAGGAGACACAAGTGAGCAGAAATTAAAGGTTCAGAGGGTGTCAGCACGTGGACGTCTTGGGAACGGATGAGCGGATGACAGGGAGGACAGAATATGACGGGAGAGGAGGGTCCTTCGCATGGCTGATGTTCCGCCAAACTAACACCTAGGAAATGTGGAGCAAATGTCTGTTAAAGGCTGAAGGTTGGGGACACGTGGGCGGCTCAGTGAGTTAAGCATCAGCCTTCGGCTCAGGTTGTGATCCCGGGATCCTGGGATCGAGCCTTGTGTCGGGCTCTGCGCTCAGCGGGGAGTCTGCCTCTCTGTCTCCCTCTGCTGCTCCCCCTGCTTGTGCGCTCTCTCGCTCTCTCTCTCTCTCATAAATAAATAAATAAATAAATAAATAAATAAATAAATAAATAAATAAAATAAAATCTTTAACAAAAAAAAAGGCTGAAAGTTGGTGAAAAGTCTGGTGAGCTGACTGCTCAGGTCTCTCCCGACCCCATCACTGAAGAGTTGCTGGGTCCTGTTTCTGGGCCGCGGAGAAAGGAAAGCACAGGGGCAATTTGCTGTCACGTGCATGACCGTGGGCAAGTCCCCTCACCTCTGTAAGCCTTGGTTTCCCCATCGGCGAAGTGGGGCTCCCTGACACCAAGTGGATGGGAAGGGGGTGACGAGGGAGTGTGCAGTCCTGGGCAGCCCATGGCGGGAGGCACCCACCAGGCACGTGTCCATTACCACACATCTCAGCCCGGGGACCCCCCAAGTCACATCCGTGCGCTGTGGGGACCCGCAGCACTGGGCCAGAGCCTGGGATGGATGACTGCTGCTACGGTAATTGTGCCTTTTAAAGCCATTTGCTCATTTTCTCCCCATCTTCCAACAGGTGGCGAGGCTGAAGGCAGCACATTGCAAATGTGCAGAAAACCCAGAACGGGATTGTTTAGAAGACAGGCTGGGCTGGTTAATTGAAATGGAAGCATCCGTAGATGGGGACGTGTCTCTCCTGAGAGCCCAGGAATTCTGGGAATCATCGTTCAGCCATCAGCAAACACTCTCTCTACTAGGCACTGGGACTCCAGGAAAAGTGAGTCAGAATCCCACCTCCAAAGGCCAGGGAGGCCCTCGCTCTAGTGGGGACTAAGGCAAGCAGGGAAACAGCAGGTCAAAGCCCACAGCCAAAGGCGTCGCAAAAACAGGACCTCCAGGGTCCCTGGCAGTGTTTTGGGAGCTCGCTGGGACAGAGAGCAGGGGTCACCTGGGCCAGTGTTGAAGGGTGGGGAGCAGCTCCCGGGGCGGGGAAGGGGCACTCCAAGCAGAGGAGAGCGCCCGGATCAGGTCCGGGAGGGGGAGGCTAGGAGAGAAAACGAGCCCCCCTTGCTTCCCCAACAAGATGTGATGCCTGGTATCACAAGATGGCCAGGCCAGAGCCAGCTCAGGTCCCTTGCCTGGGAGAGCAGCCCAGGGCTCAGCTGCGCCATCCAGCAGCCCCAGGCATGTCATACCAGACCTCGGGCATCGCCCAGCCCAACCCCCTCATGCTGGAGATGTGGGTGCTCTCCCCCTACCTGCCAATCACCCTGTCCTTCCTTCCAGGTGAACCCAAGAAACACCTCCTCCAGGAGGCCTTCCAGGCCTCCACCGGCGGACATGCTCAGATCTCTGTTATAGAACTTGGGCAGTGCATTGGATTTCCTCGTCTGCTTCTTCACCTAACTGTGAGCCCGCTGAGGGCAGGGGCGGCACTTCTCCTGTGTGCCCATCATAGCACAGTTTAATCTAAATATTAGGACAATTATACTGACAAGCAAAAAGGGGGGGATTCATTGGTTCATGTAACGGAATTGCAATGGTTAGGGTAGGGAGTAAAGGGGCGGGCACACAAGGAGAGACCAGTTCCAGCACGCAAACACATTCTGGACAGCCCCCTCGTGTCCATCCTGTGTCTCTACTTCTTTTGGCTGGCGCCTCTCACAGCCCGGTCATTTACCTCCTTGGGTCCCACAGTGCCATCAACAAACCCGTACAAACACAATCCCGGCCTTCTCGGGAGGTCAGCTCCAGGGGGAGCCGGAAAAGCCTTCGCCAGGCTCTGCCCAGGCTTAGTGACCAGGTGAGCTCAGGTGGGAGAGTCACCTGGGCCAGGAGGGTCAAATCACAAAATCAGGGAGGAAGGGGCCTTGGAGACGGTAGCAGATGTAAATGGTGGGAGGAGCTCACAGAGCTCGCACACCACACATCTGCGCTGTAGCCATGTCTCCTGGTAACAATGCCCCACCCACAGGCTGGGCATGAGACCTATAAAGTGGGCATAATGATCAGACCTAGCTCACAGGGTGGTTGTGAGGCCCGGACCATCAGGGACACTGATGGGTGCGCGCACGCAAACACACACAGACCATGTGCGTGTTAGCCACTGAGGTGGTTTTGTGGTCATTGTTGTGCCAATGGCCTTCTTCACTCAACTCTGTGTCTTGGAGATCTTTCCGGGTTAGTATCATACGTTTACCAGTCATTTTACCTGCTGCCTAGTATTCCATGGCATGGATTTCTATCGCCTATTTAGCCATTCCCCTTTTGATGGACACTTAGGTTATGTCCAAATTTTAACTCTTAGAAACAGTGCTGCAGTGGACATCCTGATATGTGCCGTACCATTTATCCCATGAGATACTCTCTAACAACCCAGGAGATCGATTATTGCTTATGGGCTTTTAAAGTAGGGAAACTGAGGCTAGCATGGCCAAACTTCCGAGCCAGGATTTGGCCCCAAGTCAGTCTGTCTGCAGAGCCCAAGCTTTGTCCCCCATTTCAGGCTGCTTCCCCTGCCTCACCAGTGGTCCCCTCCCTAAGCATCCTTCCACTTACAGAGGACACTCTCCTCCTCTACATCACTTAAGGGCAAATGGACTTTTGTCCCAAAGAGGTTGTTGCGGGCCTTTGTACCCAACCCCTGGCTACTGGGGTCTTCTTTTCAGAGAAAGAAAAGAGGAGGCAGGTTTCCATAGGAGCAAAATCATTTGAAAACCGTGCTGGATTGTCTCCTCCAGCTGACCACCTTCGCTCTCTGTCCCAGGATCTCCTCTGCAGAGGAGAATCTGGGGGCCACGTTCTCCAGAATCTCCTTGCCTGTGTGGTTCTGGGTTGGAGTCCACCAGCGGGCGACTGCCATGAAACTGGTACACAGAAGCAAAGGCAAACACCACTCTCAAGGAGCAGTAGCTCCTGGGAACCACTGGCTTTACTTCTAAGGAATCAAGGCAGTCGGAAGAAGCTTCTAGAAATACTCAAGAACTGTACAGTTTCTTGGCAGGCCTTTGAGAACCACCTCTTTGGTGCTTTCAGGCTAGGGTCCCTGACCATGTCAACGTCCCTGGATTTGGGCAGCAGCTCCTCTGACCTCTGATGCCCCCACTCTCCCAGCAGCTTTGTAAGCCCCCACTCCTGCAATTAACCTCCACGCCTGCAACGCAGAGACTGCTTCTGTTTTCCTGGCCCAACTGGCCAATATAAAGTTAATGCCCAAAGAGACCATTGACTTTTGATTGGACTATTGATTTATGAAAAGTGTTAAAATTTTAAAAAGATTTCTTTATGTTCTGTTAATTTCCCAGAAGCGCTATGATCCAGAAATAAGCTGAATTCATAATGCACGTCAAAGAGGAAGCAAGGCTTTGGAGCCAGACTCGTAAGTAGCTCTGACTGGTAGGCTGGTGGTGACCCCTGACCGGGCTTCCTCCCACAAGGAGCATTTCTGGATCATTTCGTCTTTGGAATCCCATTATGCGGAAGTGGAGAGAAGCTCAACATGACCCCTCTTCAGAGAATGCAGGAGAGGGGAAAGGAGGGATGAAGGCAGGAGGGGAGGACCAGACTTGCACCAACCAGACAGCTGCCCTCTACCCGGCTCTCACGTCGGCTTTGCTGGGAGGCCCAGACAATAGGCTGTGTTTCCTACAAACAGCCCCGTCTTGCAAGAACCACTCATTCCATCCCTAGTAGGCATGGCAGGCCCAATAAATGGCTCCCAAAAGGATATTTGCACGAAATCCCTAGAACCTGTGAGCATCACCTTCTTTGGAAAAGGGGTCTTTGCAGATGATAGGAAGTCAAGAATCCTGAGAAAAGGACCCTCTTTGATCTAGGATGAAGACAATCCTGGATTATCCTGGTGGGTCCTAAATCCAATGACAAAGTGTCCTTATAGGAGAAGCAGAGGGGGACGGGAGACAGACACAAAGAAGAGAAGGCCAAGGAGAGACAGAGGGAGAGATGGAAATGATGTGCTACAAGCAGAGAAACACTGAGGGTTTCCAGCAGCCACCAGACCCTGGGAGAGGGGGATGAAATGGATTCTTGCCCAGAGCCTCTGAAGGAAGCACGGCCCTGCCTACACCTTGATGTCAGACTTCCGGCCTCTAGAACCATAAGAGAAGAAGTTTCTGTCGTTCTAAGCTGCCAGGGTTTTGGTCATGGGTCCCAGCTTCCCGGGGAAACTAATAGAGTAGCTCGCACCCAAGACGCTCAGGGAGCCTCCACCAACGAACCTCAGACCCCGCTCCTCGGAGGGAGCTCAGGGCAGCATCGGGCAGGAGCGGGTGCGGCAAGGAGACATCCCCCCCACACACACAAGGGCGACGACACGCAAACTGTCCCACACGTGGAACTACCCGGCAAGGGTAAGTATTGGGGGCAGGAAGGGGGGCAGGGAGAGAAGTTCTCAAAACACCCCTCTAATCTGGCCCCTTCATTTTCCAGCTTTCTCAGATGGAGGAAGTGACTTGTCACCGGTCCCGTAAGACAGTAACTGAGCCACAGTTACAACCGGGGTCCCTGGGCTTCCCACGATGGCACACAATGCCCCACTGCACCAGGGACCTGGAGCTGGGAGGCCCTGCAGGAGGTAATGTCAATTACCCAGTTCGATGGTGGGAAGGTTGTAGCCTGAGTGAGAAGGAACAGGGGCATCTCCCATCAGCTGCCCTAAGCCCCTTCCTGTGAGCATGGGCTATAAATCCAGTTGATCGGCTTCTCTCCAAGGTGTGGGAACGAGAGAAGTGGAAACTGAGGCACTGACATGCACAGGTCAGCTCTGGGCTCACACACGTCCTGGGCTGCGCTCACCAGACACCGACTTCCAGATGGAGATGGGCCTGTAGGCTGCTTCTGGGCTTTTCGGGAACAGCAGCAGTAGGAAAGCACAGGTCGTGGGGCTAGCCAGAGAGAAAAGTTGAACTCAGATGCAATCATTACGGAAGCTCAGCTGCTCCTACTCGTTGCTACAGATCTGGGACGGCCATTCAAATTGGTCCCAAATGGTGTTCCTAAATGGACCAGTCACTGGATACAGGGGGCCCCCAGGAAGGGGGCCTGATCTAGGACAGAGCCACTCTCTTCGATCGAGGGCAGAGCCCAGGAAGGTACTCAGCCAGGAGCCACCAGCAGGCTCCACTCTCAGCAGCTGGGGAAAGAGAGAGATGTGTTCCTGGAGCCTGGAGGGGACAGCTGGGTCTACAACACACATTCCTCCCCACCAACCTTTGATAGAAACGGTGTCTGAAGGATTTGGCAAGAAGCCACAGTCAGAAGAATATTATGGATGCTTGATCACAGGGCGAACATCCCTAGGATGTTCAATATCAGAGCTGGAATGAGACTTAGGTTCATTTAGTCCAGAGCTGTCAAATGAGTGGCCTTGAAATTGCAACTCTCCCACTCCAGACCATGGCAGACATCACAAATCAATCACGGCCTTCTTCTTTTGATTGTATCAAAAGCCAGCCAGTACCAATCAATCACCGACCTGCAAGATAGAACCTACTCCCCTCATCTTCCAGAGGAGGCCCTGCTTAGAGGGGTGGCTCACAGAGCTGGGGTGGGGGCCAGCAGAGCACCCTCCCTGCAGTGCTCCTCCCAACAGTGCTCGCCTCAGGGCATCTGTCCAGAGAGCAGCCACTGCTGGGCCCACGGCTCAGACTCGGCTCCCTTGCCCTGTTGAAGCCCTGTCTCAGTGAGCCAGGCCAGCTGGCAGTGGTTAGGGAGTGGGGAGTACAGCCCCTCAGTCCCAGGGTAGACAAGCGACAAGCCCAAGGGCACCCACAGAGCCCCCCCATCCGACCCAGGAGTCCTGACATGCAGGCCAGGGCTTTCCCCTCCCCCCCCCGCCCCCGCAGTCCACTGCCTCCCAAACTGGGCCACAGCAGCGCACCAGGGACCGGGGTGGTGCTACAGCTGCTCCGGCTTCCCGCAGGGGCCCTGCGGCTCCCAGCTCTATCTCCCCCTCCTGGCAAGACCAGAGTTGTGCCCAGAATGATGCCGTCCCATGTCCCAGATGGAGGGGAAAATGCAAAGAAGCCAAGGAGGACGAGACGCCAACCTCTCCCTCCCCGTGCACTCTAAGTCACTGTCACTTGCCTCTTTTAGAGTCTCTAGGTCCAGTGTTTACCCCCGTCGCAGTCACAGAAGGGACCTGGAATCCCATATGGGCTGAACTGTGGCCCGACCAAAATTGATGTTTGTCCTAACCCCCAGTAATGTACAGCGTGAGTGCATTTGGAGAGATGGTCTTTAAGGAGGTGATTAGGTTAAAATGCGGTCATTAAGGTGAGTCCTAATCTGACATGACTGGTGTTGTTATAAGAAGAGGAGATCAGGACACGGGCACATGCGGAGGGAAGACCACGCGAGGACACAGGGAGAAGACGCCCACCTACAAGCCTCAGAAGAAACCAATCCTGCTGGCACCCGGATCTCAGGCTGCCAGCCTCCAGGACCCGGAGGAGATACATTTCTGTTGTTTACGCCCGCCCCCCCAGTCTGTGACACTTGGTGACAGCAGCCCTAGCAAAGCCATACAGACCCCTCAGTCCTCCCTTCTCCTTCTGGCTGCCATTCCTCCTTCTTTCCTCCCTCCCTCCCACCGTCCCACTTTTTTTCGTTCTCCATCTCTGAAGATAACCCTTCGTCATTCATTCTACAAATGTTTAGCAAGCATGACAATGCGCTGGTTCCTGGAGATAGAGAGATGAATAAAAACTTGTATTCGCTCGACAAACAGTTACTGAGCATCTAGTAAGTGCCAGGCTCTGTTCTAGGCATTGGGTTATGATGATAAGCAGGAGAGAAGCAATCCGGTGTTCAAGGTGCAGACAGTCTGGTGGCGGAGACTGGCCCACGGCCCACGAACATCTTCCACCAAGTTCCAGCTGCAAATTCTGGACGGATGCCCGGCTGCTCAGAGGAGGTCACAAACTCCCACGAGAGTGGAGAGAAGAGGGCCCAGGAAGCCAGGAAGGACAGGTGGTGCTTGTGTTAAGCCTGAAAGGATGAGGAGGAATTCTCTCTCCCTCTCATTCTCCAGAAAGGCATCCATCATAAAGCAGGCCTCAGCGGGCATTTGCTGACCACATGAGCCTATGTGATTAAAGGACGCCTGCCTCGATGGACGGGCGGACGGAAGTGGGGGACAGAGGCACAGGACGGGCAGGCAGTGGCAGAAAGAAGGAAAAGAAACCCACCCCAGAGGTGTTAACCCTCCCAAGGTGACATCTGCTCTGATCTGCAAGTTAATTATGGTATTTGGATGTTTTATTTTCCATCCTGCTTAATAATTACAACAGAACCCAAAGTGTGCGATAACACTGAATCATTATAAAATGAGATTTAATTATCCTCCCAACTCACAGGAATTAACAGGCTTCGAAGAAAACACAGGCTTTAACACGGGCATTTGCCAAAGCAGGTGTCTCCCTCTTGATCCTTCCAATCCCCCGGCGTCAGAACGCAAAGGGCGAGTCGGTGTCTTGTCCCCACCCCCACCCCACCCCCATCGCAGGAGTGTGGCACGGGGAGGCACAGCTGCACCTGCCCATCGTGCCCATAGAAGCAGTCTGGCTGGTCCTCCTGGGTTAGGGGTACCCCCAGCAGTCAGAGCTGTAGATTTATCCATTCAGTGCTCCTTCGCTCCACAGCAATGTACAGAGTGCCTACTACGTGCTGGGCATTGATCATCCTGGGTCTGGGGGAGACAAGGGGAACAGGGCAGGCGAGGTCCGTCCTCGAACACTGACCATCTCGAGTCAGGGAGACGAGTCTAATAAGCAAGGGAAATAGCAGAAGGTGAGAAGGGCTGGGCGGAGCCTTGAAATCAGGTGTCGTGCCCAGGGAGGGGGGAGCTGGCTACTCTAGACCTGGTAGCCCACCTCGGCAGGCTCTCTGAGGAGGTGACAGTTCAGTTGACGTCTAAATAAAAAGGAAGAACCAGCCACACAAGAAGCAGGCTCAGGGAGCAGCACGTGCAAAGATCCTAAAGCCAGAATGAGGGAGGGGCAGCAAGGAGGAGCGACGGGATGAGGGAGAGCAAGATACACAGGGGTGACACACAGCAGAGGAGGCTTGGAGATGCGGGTAAGGAACTGAATTTCATTTGAAGGGCAAAGGGACACCATTGGGCTTAAGGGGTACGTGTGGTAGGGTCCTAAACCGATTTTTTTTTTAATTTTGAAAAATCTCTCTGGCTGCCGTGTAGAGAATGGACTGTAGGACAGGAATGGAAGCTGGAAGAGTAGTGAGGGGGCTTCCTGCAGCCAAGATGATGTCGGGATCAGTATCCGCCTATCCTCCTCCAAAAAATTACTCTTAATCTCTCGATGCCTCAAATATCCAGTCCCATCTCATTTTGTACGGCGCTCTGCCACTCAGAAGGTACCTTTGCCTCATAATAACATTTGATTTTGATCCTACTAACAAACGCAAGAGACAGGTACTGTCATCCCTTCCTCACAGAGGAGGAAACCAGGGCTCAGAGAGGTTGAGTGACCTGCCCAAGGTCACACAGTTAGTTAGTGGCAGAGCCAGGAAGAATATCTCCCTGTGATGAGAGAGATGGCTTAAAAAAAAAAGCAAAACAAAAAAACAGAATTACAGAGCTGAGAAAGAGAGAAAGAGAGAGAGTGATGTCTAGATCCACAATGCCCAGTGACAAATGTGTGGGACAAAAAGCCCGAACTTTTACAAGCCTAATGAGCCTAATCTCATCCTTCAAAGAGGTCCCCGGTGTGACTGGACACTCAGACTAACAAGGGCACTGGGAGCAGGACATTTCGGGAGGCAGGGGGGAGGGGCAGGTGGGCACAGGCTTTGGAGCCAAAGGTCTTCAAATGGCCTTGTAAGTCAGCGGTTTCCCGCGTGGGCCACCTGGCCCCTCTGCGTCTGACTCCTCAACCACAAGAAGAATTAACCCGGCTTTGGAGATGGCCCGGGGCATTTTCCTCGAGTCTCCCTGGGGAAAATCTTTGTTCCTAGGGTTCCTTTAGATCTTTTGGAAACACGCCAGAGCTGCTGGGAGTTGGGGAATACGTGAGCGCAGACGGCAGGGACACCCAAGCCCAAAACATCGTTCCCTCTGCGGCTCCGCTGGAGGAGCTCGCCGTTCCGTTTTGTCCTCGGCCCAGGCAATACCCCCACCTAGTGGCTACTTTCTCCTCTCTCCAGGTTGGGGGAAGAGTCAGGTGCTCCGTGAGGCTTTGTGCACGAATCACCTGGGCCTCTGGCTGAAATGCAGATTCTGGAGTGATGGACACGAAGGAGGGCACGCGGCGGAATGAGCACTGGGTGTCCTACGCAACTCATGAATCAGTGAACTCTACGTCTGAAACTGATCATACGCTACACGTCAATTAATTGAATTTAAATAAAAAAACAAATACAGATTCTGACTCGCGGGTCTGGGATGGCGCCTGAGACTCTGCATTTCTAAGGAGCTCCCAAGAGATGCTGGTACTGGTGGTCCTCGGACCCCACTTGGAAAGACAAGAAAACTTACATTCCTGAGCAGCCCTGAACAACAGCAAACTAGCAGGGACTCATCAACGATGCTTCCAGGTTGTAGTGGCCCCACTGTGCACCAGCCCTGCCACGGTCTGAACCGCACACTAGCTCTGGGTCGTTGGGCAAGTAACTTAACCTCTCTGTGCCTCAGTGTCCTCCTCTGTAAAGGAATGAAATAAGAATAGCACCTACCACGTAAGGTTCTTGGAAAGAAGGGAGTTGATAGGTAAAACACTACCTGGCCACATGACTATTCGCTACTATTACAAGGCAAGGCGCTCCTTATCAGTCCTTTGAAAACCTCATTAAGTCAGGCAGACTGAGAAGAATTTTTAAATGGTGAAGATTCTAAACTACAGAGTACTTTAAATGTGAGGCAGTTTTCAAGTGCCAGGCATACCTTCCCTGCCCCCTTTTTTCTGGCCACAGAGCAGCTTCCCAGGGTTAACCCCATCCTCAGCCTGCCCTAACAACCCCCATTCCACTTTTCAAGGGTTCCGGGAGGCCCAAGCTTTGAGCAATCGGAACGGTCCTTCCCCCGGGCTCAGTGATTGGCTCAGGAATGGGCACGTGATCTGGGCCAGGCCAATCCATGGAATCTTTGGGGCTGTTGCCAGAGAGACTGGGAAGGAGACGCCCTCTTTTCTCCGGGATCAATGGGAAGAAATGAAGTCCTGGAGCTTCCCGGTTCGTCTTAGCTGCCGCAGAGAGCGAGCCTGGCTGAGCAGGGGGCCATGCAGAATGTGCTGTGATGCTCTGATCTAATGTGTCTTTCTTTGCGGAGGAGGAGGAATGCCCATCACCACAATGCACGACGGGTATGAGTGTGCCATTCTACAGATGGGGAAAGTGAAGGCAGTAGCACATCTAGGTCACACGGGGGTGCAGAACTTGACTAAACCTGGTCTATCCCGCTCTGAAGTCCTTGCTATCTGCATTAATCCACCCTGCCTTCTCGGAGCCCACCACTCCTCTCCCCCTGGAGGAATTAATTCCTCACCGGAAAACACTGATGTTGAATTTTGATTGATGATTCTCAAAGGGTGATTCCAGGTTCGGCGGCGGCAGCAGCAGCCTGGGCTGGGAACTTGTCAGAAATGCACATTCTAGGCCCCCACTCAGCCCTCCTGGATGGGAGCTTCTGGGGTGGGGCCCTGAATCTGTTTTAAGGAGCCCTCCAGGACCCCTCCAGGACCCCCGGATGCACACCACAGTACAGGCCCTTCTGCCAAAGGTGAACAAATCAGCTTCGTGTGAGTTGAATTAGGTATTTGCTGAGCACTGTGTGCCAGGGCTGGGAGTATAGAGATAAGCCGGGGATGACGCCCTTGACCTCCAAGAGCTCCCAGCCTGGTGGGAAATGCCAAATCAGCACTGCACATCCACCGAATGAACATTTCTGAGTTGGGGACATTTGCAACCAGCATCCCTGTTTTCTTGGCCACGGCAAACACTTTCGAACCTCCAAGCCTTCATATACACACCCCGCGTGCCTCTGCCCTCCGGATCTGGAAGGCTCCTACTCTTGCTTCAATATCTGGCTTCAGCCTCATCCCCCTGAGGCCTCCCAGCAGAATTCATCCCCCCCAGCCAGGAGGGGTCCCACAGCAGGGTTTCCAGTCCTCCCGCAAAGTACTAGTCACATTGCATTAGCAAGGGCTTGTGGAGCAGCAGTGTCTCGCACCCAACTATAAGTAATTTGAGAGCAGGCACTGTGTCCCGTTCATCTTCCATCGCCAGAGCCCCGAGCGGGGCCTGGCGCACAGCAGGAGCCAATAAATGTTTGATGAATGGGTTAATAAGGGAATTAAAGGCAGGCTTGAAGGACAGAAGAGGCTTAAAAGCACAGCCCGAGAGAGGGTGCGGGGTCTGCACTCTGCTCTTCCGGCGCGGCATCCCCTGGGAGCTGGTAGGTCATGCACAACCTCAGGACCACTCCGACCCACTGAGTCAGAGTCCTTATTGTCACAAGATGCCTGGGTGACTCGTGCATTTTCAAGTTTGAGAAGCTCTGCAAGGGGCTGCCTCACTTCCCTGCGCCCATCCTGCAAAGAATTATTATTGGGCTGATTTTACGCACACAGAATACATACATAGGCACTGTCAGCCAAAGCACTTTCTTCTCCCCCTGGGAAAACTCCCAAATTTTGACAGCTTCTGGAAGAATGAGAAAGCCAGGGACAGACAGCTTCTGATTTCCCCACACCCAGGACACAGCCGCTGGGCAACACTCTGGGAAGGAAACAGAGATACAACTTCCTGTCTCGGCTCGACTCCTGGCACCGCAAAGACTTTCAAGAAAGATACACAGAGCTTAGTTCTGGTCAAAAAGTCTCCACTCATCTAAGAATGCAGTCAATAATGGGAAGGGGAAATCAATGGCGCCAGGAGATCCATCTCTCTGTGTATTTATGGAGCGCGGATCCCAGGGCGGCGGGAGGCTTCAGCAAACTGGACAGTCCGTGCCTGCTTCCCGGAGATCCTGCTTCCCTTCCCAAGAATTATGGGGTGTCCTTTGTCTCTGCTCGATAACACCCTGGAGTTGCAGAGCCATTTAGAAACGAATTGGCTCATTTTTCTCCCTCCCCCTTGCTCACGGTGACAGGTCACCCTGGCCTAGGAGTTATTAAGGGGACAGATAGGACACTTTGCCCGTTCCATCTGGCCCATGTCTGGCTTCACCGGCCTCCCTCTGTTGCCAGCAGGCCCTAAAGCTTTAACTCCTCATCAGAGATACAACATTTCAGAAAAAAAAAAGAAAGTTGAGAAATTGAGAGGTAGGTTTTTTATTTTACTCCAGGTATTTTTTTCTCCTTGGAGGAAATACATAGTTGTCTGGCGGGGAAGGGTCTGAAAAATGTCCCATTTTTTTTCCCACCTCCAAATATGCCATACCTGATAGTCCCATGAGCAGACGGAGTGTGACAATGCAGGGTTTATTTTCCCCAAGATTAGCAAAGCCATTTCCTAAAATGAAAGTCCCTGGGAGAGCAGCAGGGAGACAAGGCACTGAACCTCCCTGGGGCCTCGGTTTCCCCATCCATGTGAATGCCAAGCCCAGGCGCCAGAGTCACTTCCAGAAAAATGCTTCCTACACTGCAGCTCAGCACACACCCAATAGTCCTTAACTCACACCCATCTGTGAAGTTCTATCATAAGAATATCAACTGCCATGTACTGTCTCAGGCTCTCTAGAAGTTGGTGACCTTTATCACAGAGAGTGGACTGGGCAATGGTTAAGGCTCTGGCCCTGCCACTGATTAGCTGGGGATGGGACCATGGGCAAGTCATCTAACCTCCCTGAGCATCTTTGTGCATCAGGATGATAATAACAATGTCCCACAAGGATGAGGGAGAGTTAAATGAGAATACATTTAGAAACCCATTAGGGGCGCCTGGGTGGCTCTATCGGTTGAGCGTCAGACTCTTGGTTTTGGCTCAGGTCATGATCTCGGGGTTGTGGGATCGAGCCCCAAGTCAGACTCTGTGCTCAGCGGGGAGTCTGCTTGTGATTCTCTCTCTCCCTCTCTCTGCCCCTCCCCGCAGCTGGCTCACATCCTCTCTTTCTCTCTAAAATAAATAAAATCTTTTTTAAAAAAAGAACCCCATCAGGGAGAGGGGTTAGAGTGGGGTACACCACACTCACATTTAATCTTCACAGAGCCGTGGTCCTAGCTGTCACTTACCCCATTAGAGCAACGAGGACCCTGAGATTCACCTACGGTTAATGGCTCGAGGTCACATGGTAGCAAACAGCAGAGCCAGGAATTACAGCGGGGGCTGATTCCACTGGGTTATACAGATTTCTCAGTACAACCAGCTCAGTTTCCAAGAAACCGGTTAGAGCTGCCCCCAGGCTAGCCCTTGAAGGTGGTGAGCCCTACCCCCTTCCGCCCCCGGTGCTCCCTACGGGCTCCCACCCAGACGTCAGGCAGAGGGCTGACAGTGCTTCCAGATGTTTCCAGGCTCAAGAAACCTTCACCATCCCTTGAAGATTTCCTTGGCTCCTCCAGCTAGTAAATAGTCCCGTTAGTAAATGCTCCCAGATGGGTGACCTCGTTTGGTCAAGCCATCTGCCTCCTGCTGGGCTTCCTACCAGGAAGGGTTGGACTGACATTCTTCTGCACGCCCTCCGAGCTCTGAGGGTGAGGAAAAGGACTCAACCCCTGCATTTGAGTCACGTGCCTCAGGTAACTTCAGGGGTTAGCAGCAGAGCCGGGAAGAGTTAGGGGCCTCTGAAGGCAGAGGTCTCTGAGTCTGAATCCTGGTTCAGCCTTTTACCAGTTCGGGTAAGTTACTTTCTCTGTGCCTCAATGCCTCACCTATAAAATGGATATAAAATAATAATAGTGCCTCACGCATAGGCTGTCTGTGAAGGAGAGGTAAAATGTTACATGGAAGCCTCCAGCACACATTAAAGCACTCAGTAAATATCAGCTGATTATTGTGAGCACGGGCCCCTGCCCGCAGACCTTTTTACGCCTCTGTATCTTTGCACATGCTCTTCCCGCCATTCAAACAAAATGGCATTTGTCTCTTTCTCCGCCTGGTAAACTCCTATTCATCCTTCAAGACCCAACTTAAATATCACCTCCTCAGGGAAGTGGCAAGCTAGAAGAGTTGCCCCTCCCCCTCCACAGCAGAAGTTGCCAACCCGGGGGGTGTCAGATCCTCGGAGGAACAGAGGGAGTGCAAGGACCCCCTGATTTGAATGCACACCTATTACCCTCTAAAGGCTGAATAAGTAAAATGTCCCACAATGTATGAACAACTATTCTGCAAATGGCTGCCACTGCTGTTGTGACTAAGAAGGTATGAAATAATTCCAGAGTGTTGCCAATTACTTAATATTGTTGTGTCCTGCAGTCATTCAATCAATATATACTACCAGTGCAAGGACCAGCATGTGAGATATCATAAAATTATCTTTGTCACTTATTTTGTGTCTGCATATGTGCCTTTATGCTCATAGAAAAAGGTCTAAAGGACACACCCCCAGCCAATGGTGCTCATTCTGGAGAATGTACACTATTCTTGCTTGTGACTTCCATGAGCGGGTGATATATAAGTTGGGTCTTTTTTTTTTTTAAGATTTTATTTATTTATTTGGCAGAGAGAAAGAGATCACAAGTAGGCAGAGAGGTAGGCAGAGGGAGAGGGGGAAGCAGGCTGCCTGCTGAGCAGAGAGCCCGATGTGGGGCTCGATCCCTAGGACCCTGGGATCAGGACCTGAGCCAAAGGCAGAGGCTTAACCCACTGAGCCACCCAGGTGCCCCAGGGTCTTGATAGATGAATAGGAGTTTACCAGGCAGAGAAAGAGAAACATTTGTGGATATATATATATATGTATATATATATATATATACACACACATTATGTGGCTGGATTAGATCTCAAATATTAATCTAGTTGATTCTCTATCTGCCCCTCCTGCCCCCCGCCCCACACACACAATGCTTTTTGCCTGACTTTAGGGAGGAGAAAGCACAAAATTCTGTAAAGACTCAAGTGCCTGTTGGCGTGATTGCCAAGCATGAGACAAGCTTGAGAGAAGGATGGGTGACAGAGGGGACAGCACAGGCAGGGGGAGGGGCAGAGAGTGGGGAGAGTAGCCCAGACAGGAGAGGAAGGAGGAGTCCTCCAAATGGAGCAGAGGAGGACCTCTGCCTCAGGACCTTGGAGCAGAGGTGCTCAGAAGATGAGCGGCTCTCATGTACTGAGCAGGATGTGGATGGCTGGGATTGCCTGGGGGGGGGGGTGATCATTGTACCCTCTAATCTAAGTGGGACTGAACAGAACCAGTCACAAATGTCTTATTGGGTGAAGCAGCCAATTTTACACAGAAAGACAGAAAAATGGATGGACAGATGGATATATAGTGTTTGAAAAGTACACACAGGGGCACCTGAGTGGGTGGCTCAGTTGGTTAAGCGTCCAACTCTTAATTTTGGCTCAGGTCATGATCTTGGAGTTGTGAGATCATGCCCTACGTCAGGCTCCATGCTCAGCAAGGAGTCTGCTTAAGATTCTCTCTCTCTCCCTCTGCCCCTTCCCCCGGGTGCTCACTCTCTCTCTCTCTCTCAAATAAATAAATAAATCTTGAAGAGAAGGGAAGAGAAAAGTACACACAAAGCTATGGGGAGTGGGATTGGGTTGCGGAGCAAAGTCCAAGGTTGGGACTTGCACTCTTTATATATTTATTAGCATAAATAAAATATACACGCTTGCCTTGGGGCACAGTGGTGTGTATCAGTTAGCTGTTGCTACAGAACAAACCACTCTAAAACTTAGTGACCCAGAACATTTATTTAGCGCAGGATTCTGGGGGTTGACAATTCAGGCTTAGCCCATCCAGATGGTTGCTCTGATCTCACCTAGGCTTTGTCACATGTCTGCTGTCAGCTGCAGGTCACCCGGGAGGCTGAGTGTCAGCTGACACAACAGGAAAACCGGGCAGAACCAGGATTTGAACTCCGAGTTCCCTTACGGTCGCCTGCTCGTCCTTCAGCAGGCAGGCCCAGGCTGGTTCACATCACAGGGCCAGGTTCCGAGAGAACAAGCAGAAGCAGGCCAGGCATCCAGGTTTGGCACCAACACACAGTTGGTTCTGCTGCATTCCCAAAACTAGCCTAGATTTAAGGCCGGACAAACGGACTCCTTATTTTGATGAGAGGGTCTCCAAAGTCACATTGGTAAGGGCTAGGGATACAAGGAGAGTAATTCCTGCCATTTTTGCAAACCATCTAGCTCAAGATGGTAGAAACAAGGAAAGCCAGCAAATCCCTGAGGCCTGAGGCAAGACACTCCTCCTCCTCACATCTGTAAGGCCCTTTTACCCCTACTTTTGCATTCACTCCTGATAACCCCATGTATCTGTTTGCTGTTACTGTGTAACACAGGGCTGCCAAACTTGTAGCTTAAAACAATGTACCTTTATTATCTCATGGTTTCAACCGTGTGCAAGGAGTTTGGTGGGGGGGTTCTGGCTCAGTCTCTCAAAACGCTACAATAGAGATGTCAGCCAAAGCTCCACTCATCCGAAGGCTGGACTGGGGCTGGGGGGGGGGGTCGGCTTCTGGAACAGCTCCCTCACTTGGCTACTGGTGGAAGACCCCATGCTCACCATGTGGACCTTTCCGCAGGGCTGCGTGAGCGTCCCAGCAACGTGATAGCCAGCTTCCTAGAGAGCAAGGTGGCAGCCACAGTGCCTCCTCTGACCTGGACCCAGAAGTCACAGGTCAACACGCTACAGTCTATCCACTAAAGGCAAGTCACTAACACAGCCCACACTAAAGGGGAGGGGAACTGGGCTCCACATTTTTAAGGGGAAGAATACCAAAGGATTTGTGAGCATGCATATTTTAGAGACAACAACAATCCACTCTCTGGTTACCAAGTATTTTCGTCTCTCCCACATTCCAAGTGGATGTGGGATCTCTCCCACATTCTTGAAAGGACTGGATCTGGACCTCAGTGATGGACACTGTCCAGGATCCTTCCCCCTTCTAAATGTTGTCATTCTGGTAGAAAGATTCCTACAGCCCAGAATTTCCAAAGGAAGCAAGAGAAGAAGACAAAGATTCTGCTGTCTCTGATGAGCCAGCAAAGGGTCATTAAGCACTCAGAAGTATAAAGCGACACACACTTAATAAGCCAGGGATTATTTGTGAGGAACGGCAGAGAGAAAAGAGATGTGGGAAATGAACGATTTCAAGCCTGCAAAGTGGTTTTGCTCCCAGAGGACCTAAGAAAGACGCTTAAAGTTCAACTCCCTTTGAAGACAAAAAGATTTGAAAGATTCAGAAGCCAGGGACTGGAGGTGAGGGCTCCCTCCACTGGAGAAGGATGTAGGCCAATGTCATTCCCAAAGGGATCTGGGGGCAGAGTTGGGGGCTGGGGAGCATGCTGAATGAACCTAGCTCCCAGCCCGTTTGAAAAGAAACTTTTAAAAAACAAAGTGAGGGCAAATGTTTGCCAGAAATATGACAGAACAGGGATTAATATCATTATATTCAGAGATATCATACAAATATTTAATAAGAAAAAACATTAACCCCTAGTGAGGAAGTGGGCAAAGAACAGGAAGTTCATAAACAGAAAAAAAATGGTTAATAAACAGAAAATACAAACCTTCACTAACATATGCTAAATTAACAGATCATTTTTTTACCCGCGAAATAAGTGGAAGTGTTTCCTCTTAAGAAATGCTAATTAGAACATGTCAAACTTGAGAGGATCTATTTCCTGAGAGGTATACCTCTGTCCAACCTTCTTTGAAACATATAACAATAGACATTAAAAGTTCATATCCTTTGGCTGAATCATTCTATCATTAGAAATTTTTTTAAAGATTTATTTTTTTTGAGAGACAGAGAGAGAGAGCTTGCAACTGGAGGGAGGGGCAGAGGGAAAGAGAGAGAATCTCAAGCAGACTCCTTGCTGAGCAAAGAACCTGACACGGGGCTTGATCTCAGGACGCTGAGATCATGACTGAGCCAAAATCACGAGTCAGCTGCTTAACTGACTGAGCCACCCAGGTGCCCCTCTATCACTAGAAATTTAACCCAAGAAAATAAGTAAAGATATGAAGAGAGGTTCATTTATAGGAATAGTCATCACAGGATTAATTATAGTAGAGAAGAACTAGAAACTACCCAGACATTGAACAACAAGGAAATGATTAAGTATACTCATTTAATACACAATGAACATATAATGGTACATTCATATAATGAAGTATGAGCATGCGAGAGAAGTCCTATTTTCCAAAAATATTTAACGCCATGAAGAATTGCTCACAATAAAACAGCAAATGAAAATACAAGACACAAAACTGAATATGTTATAATACCCATAGGTACAAATATGTAATTTTGGAATACATAACCATGGGTATAGAAAAGAACATGGAAGGAGATACATCAGAATGTTAACAGTGAGAGTTTAATCAAGAAAAAAAATGTTACAGCCATAAAGGGCCTTTGGATAAAACGTGGGATGCTACAGGAAAGATTAGGCTGAAATCAGATTTCCTTTTAAATTATGTAAGTCTTGAGTTTCATTCTGTTTGAACAAAACTGCTCTTAAAACACTATTTGTCATTTATTCCACACTTACAGAGCACTTGGATGTTTTAAGGTTTCAAGGATATAGAGACAACAAAGTCAGAGGCCTTAGTCTCAAAGACCTTGTTTGTGATGAGACGGGGGGTGGGGGAGGCCCAACAAAAACTTGAGCAGGGAGTGACTAACTCTCAGCATTGGAGGACAGCCCGAAAAGCTTCTAGGAGGGGAAGGGGGAAGAATATTCCAATGAGTCTTGAAAGATCTGTAGAAGTTAAGCAAGTAGACAAAGAGAAGGCAGGAAATTCCAGATAGAGGAAACTGCGTGTGTCTGGTGGGCAAAATAATGTCCCCCTCAAAGACGTCCATGCCCTAATCCCTAGAACCTGTGAAGAGGTTCCCTTACGTGGCATAAGGAACTTTGCAGATGTGATGAAGGTTAAGGACCTCGAGTTGGAGAGAGTCGCGTAGATAATCCAGGTGAGCCCAATCAGGGTCCTTAAAATCAAGAGAGTCTTTCCTAAGCTCAGGGGTAGAGGCAACAACACAAGAATGGTCAGAGAGATGTACACAGCCAGACTTAAAGATGGAGAGAGGAAGCCAAGGACTGTGCCAGCCTCCAGAAGCTGGCAGAAATAAGGGAAGGGATTCCTCCCCAGAGTTTCTAGAATGGAAAGGCAGAAGAGCCGACACTGATTTCAGCTGCAGCTCGTGGAACATGTTTCAGACTTCTAACCTACAGACATGCAACATAATAAATTTATGTTGTCTCAAGCCACCAGGTCTGTGATCGTTTGTTACAGCAGCAGTAGAAAACACATACGCCGTGCAAAGGCGTGGAGATCCAAGGCTGCAATGCACATGGGAGGAACAGACAACGAGATCAGCGGTGCGCCACGCAATATTTATCGATCACCTGCGAAACATCAGTTCCTCGCTTCTGCTCTGTGCAAGACCCAGCGTTCACCCTCTCGGAGCTCACAGACCAGTAGAAGACACAGACCAGTAATAAAGAAAAAAGTGACAGAGGGAGGCGCCTGGGTGTCTCAGTCCGTTAAGTGTCCAACTCTTGATCTCAGCTCAGATCTTGATCTCAGGGTTGTGAGTTCAAGTCCTGCATTGGGCTCTATGCTGGGCATGGAACACATTTAAAAAAAAAAAAAAAGCTCACACACACACACACACACACACACACACACACACACACACACAAAGTGACTGAGGGTCCTAGGAGGCTCAGAGGAGGGCAAGACCAGTGTGTGCCTGGGGACTGGTGGTGGCTCCATCGAGAGAAGACCATTGGGTTGGGTCTTTTCTGGGCGAAGGGCCTTCTAGGTTGGGGAACAGCATGAGCAAACACACTGAAGATATCTTAGCATATGTGAGGAAGGGCAAGTTGTCCAAGCTAACCAGAGCTTAGGCAGAGCTAAAGTGTTAGGAGTTCAGGAATGACCAGCTCATGAATGGCCTTGAATGTTGGGTTAGAGAGTTTGAACTGTGTCCTATAGGGACAAGGATGGGGCATCTAATTCTTGGCAAAGAACGAGTGTGTTTCTCTTCTAAATCCCCGATGCACTGGTATTTTCTGGAGATAAGAGGGCTTCCAGGTCTAGAGAGCTGGAAGGCGTGCAGACGGCGCTAAGTCAGGAGGCTGGGAGGCTGGGCCACTGGGGAGCCCAGCTGGAGGCTGGTTGGCCCCCTGGCAACAACTCAGCTCACATATGCCTCCAGTTGTGTCTGCAGGCAGCACTCCCTTTCCATGGGACCTTCCCGAAAAGCAACACAGACACTGAAGCCTCTTTCTGCCCTTGCTTCCAGGCCAGCCCAGGAGGCTTCCTTCCAGCCATTAAGAGGAAGAAGTTTATCTCATGCTTCCCCACGCATACTCTCAAATCCCCTTTACTGTGCCTTCTCCACCCCTCTCAAGTTCACTGCTATATACTCCAGCCGCTCTGACAAATACAGGTTGGAAGAGATACAGGAATGGTATCATCTGAAGGCAAGGAAGGCTAGAGCACATCAATCATAGCACTTAGTCCTCTTGGTCTTTATCTCCAGCTTTGTCTGTGGACCAGATTCAGGAGCACGTCCTCCGGGAAGCCCTCCCAGATCTGCCCAAATGGAGCCAACCCTTATCTCCCATGTGCCCCCACCGTACTTGTGCATGCCTCTCCTACTGCATGACACCTATCTGTGCAACGCAGAGGACCACTGGGGTCTGCATCAGAGGTTGGTCAGATGCTCACCAAATTCATATCCTCTTCCCAGGCTCATAGCTCAGCTCCCTTTTCCAGCCCCTCAGCACTAGGTGGGGCCAACTGCCTTATTGTCGCCAATGGAATGTGAGCAGAAATGGGTGACCCTTCCAGGACAAGGCAGTTAAGGATGCGAGTGTCCCCTCCTCTGGCTCTTCCTCTCCCCTTCTCCTCTTCGGAAATTGTGCATGGGGCTCCAGATGGAAGGTACCAGAACCCGAACCACCACTGGGAGAAGGACGGCCTGAGTAGGAGCATCCACAGAGCACTGCACATGAAAGAGATGTCGCTTTTTATTGTGTTAATTCCCGAGATCTGAGTTTCATAGCAATTGACATCTAGGCAAGATAGTCACATGGAAGTCCAGTGGCCCCCACCCAAGATGTCTTGTTTCCGAGCTAATGTTCTCATGTTCTCCTCCGTCAACTGAGTTCCCGCTTCTCTGTGGGTGCCCTGCTCAGCCCTGCACTGACCAAGATGTGAGGTTTTTCCCCTTCTTCAGTGTTTACACACACACACAGACATACACGCACGCGCGCGCGCACACACACACACACAAAATCCCACTTGCAGACACATTACCGAAGATCGACGGGGTCCCCGCTGCAGCAAGCCCCCACCCCGGGGAAACCCCCAGGCCCTTGTCTTCATCTGCTTCCCTCGATTTTTCTGGCCCCTCTTCCTCCATCCTCCCTTCTCCTCAACCCCAACCCAGCAGAAGAATGAGTGACCCCCTCTCATTTCGGCCGGGGCAGCCGCTCCTCTCATCTGATACCTTGCGCCTGTCAGCAAGGTGGCAGGCTCGCCTTAGACAGATGGGACTGCTCACTTTCCTGTGGGGCACAGAGGACAACTGGAGGCTGTCACGGGAGCTGGCCAGGCAAGGCCCAGTGCTTCTGCACTAGCTGCCCATTAGAACCCCCCAGGGAGCTTTCAAAAGATGCAGATGTCCCCGAGGTTCTGGGTAATTGGCATGGGTAGTGCCCATCTCATCAGTTAATTACGGCATGCAGCCCAGCAGAACTCCCAGCAGCAGCACAACCAAACAGGGCTGTGGGGCTGGCCCCTGTGCTCTTGGTCCTGAGGCTGGGTGGCAAGAAGAGGAGTCAGCCCCACCTTCTGATCCCTAGCCTACCAGGGCACTTTCCCAAATAAGGACCCCCCCCCCTCCAGTAGAGGAGTCCCCACACCAGCGGCTAGTACTTCTCTGCTCCCCTCATTCCATCCACTTCTATGCCAGTCTCCCTCTCTAGACCCTGCGCTCCTCAAAGTCAGGGACCGGGTCTTATGCTTCTGATGAAGTAGGTGCTCAGTTTGCAGAGGGATGGGGTAGACGGGGGTCAGGTGGAACCACAAGGGAAGATTCCCACCCCGAGGACGGAATGCAGGCCTCAGGGGCCCTCGCTCCAGAGAGACGTCCCATACTGCAGAAGGGGCCTTGGGCTCAGGCCTGGTCCCACCAGCATTCCGCCCCGCAGCTCACATGGGAGCTGCGACCCCAATTCTGCTGCCAGCCCGGCTTCTCCCAGAGCAGCGTTTCTCAGTGGCAGCACCACTGACATTTGAGATCAAATCATTCTTTATCGGGGTGGGGGGGCTGTCCTGTACCTTGCGGGACGTTTAGCGGCAACCCTAGTTTTTGCCCACTAGATGTCCCCATTGCCTCCAGACATCGCCGAATGTCCCCTAGGCAGCAAAATCAGCCCTGATTTTGTAGCCCAGATAGTGGCCCAGAACTACTACCCCAGAGGTTTGGGCCTCCTCGGGTACAGCCCCTATCCTAGCCGAGCCCCTCACAGCACTCGGGAGACTACGGAGAACTTAGGTAAGGCCACCTAGTCCCAAACTCCAGAAAGGTCTGCGGGCAGACGGCGCAGCCAAGGGCTGAAACCATAAAGCCTGCAAGACCTCGTCCAGAGGTCAGAATGGGCGTGACAAGTCAGGACTCCCAAGTGCAGGGCTCTTGCTCTCTCCGGACTTCTCTGACTTCAGGTCGAGGAGCTACAGCTCTGGAGGAGGAAGCTGGAGGAGGGCAGGGAATGGCAGGTCATGGCCACTGAGGTCTTCTTCCCACCAGAGGCCGGGGTCCGGATTTCTGTATTTCCAGAGGGCGGGTGGACTCGGGAGCTCTGGCCACTGCCGGGACACCTGCCCCTGGAATGCCCCTGAGCGCACTGGAGAAAGGTGACTCCTTTTTCCTTCCTTTTGGGCCCATGAGGCTAATCATAAAATGCTCTCTGCTTCCAAGTCTATAGGAGAAAATGCCTTCTAAATCCATTAAGTTACTAATGCGTGCATTCGCAGACCAGAGAGAAAGGTGCGGGATTGATGGATGTACTTGTCATATTTATGGTTCGTAGTCATGTGATTAATGGGCTTTGTGGTTTATAAGGCAATGCTCATTTCACTCTCCTCTTTAAGCTCTGGGTGATTTACCGGACCCGGCATTGCTGTTGCATTTCAATGGGATGACAGTGATAACATTTTATCACCCTGGATTATCAATTAGTCTCCTTTGAGAAAAAGATGTCCCAGACTCTTATGGGAACAGTAGGGAGAGGGGATCCCTCTGGAGAGCATCTGGGGCTGGCCACCTAGAGATCACGGCCTTTCTCCCTGAGAGCTGCGTCCCAACTCAGCCCCAAGATGAGAGGCTGCAGGCGTTGGGAGGCAAGACAGGAGATGCAACCCTCCTGCCCCAGGGCCCCCCCCCCATCCCTCATCAGGCTCTGCTGTGGCTCCTTGCAGGTCCCCCCACTCCCTCCCTCCCCACTCGGATCCTGCATCCACATACAGTCTCTAGAGGGATTGTTCCAGGCAGAATTGGGTCCTCCCAGAATTCGTGTTGAATTCTTTTTAATTTGTTTATTTAAATTCAATTAGCTGGGGCGCCTGGGTGGCTCAGTCGGTTAAGCATCTGCCTTGGGCTCAGGTCATGATCTCAGGGTCCTGGGATCGAGCCCCGCATCAGGCTCGCTGCTCAGCGGGGAGCCTACTTCTCCCTCTCCCTGCTTTTCGTGCTTTATCTCCCACTGTCCTATCTCTCTCTCTCTCTCTCTCAAATAACTAAAATCTTTAAAATAAATAAATAAATAAATAAATAAATAAATAAATAAATAAATAAAATTCAATTAGCCAACTTAGAGTATATCGTTAGTTTCAGATGTAGTGTTGAATAATTTATCGGTTGAATTCTAACGCACACTACCTCAGAGTGTGACTGTCTACGGAGATGAGGTCTTAAAGAGACAGTTAAGGTCAAACAAGGTCTTATGGGTGGGCACTACCCCAGTGTGACTGGTGTCCTCACGAGAAGAGATCAGGATGCAGACACACGCAGAGGGAAGACCACATGAAGACACAGGGAGAAGGCGGCACCTACAAGCCACAAGAGGCCTCAGAAGATACTCATCGTGCCCCACCTGGATCTCAGACTTGTAGCCTCCAGAACGGTGAGGAAATTGTCTTCTGTTTAAGCCCCCCAGTCTGTGGTACTTTGTTGTGGGAGCCCCCCAAAACTAACATGAGGATCCCCCTTTCACACGTATGTCCTTTCCTAAAACCTCCACAAGTATCGCTACTTTCTCGATTGTGACTCTGGCCGTACCAGTTGGCCTGCCGGAGCCTCAGTTTTCCTCATCTGTAAAGTGGAAAGCAGAGTGGCTAGAAGTTTAAATTGCTTAGCGCCGTCCCTGAGACGTGTCTCACGCTGCCGCGGATGCCAGAACGCCCTCCTCCCCGGCCCTCCTCCCGTGAGATCACCTCCCTCCCCGCTCTGAGTCCCAGCCTAAGGGCCCCTTCTTCTTGGAAACCTCGCTGATTCTCCAAAAAGATGTTGTTCCCCTGCCCCTTCTCTGTCTTCGTCCCACTGGGTCTGTGCCTGTCACTCTTGGCTCTACAGCCTCGTTTCACTGTGAGTCTGCCAGTTCCTTTAGTGTGAGACTGGGTCCAAGCCTCGCCTGTCACCCACTCCCAGTGCAGGGCCTGGCGCTCAGTATGAGGGTCTGGAAGGGCCACAGGCAGGCTGAGCAGGAGCCCAGGAACGTACCCAGTGCGATCTTGGGAGCCACACAGGGCACAGCCAACCAGGAAGCCCAACGTGGGTCTGACCTCCTCACACGCAGTCCCCTACACCCACCACTTTCATCCCATCCTCTCTCTCTCTTTTTTTCCTCCTCCCCTGTTCAGCTTCTGCCTCTGGTTATTCATTCGACAGATATGAACTGATGTCCACAATGTGCCACCTAGTAGATACACACGGTAAGCCAGACAGAGAAGGCCCCTGCTGTCGGGGGCTTGCAGCCTGGTGAGGAGTCCCGTAATAAATGAGTTAGCACAGAAACATGTGCTTACAAATTCGACAAGAGCTACAAAGACCAAAGAGGGAAGTGAAGACCAGAATAGCAGGGGAGACCTACTCCAGATGGGGTTGTGGGAGCCTCTCCAAGGAACTGGCATTCTCGCTCAAGGGCAAAAAGCAGGGCTGATAGTCAGGATTCCAGCTGGTTCATGTGGCACTTTTCTCTGAATTAGGAAGAAGAAAAAAAATGTCCCCTCTCCAGCAAACACAACTCTGAGCAAGCACGGCCGATTTCAGTCTCTACTTGTCCCCCATGGGTAGGTGTCCCCTTGTGCAGTTCACAACCTGCACAACTGAACTTAGCATACGAGTGTCCCGTGTCTGGCTGGGCTCACCTCATTTCTGGACTTGGTGAGCCAGCTGGACTTTTTGAGTTTGACCTTCTGTGCTTCCTACAGCCTAAGTTTACATTCATCATCACTTGTTCCCTCCCGCCCTTGGCTGCCCAGATTACACCCTGCCCCACAGATCCGGCTCCTGACTCTGGAAAGTAGAACCTGATTTGAGCACCTGCCTGGTGTTTCGAGGAGCTTGGGCCAGCCCCCAAACAAGAGGACACAGATACCAAAGCAGAGAACTAGTCAGTGAGTTAGAAGTTCGTACACAGAGAAAGCAAAGAAGAACACCAGCCCCTTAAAGGCAGGGCCCACAAAAGCCATCACCTCTGGCTCCCCTAAAGCCGCGTGGTACCTGGCAGAGAAGAGGCTTGCAGTAGCAACATCAATGGGAACGGGGAGGGGAGGAGGCAGCAAGATGGAGAAAGACAGAAGGAGCCCTGGGGACACGAACCCAGGTGATCTGGGCAGCAGACCCACAGGATAACTGCGGGAGAGGGACAGCAACTGAGGCTACCGGTGTCATCCAATTGAGGGATAATAGTGACAGCAGTGGACATAGAAAGAGGATATAATTGAGATATATTTGCTGAGGGACTGGATAGGGAGTGGTGAAGGGGAAAAAAGGAGGAATTCAGGATGATTTCTGAGTCTCTGACTTGAAAAAGTGGATGGATGGTAAAAAACATTTCCTGAGATCAGGAAAACAGGGAGAAAAGCAGGCTGGGGCCTGAGAAGAGGTAGAATGAGGGGTTCTGTTTTGGATTTTCAGGTTTGAAATGCTTGTGAAATATACAAGTAGAAACAGACAGCTGTCAAGTGGATAGTTGGATATAGGCCTCCAAAATTCAAAGATGCAGGGGCAGAAGATATAAAGCCAAGGGAAATCAAGGGACAGAAGAGGTCCAGGCATGCTGGCCCTCGGACGTCAAAGAGAGGAGGAAGAGCCCGGGGGGGGGGGGGGTGGCGCGTGGAGAGCAGAGCAATCAGAAGAAAACCAGAGAAGGCGTGGTTTCACCAAGTCAGGAATGGGGAGTGTTTCTAGAAAAAAGGAATGGCCCTCAGGATCAGAAGTGGCTGGAGGTCACTTAGGACAAGAACACCAACAGCCACTAGATGTGGCCACGTGGGGCTAAAGTCTGTGAGAGGGGGGAGCAAATGCCTCATTGGATCCGGGAGTGAATGAGAGGAGAGGCATTGGTGGTGGGAGGACGATCAACTCTTCCAAAGAATTTTGCTGTAAAGGGGAGTAAAAAGGGGAAGGGGTGACCAGCAGGGGAACTTCGAGTCAAAGAAGAGCTTCGTTTAAGATGTAAAATATTGCAGCATGTCGGTCTGCTGATGGGAATGACCCAGAGTTGAAAAGGAAAATTGATGCTGCAGGAGAGAGTTGAGACAGTGACGTCCCCAAGAAGATAGAGGGCATCTTGGTGCACAAGTGTAAAGCTGGCCTCGGACAGGACAGCTCATCAGTCACACCAGGAAGGAAACAGACAGGGTCAGAGATGCGAGCCTCGCGCATGTGAGCTGCTCGGCAGACATGGAAAGAACACTGTCCCACCCACTTGAACCTCAAGAGACCCACCACCTGCCCCGACCATGGTCCCTGCTTATTCCCCACGGACCTGTGGCTGCCTGGTATGATTCCTCTGCACTTCCCCCTCCCCCCAACCCCCGCCCAGCCTGTGGAAAGGATCCCCCCAGGGCTTTCCACAGTCGGCCTGCATTCTCAGTGCACCTATCCCTGAGACATCCATCAAGGTGCCCACAAGCAGTGACCCGGACAGACACAGGTGGGCAGGAGAAGGTGGCCGTGCCCTTAGCGGCCACCAGGAAGCTTCCAGAACCTGGCAGCCCCAGCGACTGGATGGTCTGCACAGCTGCACAAAGTCAGGGACCTCTTGCCAAATGTTAATGAAGTGTCTGAATGGGGAAATTAAAGCGCTGTGAGTCCCCATTCTCTGCTCCCTCCCTTCTCTGAGGCGAGCCCCTTCTACAGCCCCGTCTCCCAGAAACAAGAAGAGCCAGGCTGGGCGGGCAGTTTGCCAGAGCTGGGGGCAGCCTTGATTGAAAAGGGAACTGAAGAGCACTGAACATCTCAGAAGTATCAAGAATGCCAGGGAGATGCGCTAATGATGTCTGTGGCTTCTCTGGGCATCCATCCAAGCACGTCCGAGCGTGCGGCATGGCACAGTGGTCTGGCAGAAGGGTTAGGCACAGCAGGGGACGTTCCAGTTGATTTCAAAGGGTTGGAGTTAACGTCTTGGTCTTAACAGGGAGTTGCTGCAAGCTAAGCTCAGCAGGCTGGGGAGCCAGGACAGAGGGAGAGCCCCAGCCCCAGGTCCGCACCTCCCAGACCGCCAGGGACTGTCCTGACGCTGCCCCTGTCCAAGGGACCATCTCCCGGCTGGAGACCAACAGTTACCGCACAGATCCGGGAACTGGGGGTCCATTGGCTAGTAAATATTTCAAAATAGCAGGAGATAGTGTGAAGTGCCCACCTTCATTCGATGACTCAGAAAGAGGGTGAGTCCTGACCTCTCATCGAAACATTATTGTCTGTCTTCTCTTTCTGTCCTCTTCCGCTCTCTCCCTCACTTTTCCTTCCTTGTTCTCTGCTCCTTAGTCAGCCTCTCTTTTCTGCCTCATCGATCCCTTCTTTTACTACTTCACTGCTGTGCTCTCTCTGGCCTCACCCCCTTCTTCTAAAATGGTCAGGAGAGGGGTGTCTGGGTGGCTCAGTCGGTTGAGCATCTGACTCCTGATTTCAGCTCAGCTCATGATCTCTGGATCCTGGGATCGAGCCCTGGGGGATCCACACTCAGTGGGGGAGTCTTCTTGAGGATTTCTCTTCCTCTGCCCCTCCCCCTGCTCTCTCACTCTCTCTAAAATAAAAATAAATAAATCTTTTAAATGATCAGGAGAGGGGCACCTGGGTGACTCATCATTAAGCATCTGCCTTCGGCTCAGGTCATGGTCCCGGGGTCCTGGGATCAAGCCCCACATGGAGCTCCCTGCTCAGCAGGAATCCTGCTTCTCCCTCTCCCACTCCCCCTGCTTGTATCCCGTTTCTTGCTGTCTCTCTCTCTCTCTGTGTCAGATAAATAAAATCTTAAAAAATATATATTTAAAAAAATAAATAAATAAAATAATAAATGATCAGGAGAGAAGGTATAGGTATTAATATTTCCTAACCAGCCTTTATTCCATGACTGTATCAAGTGAACTAAAATCACTGGATAATACTACAGATATGTTTATATATAATCCACACGATATCCCCAGAGTAAAAAAAAAAAATTAAAATACTACTTCTAATGACAATAAAAACAATAGGCAGCTATATACATACAGTATCAGTGGTTCCTCAAAGCATTTTCGCAATTATTAAGACACCTTGAAGCCTCACAATTACCCTAAAGCCAGGTACTATAATTACCCCTTTTTTTTAATAGATGAAAGAAATCAAGGCACAAGTAATTTGCCCAAAGTCACACCCTTTTGTACTTTGCAGAGTCAGAACTCAAATTCGAACAGCCTGGATCCAAAGCCTGTGCCTTGGGACCCGCAGAGGTTGAGTGACTTCTCTGAAGTCCCACAGGTGAGAGTTTGTAGGGCCAGGATGTAAGCTCGGGAAATGTCTGATCCCCAAGCCTGGTTCTTGCTTCCCATCGGAGGGTAGTGCGTATGGTCCCTGCTCCTAATCTGGGATGTAAAAGAGATGGACATTCTGCACTTTCTTCTGTAATTCCTGGCCAAACCTTTTGTTCCTTTTATAGGTTACCCTTGAAGTGTCTTCTCCCTGTGGATCCCAGACTATCCCTAAAATGATAAATTCCCCAGCCCTTAGCTCACCTGAATTACCTCTCTTCAAAGGACGCATACAAGGAAGTACTCTCCCAAATACAATTGCCATGAACAGGTACTAATCTTTTTCTTTTCAGGATTCGTATAAGTGCCAGTGGTTCACATGTATTAGAGCATCTAACCAACATATTTTGAGTGTCCACAGTGTGTTGGAGAAAGAGTGTTTCCCAACCTCAGAAAGCTCACAGTCCAGAAGGGCAGATAAGGCTGGGCCATTAATTCTCAATCAAGGTGGAAACATGATAGATGCCTTAACATTAGAATAGATAAATATTGCAATGGGAGCTTGGGGACTAGCAGGTCCTGGAAGGCTTCCTAGGGGAGGCGGCACTAGAGCTGAGATCCTACAGTGCACTGGGTTTGGATAGTTCCTTTCTTATAGAGTCTCAGCACCACCCTTGGAAACAGCAAGTATGAAGATGTAGGAGATTGTGGAGACTGGACATACTCTATGCCATGTCTGGAAGTTGGCTTTTTATTACTGTTGACCCCTCTGTGCACGCCTGACCCATATTGCTTTATATAGACAATTGGTCTATTTTTCCTAAAAAGAGAAGAAAAAGTAATTTAAGCTTTTTTTTTTTAAGCTTCCTAATTGTCTCAATGTCAGAAAAACAAGTTAGTCTTCTTAAAAAACCATTGTTACATAGTGATTCGAAGGGGCACCTGCACCCCAATGTTTATAGCAGCAATGTCCACAGTAGCCAAACTATGGAAAGAGCCCAGATGTCCATTGACCGATGAATGGATAAAGAAGATGTGGTACCTATATAATGGAGTATTACTCGGCCATCATAAAAAATGAAATCTTGGCATTTGTAACAACGTGGATGGAACTAAAGGGTATTATGCTAAGCGAAATAAGTCAGTCAGAGAAAGACAAATACCATACGATCTCACTCATATGTGGAATATAAGGAACAAGACAGATGAACATAGGAAAAGGGAAGGAAAAATGAAATAAGATGAAAATTGAGAGAGAGGCAAACCATAAGAGATGTTGAACTCTAGGAAACAAACAAGGTTGCTGGAGGGGAGGTGGATGAGGGGAAGGGATAATTGGTTGATGGGCATTAAGGACGGCACTGGATGTAATGAGCACTGGGTGTTATATGCAACTGATGAACCACTAAATTCCACCTCTGGAACTAAAAACAACAACAACAACAACAAAAAAGCACCATTGTTATCACTTGTCTGCTAGGTTTAAAATACAATGTCTCCCTGCCCCACATGCCGCAGGATTCTGTCCAAACACATTAGCTTGGCATTGTGGTCTTCACGATCTGGTTCCAAATTACTATTCTGGCCTTATCTCTCATATCACTCCGTATGTATCACTATACATATATTTTAGGAGTGACTCATGAGCTGAAAAAGAACACAAAATATTCTCAGGTTTGATTAAGGAAAAGCATAAAAAAGTGGCAACAGGTAAAGACCTAAGATATTCCCCACCGAGCTTCCCCTTCTCCTTGAGATTTCCCAACTGGCCCCTGCCTAAATAGGGGGCCCAAAACACCCACCAAACAGTGAGACAGAAAGTGGACTAGGCATCTAAGAGGTAAATCAGCAGCTTCTGTTGGCTTAATATGTCCAAGAATTCGACCGTGTGGCTTAGTCAATGAGATAGCTCCTAAGTAATGGGTACCACGTAACATGGTAACGGTAATCCAGCAAATAAACTTGTGAGACTTGCTTAATAATCAGATGGGCAAGGAGGATTAGGGAGGTCCTGGGTAAAGCACATGATATCCCAGTAATAATAACAGTCATGATTACAGATGGAATCATAGTCCAAAACTTTAGGGATGCAAGACATAAATTTCTTATTTTGCCATCACTGAATTTAATTTCTCCCTTAAGCTTCACTCTGGTGGCAGAAGCTACACCTCACTCAGTTTCTGGTCTGCTTTTCTACTGGGTAGTACTCGTATTCCCAAGAGTTTAAATTAGGTCCAAGCACAAGTATCAAGAGCAGAATCTGATCCTCAAGATATTATCATCTAAGCACTTGGCATCTTCAGAGAGTCTGCATTGTTGTGAGTCCTTGTCCCAACAGCCAAGCCCCCAGGCTCTCTCACAGCTAAATTTCACTCAGAATCTTCAGACTTTCTAGGGAAGATGAAGGCTTTTCTTGACCTCTGTGATGTAGTTGGGGTCCAGAAAAGTCATTCTTTAGCTCCCCGAGAAAACTTACGACACTCACCCAGTAATCTCTGCCTGGCCAGACACCTGGAACCATTTCTACTCAATTCCTTAGACCAAATGGGGCACGGGAGAATCCGGGGGGTCTTGCCATTTTCCCAGCATTTATTCAGGAAAAGAGGGACATATTCCCTCTGCTACCAGTTACCAAAAGTAATTGGGAAATTCTGTCATTTCCCCTCCCTTTTTTTGCCCTGGAAAGAAAGGACAAGCAGGGCTCTTCCTGGGGACTAAACATCCCAGCTCCAATCTTCACTGACCACTCTCTCTTCCTCAATTTCAGATTTGTATTGCCCCTGTGGTGAGGAAATTTTAAAGTCATAATACTTTCTTGCCAATATATTAAAAGGAGTAGAGACTTTATGTGGTAAATCAAAGTTTACATTTTTTTAACTTTGTTTAAAACTTCATCTCAATATGAAATTCAAAAATTTATTTTTGACCCACAGATCCAATAAGAACAGTGAACCCCAAGAAGAATAAATATGAATAAACCCTCACCTAAGTACATCATAGTCAAAGTGCTGGAAAGATAAACAGAATATCTGAAAAGTATCAAAAGAAAACACCACATCATATATGGGAAGGACAATAATAAGAATGAGAGCTGAGGGGCGCCTGGGTGGCTCAGTGGGTTAAGCCTCTGCCTTTGGCTCAGGTCATGATCTCACGGTCTTGGGATCGAGCCCCACATCGGGCTCTCTGCTCAGTGGAGAGCCTGCTTCCCTGCCTTTCTCTCTGCCTGCCTCTGCCTACTTGTGCTCTCTCTCCTCTCTGTCAAATAAATAAAGAAAATCTTTAGGAAAAAAAAAAATGACAGCTGATGTCTCCATGGACTCAAAAGTGGTCAGAAGACAGTGGAATGCCATCTTTCAAGTGCTGGGAGGAAGAAAAAAAAAAAAAAAACTGTCAGCCAAGATATCTATATCCTATATAAACATCTTTCAAAAATGAAAATGAAAGAAAACCATTTTCAGACAAACAAGAAAGCTAAGAGAATTTGTCCCCAGTCGACTTTCACTATAAGAAGTACTGAAATGATTTCTTCAAAGTGAAGGAGAATGAAATCAGATGAAGTCTAGAAGTGTGTGAAGAAATTGAGAACTAAGAATGAGAAATATGATGGTGATTGTTTATATGTCATTTTAATTATTTTCATTTTATGTATTACATATTTTAAAAGACTGTTTAAAGCAGAAGTAATAGTTTATGATGGGGTTTAGAACATTTATAGGAAGAGGGGAGGGGTAAAAAAAACACATATAGAAAAAATATGTAACATCAAGAGTACAAAAGGCAAGAAGAGGGTAAAAGGAAAAATATTATTTTAAGATTCTTACATTGTGAAATAGTATTGTATCATTTGAAAGTACAGTGATGAGTTAGAGATAATGTTGTAATCTCTAGAACAATCACTAAAACACGCACACACAGAAGTACAGCTAAGAATAATAAAGGTGATTACATTGAGAGCTAAAAGTTACCTAACTCACCCAAAAAAAAAGTCAAAAAAGTAGGAAGAACAAAGCTTCGATGGGACAAATAGAAAACACGTACTAAGATGGAAGATCAATATTTTCATTAAACATAAATGGACTAAGCATTCCAATTCAGAATCAGGTATTGTCAGAGTAAATTTTTTTAAAAGACCTAACTACTTGCTATATGTAATAAAAACACTTTAGGAAAACTGACAGAATCAAAGCAAAGGTGTAAAAACATAGCATGTAAACACTAAGCAAGAAAAAGCTGGTGTACCTCTATTAATATTTGGCAGAACAGATAAATCCTTGAGAAACACAAATTACCAAAAGCGACACAAGAAGACATAGAAAGTCTGTGTAGTCAATTTCTTTGACTGAAGAAATTGCATTCTTAATCAAAAACCTTCCTACGAGGAAAATTCCAGGTCAAGATGGCTTAACTAATGAATTGTGACATTTAAGAAATAAATTAAACCAATTTTACGTAGACTCTGTCACACGTTGAATTCCCCAAGAAATGGACTGTAAGACAGAGTTTCAATGAAGTGGTTTCCTGGGGGAACGTTCCTGGGAACAGCACTTATAATGGAGCAAAAGGAGAAAGATTGAACAGAAGGAGAAGTTGAACAAAGATAGAGTTGGAACAGAGGTTTCAGCCTCCTTAAAGTTGTCCCAGGGGTGCCTGGGTGGCTCAGATGGTTAAGCGTCTGCCTTTGGCTCAGGTCATGATCCCAGGGTCCTGGGATGGAGTCCCGCACTGGGCTCCCTGCTCAGCAGAGAGTCTGCTTCTCCCTCTGCCTCCCACTCCCCTTGCTTGGGCCCTCTCTCTCTCTGACAAATAAATAAATAAAATATTTTTTAAATAAATAAATAAAAATAAAGTTGTCCCAAACAAAGGAGTGGTCCAGCTCTTTGTAGTCGCACATCAGCCTCCTCATCGGGTGCAGCCTGGGCAAGACAGCCCCATCAGTCCAAGGTCAATTCTGGGGGAGGAGCCACCTGCAGGCGTCATTCCCAGAAGCTGGAAAAAAACGAGTCCTTCATTCCTGAAAGGGGTATCTAGAATGGATGGGGAATACCATAGAATCTGTTACAAATTTGTTCAGAGAGTAGAAAAGGAAGAAACACTTTACAACTCATTTTAGGAAGCCAACAAAAACCCAATAACAAAAACTGAAAAAGATAATGACATGAAAATCACAGACCAATACTCCTGTTGGACATAGATGCCCAATTCGTCCATAAAATATTAGCAAATTGAATCTGTAATATAGTAAAAGAATAATACATCATGACCAAGGGGTGTGTATTCCAGGAATTTAGGATTGGCTTAATATAAAAAAGAAAGCTGCACAGTTTTTTATCCTGATGAAGTCCCAATAGTTCATTTTTGCTTTTGTTTCCCTCACCTCTGGCAAAGTGTCTAATAACAAGTTCCTATGCACCTGTCAGAATGGCTAAAATTAACAACACAAGAAACAACAGGTGTTGGCGAGGATGCAGAGAAAGGGGAACCCTCTTACAGTGTTGGTGGGAATGCAAACTGGTACAGCCATTCTGGAGAACAGTGTGGAGGTTCCTCAAAAAGTTGAAAATGGGGGCACCTGGGTGGCTCCGTGGGTTAAAGCCTCCGCCTTCGGCTCAGGTCGTGATCTCAGGGTCCTAGGATCGAGCCCCGCGTCGGGCTCTCT
>CM052897.1:10116134-10150178 GCA_028534135.1 Potos flavus | reverse complement strand
AATGTTTATAGCAGCATTATCAACAATAGCCACACTATGGAGAGAGCCCAAATGCCCATCAATTGATGAATGTATCAAGAAGATGTGGTCTATATAGACAATGGAATATTATTCAACCATCGAAAAGAATGAAATCTTGCCATTCATGAAGTGGATGGAGCTAAACTGTATTACATTAACTGAAATAAGTCAGTCAGAGAAAGACAAATACCGTATGATTTCACTCGTGTGTGGAATTTAAGAAACAAAACAAATAAACATATGGGAGGGGGGGAAAGAAAAAAAGAGAGGGAAACAAGCCATAGTGACTCTTAATGATAGAGAACAAACTGAGGGTTGATGGAAGGAGGTGGGTGGGAGATGGGCTGGATGGGCGTTGGGTATTAAAGAGGGCACCTGCTGTAATGAAAAAAAAAAAGGAAAGAAAGCAACGCAAGTCACCGCACTAAAAGAATGAAGGGTAAAATTCACATGATCATCTCAAAAGTTGAAGAAGAGACTTGACAAAACTCAGTTCCCATTCGCGACTTTTTAAATTCTCAGAAAGCCAAAAAGGAGCCTCCTCAATCTGATAAAGAGCATCTAAGAAAAACCTACAGCTAATATCCCACTTAGCACGAAACACTGAACGCCTTCTCCCTAAGATCAGGAACAAGGCAAGGGTGTGTGCTCTCACCACATCCTATCCAGAACAAGAAAGTAACAAAGTTTAATAAAAAGCACAAAAATTGGAAAGGAAGACATAAACTTGTCCACAGATGAAATGATTGTTTATACACAGAAAACTCTAAGGAATCTACAAAAACACTAATAAAACTAATAGGTGAATTTAGCAGGTTCACAGGACACAAGACCAGTATATAAACATTAACTGCATTTCCATGTACTAGACACGAACAACTGGAAGATGAATTGTTTTAAAACAACCTAATTAAAAACACCATCAAAAATTAATCACCAAAGAATGAATCCAACAAAAGATGTGCAAGGCCTCTCTATTAAACATTCAAGATTTAAGTAAATGTGGAGATACAGTGTCCATTCTCTTCAAATTTATTTATAATTCAATGCAATCTTAATTAAAACCCCAGCAGTATTTTCTAAAGAAACTAATAAGCTGATTCTAAAATATATGGACATGGGGCGCCTGGGTGGCTCAGTCAGTTAAGCGTCTGCTTTTGGCTCAGGTCATGATCCCAGGGTCCACGTCGGGCTCCCTGCTCAGCGGAGAGCCTGCTTCTCCCTCTCCCTCTGCCTGCCGCTCTGCCTACGTGTGCTCTCTATTGCTGTCGAATAAATAATAAAAATCTTTAAAAAAATTTTTTTTTAAATAAAAAATAAAATATACGGCCAAGTGAGAGACTGAAGATGGCCAGAAAAGTCTATAAAGGGAAGTTGGAGGAATTCCAGGGCATGATTCCAAGGTTTCGTTGTTAACATTACAGGAAGACCTCAAGATATCATGTCAGGCAAGAACAGAGAGAACTCCGTCGCGGCCGGCGCAACAATCTCGAACCAGGGTAAGGGAATGAGGAAAAAGAAGTAGAGAGACAAAGTGTGGGAGCAGGAGGGACACCGTGGATGATGTCCAAACAGTGTCGAATTTTATTTCAGAGTGCACTTGATTATATAGTATAAGTGAAACAATTGCAAAGAAGTGTTTCTATTTAGAAGTCACGTAATGCTCTTTTGAGCTTCTTCTTTATCTCTGTTTGCAGCACGAAGGACAGACTCTTCAGACAGCAGGAGCAGGTTATAGCCCAGGCAAGGACAGCACAGGCCCATAATGATAAGGCCAGCTTACAAGGTTTCCCATGTGAGCAGTCACGCACCTGCAAGCTTCAAGGCCCATTGCACAAGCCCTTTCTCTAGCGCCCGCATTCCCTCCGCTCTTTTTCTGAGCGGGCGGGGGGCACGAGTCCGGGCTTGGTTTGGTCTTACCAGCAGCTAGCTTGCGGCTGCCCACAGAACTCAAAAGACAGGGAAATAAGAGATAACCAGGATGACCAAGCATATTTTTTAAATAGAATTATAGAAGTAAAAATATAACTAAAATTTAAAACGCAGTGAATAGGTTGAGTTAGAATCAGCTAAAGAGACTATTGCCAAAATAGAAGATAAATTTGAAGAAACTATCCAAAAGGCCCATGAGACAGAAATGGATGCAGAAAATAAAAAACTGAAGAGTAATCAAGAAAAAAGTGAAAATTCAGAACACATATACTTGACCCTTGAAAGACACAGTTTTGAACCACACGGGTCCTCTCATACGCAGATTTTTTTTATATGGTACAATAGTGTGTATGATGAATATTTGTTCACTGATATCCTACTTAAGATCTAAAAAGGAATCAGTGTGGCTTACGGAGATACCTGTAATAAAACAGAATTTATTTTATGATGAATTCGGAGCAAAAGGGAAATAGGGTGGAACTAGATGATAAAGTCAGATTAGCATACAAAAGGCATCCAGAAAGCCTCACTGGATGTTGATGGAGAGGTGACTGAGACTCCTAACAGCAAAGGCAGGGGAAAACATGGGCATTATTTTAACATTTCTAATGTCCAAGGCATTAAATATAAACCGGTCAGGAGAATGACAGCTTCCCCTGATGCAGAGACCTCAAGGAACCTAGTCCCCAGTAAAGGGAAAAGTAGGCAAGGGACAGAAACCGCTTGTGTTATATCCCTCAACAATCCAAGGACCTTTTTTTTCTTTTCTTTTTGCCCTAGTTTCTTACAATGTCCTTGAATGTGAAATTCTACAAGGGCCAAGATGGTGAAATAGGGAAGTCCAGATACACAGCTCTTTGATGTCTGACTCGATTCAAGGACAAAGTTTCTAAGAACTGGGGTAATGGTTCTGGACTGTGGGGGGGTTGTGGGCCCCTCTGAGAATCCAACTAAAGCATGGGGTGTGTCAGCGACATTTCCTGAAACATGTAACATTTCCTGAAACATGTAACACGTTCGCTGAATCCCAATTCCAGTGCCCATGAGGTCCTGACGCGTTGGCTTGTTACCTCGGATTCCATTACAGCGGAATAATACTAACGACAACGGCGATGATATGCAGTGAGCGCAGCAGTAGCGGGGCACCTGGATGGCTCCGTCAGCTGAATGCCCAACTCCTGAGTTCAGCTCAGGTCATGATCTCAGGGTCCTGAGATTAAGTTTCCCTTCGGCTCCACACTCAGTGGGGAATCTACTGGAGATTCTCTCCCTCTCCTGTGCCCCTCTCCACCCCTCGCTTACACACACACACACCCTCTCTCTCTCTCTAAAATAAATAAATAAATCTTTAAAATAATAATATTAAGGTGTGCCTAGGTGGCTCAGTTGGTTAAGTGTCTGACTTTGGCTCAGGTCGTGATCTCGGGGTCCTGGGATCCAGACCTACATCCCAGCCCCCTGCTCAGCGGGGAGTCTGCTTGTCCCTTTGCCCTTCCCCCAACTTGTGCTCTCTCTCTCTCTCTTTCTCCCTCAAGTGAATAAAATTTTTAAAAATAAATATAAAATAATAATATATAATAAAATATATATAATAAAATATGTAATATGTTATATATTATATAATAAAATATAAAATATATGTAATAAAAATAAATATATAATAATAATAATAACAACAGCAACAAATGCTCTTATAGCACCACATATCCGGCACTTTTTTAAGCAGTTGGACAAATTCTGTAAACCCCCCCCCCACACACACACACACACATTGCTTGAGGAAGCTTGTACAGATTTTTTTCCTTAGACAAGGGGAAGGTATTAAACAGCTACAGTAGGTTCCTTTAAGAAGTGGAATCAGGGGACGCCTGGGTGGCTCAGTTGGTTAAGCGGCTGCCTTCGGCTCAGGTCGTGATCCCAGGATCCTGGGATCGAGTCCCACATCGGGCTCCTTGCTCGGCGGGGAGCCTGCTTCTCCCTCTGCCTCTGCCGCCTCTCTGCCTACTTGTGATCTCTCTCTCACTCTCTCTCTGACAAATAAATAAATAAAATCTTAAAAGAAAAAAAAAAAAAGAAGCGGAATCAGACAAAGACACCTTGTTTTAGGAGAATCTGTCACTAATGTTTATGAAGTTAAGCAACCCGAGATGGAAGAGACAAGAAACAGGAAGACCCGTGGGGAGGGGTCCCAGCAATCTTGGCATGAAATGGCAGAGAGGGGAGTAAATAGAGAGAGAGAAACAACAGGTGTCGGCGAGGATGTGGAGAAAAAGGAACCCTTGTTCACTGTTGGTGGGAACGCAAACTGGTGCGACCACTGTGGGAAACGGTATCTCCTCAAAAAGTTAAAAACGGAATTACCCTCTGATCCAGCAATCACACTATTGGGTATTTTCCCAAAGAATCCAAAAGGATACCTACACTCCTATGTTTATAGCAGCATTGTTTACAATAGCCAAGATATGGAAGCAGCCCAAGTGTTCATCAATACATAAATGGATAAAGATGTGGCATATATGTGCGTACACACGCACACGCACGCACATGCACACAATGGAATATTAGTCAACCATAAAAAAGAATGGTATCTTGCCATTTACAACATGGATGGAGCTGTAGAATATTATGCTAAGCAAAGTAAGTCAGAGAAAGACAAATACTGTAGGATTTCACTCATGCATGGAATTTAAGAAACAAAACAACTGAGCAAAAGAAAAAAAGAGAGACAGACGAGCCAAGAAACAGACTCTTAACAATAGAGAACTGATGGTTACCAGAGGGGAGAGGAGCAGGGGATGGGTTACACAGGTGACAGGGATGAAGGAGGGCACTTGTGATGAGCCCCCCAGGTGATGTATGAAAGTGTTGAATCACTATATTGTACCCCTGAAACTAATGCAATAACAAATTGTACCATATATGAACTATACTGGAATTAACATTTTCTTAAATTTAGAGATATATAGAGATATAGAGATATGTAAATGGAAGAGTCAAGCTGCCCGCCCAGTGTGATGAGAGGGGCCATGGAGAGGGAAGAGTTGAATATAGGAGGCCTTGCACAAGTTGCTTCCTTCTTCTGTCCTCGGTCCCAGTGCCCTCTCCCCCACCTTTGCACCAGAGGGGAGTCGGGCAGTCTCAGACCCTCTGATTGTGCAGGCTGGCACGTGGGAGATGTTTATTATGTGCGTGCATTGATTAAAACAGATGGCCTCGAGAGGCTACAGCGCCTCCTGGGCACTGAGGAGAGATGAAATGACAACCACTACAGCTCTGTCATTGAGTGTCCTCTCATCATCCATTAAGAAGTTTTAGAAAGGCCACCAAGTGCCATCCACTGAGCGGGGGACCCCGAGATGAGAGACAGCTCCTGGCCTGGAAGGGCGCCCAGTTTGCAGCCCCTAACCTGGGGGAAGAAGCATCTCCTCCAGATGTTCAAAGCCCAGCCTGGGAGACAAACACATAAAGAAACAGCCAGCGACAACCCCACACAGGCACGCTGCCTGAGCTCGCACACCAGCTCTGGGGGCTCCGCGGGGGGCTCGACGGATGCCGGAGCTGCCGCCTGGAAACAGCTTGTTGATCACCGGAAGACAGGAAAACCCATGAAGATGATTTGGTTCTCTCAAAAACAAGTTAAATCTTGCAACTTTATTACATGGGGAGAAATGTCAGAGGGTTTTGAATACCATTAAAATGTAATCGGTGCTCTTAAGCACATTGGTTTTGTCATTGCCTATGAAAACACTAACTTTGGTGGGAAAAGAAATTAATAGGGGCACCTGGGTGGCTCAGTCAGTGAAGCCTCTGGCTTCGGCTCAGGTCATGATCTTCAGGGTCCTGGGATGGAGACCCCTGTCGGGCACCCTGCTCAGCAGGGAGGGTCTGCTTCTCTCTCTCCCTCTGCCCCTCACCCCTGCTCACGCTCCCTCTCTCTCATGCTCTCTCACTCACGCTCTCTCTCAAATAAATAAATGAAAAGAAAGAAAAGAAATTAATAGCTAAATGCCAGAGTCGACTTTCAGAGGTGGCCTGGCGGGACAGAAAGAACAAGGGGTAGGGACTTTGTCTCATCTGTCCTAAGTAAGTCACAACATTTCCGTGGGTCTTAATTTCCCCGTGTATAATAAAATAGCTGTAACTCTTCCGTCCTGCTTCTCTCGGGGACTTCACGGCCACTGTCCACCCAACACCTACAATGTGCCAGACTCCACATTGGGAAGTTTACACGCATTTAGCATCCCAATTCACCTTCACAGCGACAACCCAAGGGCCGGCCATTACTATTTCACTGTGACTGAGCCCACAGAGAGTTGACATGACTTCCTGAGCTCAAAGGGCTGTGGCCCGGTGGGGGTGGTGGGGGCGGTGAGCCATGTTCTGAAGCCAGAGCCATTTTGCTTTAAGACCTGGCCTAAAACCCCAAGGAAATAAACCCGGTAGATGTGTGCCTGATTATGGAGCTCCCTGAACACTGGATAGGGGGACAACTTGACACCATCTACTCTTTGGAGGCAGCTCTGCAGCTGGAATTAGGATCTGGGGGTCCAAAGAAAGACACAGGTTCTTAGCACTCGCCACTCAGTGACAGGTGCCTGAGAAGAAATAGTCCCAAGTGGGTGGAACTGCATAAAACCTCAGCTCCCCCCTCCACTGCCCTCCCTCCTGCCCCAACCCTTCCAAGTCATGCAGGCATGCAGACCCACACAGGAATCCCGAATTAGCTCAACCTGCCTCCCAGCTGCTGGATGAGCCTAATTAGACCAAATTAATAATTTATTCAAGCAAAATGAGACATGCCAAGAATCTCCAGGGAAGCTGTAAAATGATAATGCCGCCTTATTAGGGAAATGTGTCAACACCCCACACATCCCTTTGGTTCTGGGATAAGAAGCAGGAGGCCTGTTTGACATGGCTCACCTTCTTAGGCCAGCTCGGAAGTCCTCCCACCTGCCTCTCTCTGTGCCTGACATCTGTCCCACTACACACTCCTCGGCTCCCCCTCCTCCTCTTCCTCCTCGTCCTCTTCTCCAGCCCCCGTCCTTCTCCCTCTCCTTCCCCTCCTCCTGCTGCTCCTCTTCTCTCTCCTCCTCTTCCTTCTACCCTGACACATCATTAACCTAAACTTTCAAGATCACTCTCCCCCACCAGAAAGGAAAGCCGGATGACAAGCTAATATTTCCATGTCACACACTGAGTGATTCTTACGTAAAAATTAACAGGCACTTGACAAAGTCATAATTACTAACTAATGATGCATTATGCAATTTCTATAATTAGTCGTGTTATTGATATTTCCTACCAACCACAGAGCCAGTGGGGCCACCTTTATTTATAGCAGGGGAAATGGCTAGCCTGTATGTGGGCTGTTAGCAGAGAACTTTGGGGAAACACTCCTAACACATACCCAGACCCGCCACCTGGGTCCGCCCTCTCTCTCGAGCTGGTTTCTCTCAGAGCACCAGGAACAGACCAACTATGTGCACAAAGGGCCATTCGAGGACACTGAGGCTTGGTACTGGGGCAAATTTCTCCCTGTCCCAGCCATTCGAGGCACATCATAAAGAAGATTTTATAGAACTTTGCAAATAGCCTTCTTCACTCACTATTCTTACAACAACCGTCCCGGGGAGTGCACGTATTAACCCATTTTACAGGTGGGAAGACTGAGGCTTCGAGAGGGGAAATGCTGTGCCCAAGTGTGCAGTGACCATGTGGGGCTGGGAGGCAAATGCACATTTTCTGTGTCGAAGCCCAGGAGACTGCACCGTACAGTGGGGTCAGGTAGATAGCAACTTACAACCCCAGCTACGCTCTTCTAGGCAAACTACTAACTTCTTTAAGCCCTTCTTTTGCTCATCTTTAAAATGGAAAAAAAAAAAAAAATCAGACTCATACAATAGGGTGATAGGAGTATTAGATAAATTCCTACATATTATATTATAAATTATATTATATCATGTTACATTATATGATAGTCTGTATCTTTTTCATCCTTCATTGCTTGTCTTCCTCATGAGAGTATAACCCCATGTGAGCAGGGACTTTGGTTGCTGGGGTAGGCCCCCTGTCTCGAACAGCGCCTAGCATATATGAGGAGCCCCAAGAATGAATGAATGAATACCACCTCACACCTGTTAGAATGGCTATCATTAAAAAAAAGAAGAAGAAGAAGAAAGAAAGAAACAAGAAGTAAGTGTTGGCAAGGATGTGGAGAAAAGGGAACACTTGTGCTCTGGTGGTGGGAACATAAATGGGAACAGCTGCTGCGAAAACAGAACATAGGTTGCTCAAAAAATTGAAAATCGAACGACTGTATGATCCAGCAGTCCCTCTTCTGGGTACATATCCAAAAGAAATGAAAACAGGATATCAAAGAGACAGCTGCCGTCCCACGCCCACTGTAGCATTACTTACAATAGCCAAACTGTGGATACAACCTAAGTGTGTGTCAACAGATGAATGGATAAAGAAGATGTGGGGTGTGTGTGTGTGTGTGTGTGTGTGTGTAATATCATTCAGCTGTGAAAAAGAAGGAAATCCTGTCATTCACCCACAACATGGATGGACCTTGAGGGCATAATGCTAAGTGAAATAAGCCACAGAGAAAAACAAATACTGAATGAGGTCACGTATATGTGGAACCTTTAAAAAAGTTAAACTCAGAGAAACAGTGGTAGATGAGTGGTGAGTGGTTGTCAGGGCCGGGGGCGGTGGGGGAAATAGGGAGAGGTTGGTAAAAGGGTAAAAACTTGCAGCTCTATGATGTATATAACATAGTGACTACAGTTGATAACACGGTATTGTGAAATTGAAATTTGCTTTAAAAATGAATGAATAAATGAATGAATGCATGAATGAATGAATGAATGGGATAGATGGATGAGTGAATAAATTGCCTAGTACTCTGCCTGGGCCATCGTGGACACTCAGTAAAACCAAGTCCCCTTCTCTCCCTGTTTGCCAGACTGCAGTCATGAGCTAATCTCATCTAAGCCTGGAAACTTCGCAGGGATGAGACCAGCGCTCCAATGATCCACCATTTATGGGGAGGCTATAAGCATGGTGCAATGGGTGATTACACTCTGGAGTGATTACAGAGGGCATGACACAGGCTCCTCGCCTTCAGATGCTCGCCCATGTCCAGGAGAGAGAACATGGATGAAGGTCAAAGCCAGCAGTAACCACAACAGAGAAAGGAGTGAACAGCAGAGACAGTGAGTAGGATTGGGGTGCTGGGGAGGGTGGGGCACTAACAGCGTGGTTTCATCTTGAAAGGTTGTAGGCTGCCCAGAGACACTGACCTGGAGTTCCCAGGATGCCTCCTGTTTTCTCACCTCCACACTCCACACCTCCACACATTCTACCTGGGATGCCCTTGCCCTCTTGTCTTCCTGCTGAGCTTCTGCTCATCCTTCAAGACCAAGCTCACTGCGACTCACTTTGGGAAAGCTTCCTGGAGCCCTCTGAGCAGAGATAAGCACTTCCTCTTGTAGTAACCCCTCACTGCCCTATGGGAAGGCATAATTATCTAAACACACGAGCCCAAGCCCAGACCGTATGCAGAGCACTCTACTAAGCTTTGAGGAGCCTAGCAAAGAACTTAACCAGAATACTCTAGTTATGGGAGAAGAAAATTACTTTTTAGGTGGAAAAAAATTATATTAGGTTGAGCCACATGAAATGACCATTTTAGCACATCAAAATGGCTAAACGTCGGTAATTTCTTAGAGTGCCACATAATGACTAATGATGCAGATTTGTCCCTAGCAATCTCATTTTCTAAAATGCACACAGCATTTCCAGTTTGCAGAATGATTTCGCACCCGTGATCTCATGCGATCCTCACACTCTCTCTGTGCTTTAGGCAATTTTATTGTCAGTTTACAGATGAGGAAACTGAATGAAGTACACGGAGAGTGAGTGAGATCCCCAAGGCTCTTAGAGTGAGTAAAGGCCAAGATAGGACTTAGGCTCATTTCACCCACATCCACATACGATGCATATGTGTATTATTCAAAGTTAAACAGCTATTTGTGCTGGAGGGAAGAGAAGGTACAGGAAGAGGGAATCCAAAGCACACAGCAAGTATCATACAATTCAGACTGTGCAAGAAGAGGAACTCATTAATCTCTCATCCAGCCAATATTTATTGAACAACTACTAGGTGGGAGGCACTGAGCTAGACAATGTGGAAACAGAAGTGAACAAGGTCCTACCCTCACAACATTTATATTCTGGTGGGGATGACAGCCACAGCAAATAAATAAATTAACAGGATGCTCTCAGAGAGTGACGGCGGCTATGTAGCAAACAAAACAGGGCCATGGGATGAAGAGTAGGGCTGGGGGTGACTGGATGAAGTCGTAGAGAGGACGGGCAGAGAAGGCCGTAAGTCTGTGCCCTGTGTGTTAAGGAGGGGCCGGGCAGAGTTCTGGGGGAAGAGCACTTTCAGACAGAGGGGTAGGCAAGTGCAAAGACCTTGAGGTCTGAATGACTTTAGTGTACCCAAGGTCAGAGACAAGGTCAGTGTGGCCGCAGCAGGGTATGGGGAAGGAGCAGTGTGAGATAAGGGCTCTGCTTGCATGAATCAAATCAGAGAACGTTTCCTGGGGAAAGCAAGCTTTTGCCCACATTAGGAAGGATGGGTGGGGTTTAGAGCAGACAAAAGGAGAGAGGACTCTACCATGAACGTGGTCTCTGATTCTCCAGGTTGGATGTGGCTGAGCCAAAGAACCAGCCAAAACAGTAATTGTCACAATCCCGGGTTTACTGGCAAAGACCCTTCACAGGTTTAGACTGAAGAAGAGACATTTCCAGCACATACATAATCCTCGTCTTCATCTTCAAACATTTTATTGGTTGGGGTGCCTGGGCAGCTCAGTCAGTTGAGCATCTGACTCTTGATCTTAGAGTGAGTTCAAGCCCCATGTTGGGCTCCATGCTGGGAATGGAGCCTACTTTTTAAAAAATTAATTTGCTGCTCATACAAGAGGAATAAAATCTGTGGCACTCCCAAGTGTTGACTCAGGACCTGGGCCGATGGAGGCAAGCTTCAGAGGAACCCATCTGGGTGCAATAGACAGAGAAGTAAATAAGCAAAGCTGAACCAAAAGAAAACTGGCTTATGCAAGTAGTGAGAGTCCCAGCCCCAAAGGCATGTAAGCCAAGGTAAGGTGAGCACTTAGCAGGGGTATGGAGGGGAACCGAGGATCAGTTTGGGGTGGCCAGGCCTGCACTGCAGTTGGCCCACAGCAGTCCCTTTTAGGACAACTGTCCCAATGTCATTAACAGTGCTCTCTTCCTTCCCAGAAGTATCCCAGAGCAAATGACGAGTCATATGGTCCCCTAACTTGAAGACCTCTTTCAACCCTGAGAGTCTGTGATTCTCCTCTCTACCCTGCAGCCTCTCCCCACCCACTTGAGCCTTAGGACTTATTTGAATGGTGCTCCTCCAGGAGCCCTGACCTGAGCCCCCAGACTAGTTCCATTTGCCTGGCAGATCTTCTCCTGCATCACCAGCCTGAGTTTCCTTCTGGAAACCTATTTCCAGTTCTCAGGGGGTGGGCAGGGGAAGCGTGTGACTCAGCCTAGCCAAACAGCATTCCAATCATCCTGACCATGGCCATCGGTGTGGGGACTGAGGGCACCATTCTGGGAGACTGTAGAGAACAAAGCCCACAGAGAGGCTGAGCTGAGGGATGAGGCAGAGACTTCATGCTGAAGCTGCCACTAGAACACCTGGATTGAGCCATGCCTGAAGCCAGCACCCCCCAGCCTGTCACTTACCTGAGCCAACAAGTCCCTCTTTTCATCAAGCCAGTTGGGTAGGTTCTTTGCCACTTGCACAGGAGAGACATCTGTTCAATCTGCCCCCCTGTGCAGTGTCCTCAGAGTGCCTTGCATTTTTCCTGTGACAACTCTATCACCCTTGTTGAAGGTGCAGAAGTCAGATCTGACCCTCCCACCAAAATGGAAGTCCCCTGAGAGCTGGATATCTGCCTACAGCCTCCCAATCCAGTGAGGAGCATGGCTCCCTCCCTCCCATATTGGGGTCTCCACACAGCTGACTCCACGGAGAGGCATCCCCTGACCACCTTGTCTAAAACCCTCCTCCCATGATGCTCTGCTTCTCAGGTCATGTGGCTTCTCTGCAGGGCATCTAGTCTGTTGATTTATAACATTTCCTGTAGATTCCATTTTCGTTAGCTTATCGTCTGTCTCCCATGAGAATGCAAACAAATGTAACTCACCTGGAGCAGGGACCTTGTTTCTTCGGTTCTCCGCTACAGTCACAATGCCTGGCACCGCGCAGTATCAAATAACCATGGTGAGTGAGCCAGTGAGTGGACTGCGTTGGCACGGGAATTAGATGAGACAATGGATGCAACCAGCTTAATACCTGGTAAGGTGCCTAGGTAAGGGCCAGGGCTCGATCGCTGTTAGCTGCTCTTTCTACCACCACTTCCACTGTAACTACTCCTCCTGAGTGCTAGCCACCCAGCTCTGGGCCAGGCACAGTGACACAGCTAACCCATTCAGGGCTAAAGCTAAGAGCTTTATACATATTATCACAACATCCAGAGGGAGATATTAGCATTATCACCAGTTTACAGATAATAAAAGGAGGCACAGAGGGGCGCCTGGGTGGCTCCGTCGGTTAAGCGTCTACCAGGGTCCTGGGATCGAGCCCCACATCCGGCTCCCTGCTCAGCAGGGAGTCTTCTCCCTCTCCCTCCGCCCCAGCTTGTGCTCTCTCTCTCTCTCAAATAAATAAATAAAATCTTAAAAGAAAAGAAAAGAAAAGGAGGTGCAGAGAGGTAAATTATCTCGCCGAAGTTCACACAGCTAAGTAGAAGAGCCGGGGATGAACCCCAGGATATGTGGCACCAACATCCATCACTTCACCACAAATTAAACAGATGGTGCCTTGTGGACATAAGCAAGGAAGAATCTCTGTGCCCACAGCGTAGACCAGAGACATGACATAGAATGAGTGCCCACATATAATATTTAATTAACTATTCATTGCATTTGGGGGCATGGGAGCCACTCTGGGCCACAGAAGCCAAACTTACAGTCTCCTCTCCGTGGTCAGCATGGCTTTACCCTCGTTGAAGCTAAGAGGTCCTGTAAGCCACAATTTTAGCTTCCTGCAACTCCAGACGGTCCAGTGGAAGGGCAGCCTTACCCAAGGACTGGTGGGGAAGGAGGTGGGGAGCGCAGGGAGGGAGGCAGAAGGCAGACTGCTGGATACATTCAAGATTATATTTGAACTAATTTATAAAGTGTCACATGGAAAATGGGCCTTTAAATGGGAGTCGATGCTCCTTCACGCTGCCATTTTTCTTCTCCCCATCCACGAGAAGTGTCCTCACTACACTCTCTCTCCTCCCACTTCTGAGCAGTGGATGGGTACCTTCCAGAGGGACCAAGAATTAGATCAAAATTACATTTCTCTTTCTATCTCTCAGACGAGTGAAACAGTTCACTCTCGCTGGCTCCTGGAGGCTCAGGGGGCCGGGAGAGGGTTAGTAATAATAACACTGTGTATTCATAGACCACTGTTTGGCAAGGAGCGCCTGCAAATATTACCTTGCAGCAGCCGTATTATTAACTGGTAACTGAGCTTTCAGCCCTAAGTCACAGGCTGGAGTGAAGCCCCTGAGGCTAGTGAAATCCAAAAGCTGCTTCTAAAAATGGATAGACCAAAGAGTGAGTCCACGGGCCCTCCCTCCTGTCTGAATGTCTCGGTGCCCTCACTGACAAGAGCAGCTCAACAGGGGGCAAGGCAAAGGAGCTCTATCAGTTAGGGCTGCGATGAGGTGTAGAGAGGGAGACTTTGAGCCTCACAGTCCCCCTCTTGGACTCTCGGTTCCTAGAGAAGGCAAATTGGACGACAGCCATGGCTTCCCAGAAGATAAAACCCCACCACACTGGACTGACGAATTCTGGAAGCCTGACTCTTCAGGGCTACCGCTTCCAGCCGTGCAGCGTGCAGACTCTCCTGCCAAATAGGGTGGCCCCGCGAGCCTCCCCTTAAATCCCGCAGCAGGCCCACGGCCAGGCCACACTCAGCTCCGAGGTGGAGGAGACAGGGACACTTCCCGTGAGGATGCGGTGTCACATGGAGTGCCTTCAGGAGTCAAGAGGAAGCTCAGGAGATCTGCATGGTCTTGTCAACAGCCCTGCCCCAGTGTACACATCCCCACGGACAAGTACAGAGCGGCCAGGAGCACACGGGCTCCTGGCGAGACCCTACCTCCCTCTCCCCTGACCCAACACAGAATGGGAGGCTCTTATTCTACATCACAAAAAGCCCAGAGCTGAACTGCTCCCGAGTTGGATACATTGGCAACTCCATGACCGGAGGGAGCCAGCTAGTTTCTCGGTGGTTCTCCCGGCTTTCCCATTACGCTTGCAACACAGCTGCCCTGCTCAAAGCATCGCAACCTCACACGACAACTTCCAAAGACAGGACCAAGCGAGTCCTTACCCCCCCCCCACCCCGCCCCTTTTAGAGGATGAGGAAAACGGTCCCAGAAGCTCCCAGCAGCCTCATTGGGCAATTTCTGTCACGTGACAGTGCCGCCGCCTGTCACTGGCCAGCAGAATGGAACGACGTGTTCCGTTACACCAATCACCATTCAGCACCGCCCCCCAAGCTGGGGAGGGGCGGGGAGCTGAACCAAGCCGGATTCCATACGAAGAAGGGAGGCGGGGAGGAAATGAGCACTGGGGAGGCCTCCATTTCAAGTGCCGTAAAAGAGTAACTCCACATCACATTGTCCCCAGGACAAATGCTACTTCTAAGAACTTCCCCAAAGACCGCTCCTCTAAATGTCCTTCTCACATCATTGCTCCCCTTGCTAAGATGGCGGAACCGGATCGAAGGTGATTGATTCTCGGACAGGATTCCAGAACCTATTTTGACAATGGCACTAGATTCACCCAGAAGCCCTACAACAGGTCCCTCCCGGACCTTGATCCCTAGAACCCTCCTCTCCCACAGCCAATGCCATTTAGCAACACTGTCCCTGCTGTTGGTCAGACACAGAGTGAGGACTGAGCCTCGGAAGGATGGATTTAAGCTCTTAACACTCAGAGTGGAGTTCCCAGACACACAGCATCAGCATCAGCTGGGAGCTTGCTAGAAATGCAGAATCCCCAACTGATGAATGGATAAAGAAAATGTGATGTATCTACAATGGAATATTATTCAGCCATCAAAAAGAAATCTTGCCATTTGCAGCGACATAGATGGCGCTAGAGTGTATTATGCTAACCAAAATAAGTCAGTCAGAGAAAGATAAGTATCATATGATTTCGCTCATATGTGGAATTTAGGAAACAAAATGGATGAACATGCGGGAAGGGGAAAAAAGAGAGAGAAGGAGAAAGGGGGAAGCAAACCATAAGGGACTCCTAAGGATAGAGAACAAACTGAGGGTTGATGGAGGGAGGTGGGCGGGGGATGGGCTAACTAGGTGATGTGTATTAGGGAGGGCGCTTGTTATGGTGAGCACTGGGTATTATACGTAAGTGATAAATCACTAAATCCTACTCCTGAAACCAATATTACACTGTATGTTAACTAACTAGAATTTAAATAAAAATTTGGAAGAAAAAGATTCAAAAAATTCAAAAAATATATGAAATCACTTTAAAAAAGAGAAATGCAGAATTCCAGGCCCCACCCTAGATTGAATGAGTCCAAATCTACATTTTGATGAGATGCCCAGGGGACTCACAGGAGTGACAGAAGCCTCAAGCCTTCTTTTAGGATACAGCTTGTGGTCGCTCATGTTCCTAACCTGACCCTTCCCATGTGCTTCACTTCTAGAGTTTGCCTTGCCTGCAAGAGAGATTCCTACCTACATTCCACCTATGATAACTGTACCCCTTGTTACTAGCATTCTTCCCTGTAATTGTTTTGGGAGGGGATCCCTGTCTACCGGCCCCAAGCTCTCCACTGGGAGCCCCAGTCTAAAATTTTGCAGTCTTGTCAGATGAGAAAGTATGATTCTGTAGGTCTATAGATCCCAGACAGATTTTGGAATTAGAAAGGCATGGGTTTGAATCCTGAATCCACTATTTAACTTGAAGTAAACTGCAAACTCTCCAAGTCCTACTTGTGAAATGAAAGCAAGAAGCCTCCAATGCAGGATTTTTAGGAATATTTCACGGATCACAGAATAAAAAACCATTGGCCCAAGATACATGTTCAATAAATGTTAGTTCTACTTCCATGCTCCTCCACAGATGGCTATGTCAAACCTGCAGACAAACCTCCATGATCCTGACATCATGACTCAGTGATTACTTCCCTAAATTTGTTAGGATGCTCCAAGCTACAGGTAATAAAAGCCCTAACTGAAAGTGGCTTAGATGATAAGGAATTTATTATCTCACATGACAAGAAATCCAAAAAGTCCAAGAGTGGTCAATTCAATGGTTCAATACCAACTTCAAGGCCCAAGGTGCTTTGCTTGCTTTCTATTCTGCTATCTTTAGCATGTCCTTTAGGCCCAAGAAGGCTGCAGCACTTCCAGGCATCACACAATACATTCAGAGAAAAAGGAGTTTCCTACCATGTTTTTTTTGTTTTTTGTTTTTTTAAAGCTTTCCATAACAACAAATAATCAACCTGCTCTCAGTCCCCTGGGCCAAGATTGGACCACACACCCATGATTGAACTGTTCACTGGTCTGAGAAGGGCCCAGCATCTAATAAAGCACATAGTTTTTCTGAGCAAGGAAACAAGGTAGGGGAAGCTTTTGGCAGATCAATCAACAGTGTCTGCCACACATCTGCTTCCCTGGGTGGGCCTTCCCCCCACAGTCTAACTAAAGCACCACTCAAGCCAATGGCCACATTCTCAATATCCACCTGTAACACTGGTTCTCAAATTCACGTGCATCTTGGAATCACTTGGTGAATTTTTTTGAAATACTGATGACCACTCTCCATCCTAGAGATTCTGAACCTGAGGATTATTTAAATCTCCTGAGACGAGCTGATATCTGGGAACCACTTATCTATACCAGCAGTTCTCAATTTTTAACGTGCATCAGAACTGTCCCTGGAGTCTGATTCAGGACATCTGGGGCGGGGCCTGAGGGTTTGCATTTTCTAACAAGTTTGCAGGGGATGCTGACTGTGCTGATCCAGGGACCACAGCTGGAGAACAACTGGTCTAGATTAGTGCTTTTTAAACTTCAATGTACATATGACTCACTTGGAGAATCTCATTAAAATGTAGATGCCGGTCCAGGGGCCCAGGAGTTTCACTTCCAACAAGATCCCAGGTAATGCTTGCAGCCCAAACTACAAAGCAGGGTCTAGAGCAGACCTTAGCAAACCAGAGCATGTAAGCCAAATCCAGGCCACTGCCTGTTTTTGTAAATAAAGTTTTAATAGAACACCTTCTCACTCATTTATTTATGCATAGTCTATGGCTGTTTTTGCAGCATCAGAGTTGAGTGGTTGCAATAGAGACCACATGGCCTGCAAAGCCAAAATATTTACTATCTGGTACTTTACCAAAAAAGTTTGCAGAACTCTGATCTAGAATGACCACTGGTTTTCACATTTGGCTGTATGTTGGGATCACCTGGAGTCTTAAAAGCTATTGATTCTACTCTTAGAGATTCTAATGTAACTGGTATGGGGTTCAGCCTGGGCATCCAGATTTTTCTAAACTTGCCAAATGGTTCCACCGGGCATTTGAGAATTGCTGATCTCCTGGATGTCCTCCCAACCCCTGCAGCTGCGCCAGACCTCCCATCCAGTCCACTCTTTACTTGTAGCAGGGCTTTGCTTCCAGGCTTCCAGTTTACCAGTTGCTCTAATTAAACAAGTCAGTCCAGGAGGTCCTGAGCCATGCTCCTCCCCAGGGGAACATTCTGGAGGAGTTTCCACTCATTTGGCTATGTAAGGTTTGGCGCACACATTCACAGGACATAAATGGACTTTCCCATCCCTTCTCAGCTAAGCCTCATCTAGACTGAATTTGCTAAAAAGTCCATCCGGCCCCCCATCCCATTGAGGGAGTCACCCTTGTCTCTGAACCATGGCATGAAGCCGCATCCCAGATGTGCTCCTGAAAAAAACGTGAACTGGCCTTCTTGGAAAGAAGGAAAAGAATTACTGGCAACAGGAAGAGGGTTGTCAGGCCTCTGTTTCCAAATGCAGTGCATGGGTCCTTGGCCACAGACCCCAATCAAAGTCCACAGGAGTCCCCAGGTAAAATACTTGCAGAGTCCTCTAGAAAACCTCAACCCTGGCTTCAGAAGAGTTTTTTTATTTATTTTATTTAAATTCCATTAGCCAACATATAGGACATCATTAGTTTCAGATGTAGTGTTCAACAATTTATCAGGTGCCTATAACACCCGGGGCTTAAAAAGTCATATGGGTGCTGCTGGCAAATCAAAAATTAAAAACAGTTCCTTCATGTCATTACGCATTTGTCCAAATCCATAAAACACCAGGAGTAAACCCGGATGTAAACCATGAACTTTGGGTGTCAGCATCGGTGCCATTGTCACAAATGTACCTCCTTGGTGGGGGGATGTTGATAATGGTGGAGGTTGGGTGGGGGACAGGGGATGTATGGGAAACTTTTGTACCTTCCCCTAAAACTACTCTCATAAATAAATAGTCCCACCACTTCTGCACATACTCTTGAGCTTGGGGACTTCAAGAGGTATTGGGTAGATATACATTATTTTATCTCAAGAACCACACTCCCCTTACTCTGGAGTCATAACTACCTCCAGGAGGATATTTCAACTCTACCAACCATGGGAGCTGCCACCTTCCTCAGCCTCTGTGCTGCTGGCCACCGGCGATGGGCTCAGGAAGAAGCCCTGATTCCATTTGGGCCAGTTCCCTGGAATATTGGGGCAGAGAAAATGCACCTCAGTCCCCCTCTCATGGGGAACTTGAGCTAGGTGAGGAGAGGAGTGTCTACACATTTCCCAATACGGGGATAAAGCCAGCCTGAAAGAATGAAGCCAACATCCAAATAAAGCAAAGGTGGGATGGGGAGAGAGTCTTTGCAACATTCGAGACCCCATTCCTATTGTCCCTGAAGCACAGCTGTGCCCCTCCTCTGGTCATTTGAGCCAAAACATCCCCTTTTCGCTTGAAATAGTTTTAATTCAGTTTCTGTTACGTGCAACTGGTAGGGAAACGCCACCATGCAAAGCATCTTGGTGAGGGGCTGCTGTGAACCAGGGTTGCTGAGCTGGACCCAAGGTGCAGCATCCTTTGGTGGGGCTCTGAGCAGAGAAAATAAGGGGTGCAAAGTTCTCTTGATATCACAGGGAGGAGGAAAGGACATGTATTGGCTATGTCTCTACAGCCATAAAGCTGCATAATTAACTTCAACACTCAGAATTTTTTGTATTCCAGGCATTCTACTGAGATGGGTTGGATTACTCCCAATTCTTCACTCCCTTTCCGTAATAGAAACGCATGTCCTTTTGTCACGTGATTTTCCAGCACGTCCCAGTAGATTTCTTAGATTTCTCCACTCTGTCGATGTTGGGCTTGATCACATGACTTGCCTTAGCCAGAGGGATGGGAGGAGACTGAAGTGGGCGGAGATTTCGAATGTGCTTGCACAGTGTGGCTTGGCTTCCTGTGCTCCGTCACTGCCCTGGGAAGGCGCGCCCTTGGGAGATGCTAGTCCCAGCACAGAGTCATGTGGAGCAGCCCTGAACCCGGAGCCAAGCCCGGCCAAGCCCAGAAAAGCCCAGAAGAACCACAGCTGACTCACGGGACCAAACGCTTGGTGCTGCATGCCAGCGAGCCCGGAGCTGCTTGTTACTCGGCATCATCTCGGGTAGATGGAGTGACCAAGGTAGGAAGTACTTCCCACAGTACAGACACTGTGCTAGGCACTTAGCATTACTCCTCACATCTCAGTGCTGTGGACATGATCATCCCCATTTTATAGACTGGGCAATGGAAGCTCATGGAACTTATTTTCCCAATTTAACAGTACAGATAATGACAGCGGTTTGACAGCCTGACATGTACGGACTCAGTAGATTGTGATGCCTCGTCCTCAACAATGCATGGGCATTTTTTTCACTTGAGTTCAGAAAACAGACACATGTTCCAAAGGGGCCCATCCCTGATGGTTGGATTCCTGTGATCATCGGTTCCATCAGGATACAAGAGACAGGAACCCAGTGGTGGCTGCTGCTGTCAGCCAGAGGGAAAGTTCCATCTAGCTCCTGCCAGGATGAGGGATGATGCCTGGTGTGCAGGTTCAATGTGTGGAAAGGTCATATGTTCCCCCACTCCCCGTTGGCGTGCAGTGTTGCTCTAGCCTATCCAGGTGCTGTTCCTCCCTTCTCCTCTGTGAATAAAACATCAGGGTTGTTTTTTTTTTGTTGTTGTTGTTTTTCAGGAGACAAAGTACTCAGCTCAAAAAATGAACCGTATTTGATTGGTCCAAATTAGTCATACGGTCTTATTTCCCCCTGCCAGGCACTAGGTCCATGTATGGGCAATCAACACAGTTCTGGAAATTAAGATGTTGGGAAAGGTCTACCAGATGCTTCTAGGAAAGCTATGGCTCCCTAATAAGCCAAGGACACCCTCTCCCTTACTGCCTGATCACTGGTGGGGAGGATGTATGTGATGCTCGAAATTGGCACAACCATACTTCAATCATGATAGGAGACATCGCCCAACACACTGAGAATGAAGCAGGAAGACAGAAAGATCTGGGTCCATGACCACAGCAGTGAGTTGTTGAAACAGTCCCATAACTACCTAATTTCCTGTTATACAAACAATTAATCTCCTTATACTTTAAGCCACTAGTAGTTTGGCTTTCTATTATTAGCAGCCCAATGCATCTGTCTTAGTTATCTCTTGCTGCATAAAATTAGCACAAACTGAACCATTTAAAACAAGACACATTTATTATCTCAGTTTCTGGAGGCCAGGAAGCTAGGCACAACAGAGCTAGGTCTTCTGCTTCAGGATCTCTCAAGAGGCTGTGGTGAAGGTAGCCACTGAGCCTGGGGTCTTGTCTGAAAGGACTCTGGTTGTGAGACACTTGGGGTCCTTGCTGGCTGTTGGCTGGAAGCTGCCCTCAGTTCCCTGCCAGTGGGGCTGTTCCACGGGACAGCTCATAGCCCAGCAGCTGCTGCATCAAACCAGCAAGACAGAATCTTCCAGAATGTATTCACAGCGGTGACATCCCTTCACCTTTACCATACTCCATTGGTTAGACACACTCACAGGTCCCACCCATTCACGTGGAAGGAATTACACATGGGCATGTGTGCCAGGAGGTGGGAATTATTACAGCTGCCCTAGAACCTGCCCGCCAATGCCCTGATTGGTAATATCTATTGAGCAAATTCTTGAAATTAAAATCCTCCCATCCACTTTGCCTGGATCCTGGGTCAAACAACCCACTTCCTAAAAAATACTTCCAAGGCACTTGGAAAATTTTTAATATAAACTATATATTCGATGAAATGATGAAAATCATATTAATTTTGTTAAGTGTGCTAATGGTATTGTGATTATATAAGAAAAAGACTGTTTTTTAGAAATACATAATACAGTATATTGAGATGAAATGCCATGATGTCTGAAGTTTGCTTTCAAATATTTCATCCAGGAAAAAGAAAAAAAAAGAATAGAGCAAATGTGCAAAAACAGGATAATTATTGAATCTGAGTGATGAATATATGAGAATTCATTGCAGTATATCTCAACTTTCAAGCATGTTCAAATTCTTTAATGATTTTTTAAAATCTGGCTAGCCTTTTATGATCACCTTAATACCAAGAACTCCACATGAAACACAGAGGATTGAGAGAAAGTGTGTTCAGACATGAGTGGCTCTGAGCTGATGAAGGGGTTGTCCCTGCTTCCTTTTCCGGTGTGCTGCTCTCCTACCCACATGCCCTAGCCCTGCCTTGCCAAAACCACCCCCAAATACATGGTGCTACTCTGTGCCCCCTCCAAGCATTTGCACTGTCTGCACCTTTACCTGGGGATTTCTTCCAACACCTTCCTCAATGCCATCTATCTGGTCCGCCTCTAAAACTCAGCTCAAGTGTCAGTTCTTCAAGGAGGAGTTTCCTGACCCCATCTGCTAAGTAGAATGGACCCTCCATCTCTGGAGCTCCCATTGTGCCTTACACAGATGATTATTATAGAACGTATCACAATATATTGCAACTATTTATCGTCAGATCAGATTCCCCCACTAGACTGAGCTTCTTGAGAAAGAGGTTTCTCATTCTTCCCAGATTCCATAGTGATTAACACAGGGCTTGGCACATGGTAAGTGCTTAACAACAAATGTTTGTTAAATAAATAAATGAATGGTTGAATGAATAGATAAATAAGTGAAAATATCTAGCACATAGCAACAATATCTAGACATCCAGTTTCAATGTAATGATCAGATAGTGATAAGTCTCATAAAAGCTTCAGCTTAATGATTTCCACAACCCAGACAAGCCCCTCCCACCGAAGGCAGCTGAGTCTCCTTTGGTCTAAACATGGGGAGCGCTGCAAATCCCAATACAGAAAAGTCTCTAGGACACTGACATTAAGACAAAGCACCAAGCGTAATTCCCCTGTGTGGCTCAGCAACAAGCACCAAGAAACAACTCCTAAAGAGATGCTGCAGAAATTGTCTTAGACTTGGTCTGAGGATAGCTTTGTTGACAGCTGACGTTCTGTGCAGGCAGAACTCAGAACGAGACTCCGTGATAGGAAGGCAGATTTGGGATCGATATCAGAAATCTTCTTTAAAAGTTTGAGTTCTCCAGTAGTGGGAAAGCCTGCCTGATAGAATCAGGAGTTCCCCATTCACCAAAAAGTCACCAAGTATTTGTCAAGCACCTACTGTTCCAGGTGGCTGGATTGCTACAATGAACAATATAGAAAGGGAACTATCTCTTTGAGACAATATGCTGGATAAGCCAAGGTAAAGCCAGGTGATTCCAAAAGTACTACAGAAGGAGTCCCCTCAATCTAGACCCCTAGACATTGTACCAGATGATCTCTAAAGTCCGTTCCAAATACAAGATCTGTTTTTCTTGCTCTAATGATCCTTTCATTATCAATTTCATGTAGGACAAACGGTTTCTAGGAATCTTCTAGGGCAGGTATAGATGATCCTAGATGTACATTATCAAAGAATTTAAACTTAGTGATATCTCAACAAAGTTGATGGGAAAGGAATGTAAACTTGAGGAAGCAAGATCCATGGGTCTGCTGCTGTATTCAGAGAGCTTGGCACACAAGAGACTCAAAACAAATTGGAATAAATGAGTAATTGAAGTGGACGGCAGGAGACAAAAGCAAAGGGACATTGCAGCTGGGCAGATATACAGCAGGGGGACGCTGTGTATGTCAGGGACATGAAGAGTACAAAAAATAAAGGTAAAGGAATTCCAAAAAAGTCTCGCTGTGCCTTTTAATGTCCATTCCCTTTATCATTTTCACAAGGGGATTGCAATAAAAAACTAATCACCTTTTCAGTTACTTTTGGATTCTGGACTGATAATTCTTGGCGTGAGATCCATGTTGAGACAAGACACAAGGTGGTCTATGAGTTATCGAGTTGTGATTTTTTTTAACATTTCTAACATTTTAGGAGACCCTAACATTAGTCCAATGGCAATGATATCTGCAAGACACACCAGTCTTGCCAAGATGATTATTCCATAGAATTATCTTGCAAACCTGTGCTGCTGAAGGCCATTCCTGAAGTTCACTGATCTACAATCAGCGTGTTGTCTGGGCCTGTTGACTTGTCCAGTTTTCCTTTGTGTGCTTCGTTCGTGTCACCACTAAGGATGGAAGCCAGATGCACTGATGAGAAAGGACCAATGAGAAGGTCTGTTGCATAGTTTTGATTGGTCAGTGACAGGTGTGGCATCTCATAGTTGCTCTTGCGGTGTGGGTTGTCCGAGGCAGCAGGAGCGGAAGTCTCAGACAGATGTGCCACCAGAGTTAGAACCGGCGCACACACCTGAGCACTGACTTCTCCGGGGGATCCATGAGCCACTGGATTGGACGACCGCTCTGCCAGCGGACACCAAAACGCTCTTGCCTTTCCACGGCCACTCCCTGCTGTCAGGAGCCACATCTGCTCCACCACTGCACTAAATACTATAGCCTTCAACACTTCTTACCTCTCCAACACCAAGTATTACCTGAATTAATCCATATAAAAGTCCCCCAGAGTTAGCCAAATATTATTGACCAAATATTACCGATCCCACAGTCACGCAGCTAGTAAAGAGGGAAACAGGAGCCTTAGATCATATTCCAATCACTCTGTTATGGACTGAATGTTCATGTCCCTCCAAAATTCATACGTTGAAGCCTTGAACCCCAACGTGACTATATTGGGAGATGGGGACTTGGGCGAGGTAATTAAGGTTAAATGGGGTCATAAGGGTGGGGCCCTCATCCAGTAGGACTGGTGTCCTTATAAGAGGAAGAGACATAAGAGACCTCTCCATCTCTGTCTCTCTCTCTCTGCACCCCCACAAAGAAAAGGCCACGTGAGGACACAGAGAGTGTCATCTGCAGGCCAGGAAGAGAGCTCTCACCAGCCACTGGATCAGCCGGAACCCTGATCATGGACTTCTAGCTTCCAGAACTGTGAGAAAACAAATGTCTGTTGTTGAAGCCACCAGTCGGTGGTACTTTGTTCTGGAAGCCTGGGCAGACCCATACAAACCCCAGTGCCTTCCCCTCACTCAGCCCCTTCCCTGGGGCTTCCCTACATGTGCCAGCAATGTCAAATCTCAGGAGATGCATCACTTCCTCCATCAAAACCTTCCTGACCCGGGGCGCTGGGGTGGCTCAGTCAGTTAAGCATCTGCCTTTGGTTCAGGTCATGATCTGAGGGTCCTGGGATCGAGCCCCACGTCAGGATCCACACTCAGCAGGGAGTCTGCTTCTCCCTCGCCCTCGGCCCCTCTGCACACTCCCCTACACCTGTGCTCTCTCTCTCTCTCCCTCTGTCTCTCAAATAAATAAATAAATCTTAAAAAAACAAAAAACAAAAACAAACCTTCCTGACCCTTCTTCCGTGGGGCCCTGTATAGATAGATGTCAGTAACCATGTCACTGAGCACATCCTATGATCAGGCACCGAGCTATGCGTCTATCACTTACTCCTCCCATCCACTCTTACGGGGAGGCACAATTTCTAGCCCCATCTTACAGGTGAAGAAACTGAGGCTGGGCATCTTGCCCGAGTAAGTGGCAGGGCCCAGATTCAAATCTTGACAGTCTGACTCCAGAGCCCTCGATCTTGCCCACTGTCACAGCAGCTAGTACTTTATCACCTAACCTGCCTGTCCCTCCGTCTCCCCCAGCAGACTGGGAGCTCCTTGGGGCTGGGGACTGGTCTGCTCTATCTCTGCGTCTCTGCCCCTGCAATGCCTGTGCACTTTGGGTCTCACAAAGGCTTGGGGAATGAATGAATGAATGCATGCATGCATGCATGCTTCAACGTCACGCTGGTGGCCACCTGTCAGTGATAGGAAATTCTGCAGTCCCCTGGACTGGGGTTATTAACAACCCATCTCAGTGTGGGATAATGAAAGTGACAGCGTGTGCCGTCTGTCCACACGGCCTCCCTGTTTCCATGCACGCACGTCTGAGTGAACAGATAACTCACGCTGAGATTTACTTAAAAGGCATTTAACTCAGCTCACACGTCTGCCGACCAAGCCTATTACTTGGAGAAATCTATTCCATGCATTACCATTTTGATTTCCAGCACACAGAGACAGTGGTGGGTTGGTAGGATTTTTTTTTCTTCCTCTTGCCAGTTGAGTTACTGTCTGCTTTTGTGGGATAAATTGCTATAAATTGAGTTACCAGCACTCTAAAATGGGGAAATATATTCTCGATGCTATATGGGCAGCTGACAACATTATGGAAATACACAAAGAGTGTGTCCAAGTTTACCCGAATGGTGGTGAGCTATGATGGATGGTGGGAGGATGGCGGGGCGATGGGGTGGCCTCAGGCCCAGACACTCCGCTGCCTGCCTCCCTCCCCAGGCAACTGGGGCAGCTTTTCCAAGGGTTTTCCAAGTTAGTGATGAAACTCCAGGAAGATTAAAGCCACGAGGATAAACAAGAGGGCTGATCGCAAGAAAAACCGACTTGGCAAACAAAATAAAACCAGCCAGGAAGGATGGTACGGGGGAAACTGTCAGTGCCCCACCCACATTCCCTCGGAGGAGGCTCTTCCCAGTCCTGTGCCCACCTCTCAGCTTCTCAGTGCTCTGCTTCTGAAGTTGCACCTGCAAACTCTGTGGAAGCCTGGCCCGGGGCTACTGGAGTGGCTTTGCTGCTTTGCAACCCCCTGGGGGCAGCTCCTCACCAGTGACAGTCTGGCATGAGACTGTGAAAGCCCAGGGACCTTGCTCAGAAGGGGGACAGGCTCTGAGGTCTAACATACACTCCAGAGTGTCCCATGGAGTCAGGCTGATGCTGGGGCCTCACCTAAAATTGAGAATTTGTTTGGCTTCTTTCCTTTCCCTTCCCTGTCCTCCTCCCTCAGTTTGCTTACAGGTGTTTCCTGGGAGCACCAGCTTAAAGCATTTGGACACAAATGTTCATCGCAGGGTCTGCCTCTGGGAAGGACGCGGGGTTTGCAGTCAGGAGACCTCCGCCAACTGAGACGGGGTGTGTGAGTGGGCTGTGGCAAGTCCAGGAGCCAATGGGACAGCAAGTGTCCAGGGACATGGGAAGGGAGCTGAGGACAGCAGGAGGGTCTCCAGAATCAGCTCCGATCTGCCAGACCCAAGTTCAAGAAGCCATACAATGACATTACCAGACAAATAAGAACTTTCCTGACCCCTTCTCCCCTTTCCCCGCACATCCTCCTTACCCAGGGCTCCACATTCCTAGAAGGGTCAGAAATAGCAGTTCTCAGTGGAAAAGAGAGGACTCTCCCCTTCCCAAAGCCAGCACCCTGTCTGCATCGGCCGCCGCTGGAGAGGGAGGGAGGCAGACTACTTAGCAAGACGCCAAAGTACTGACCGATTGGACATTCCGATTTCCGAACCTAGGTTCCGTTTTGCACCTTAAAGTGACCATAGAACTTTCTCTTCCCTTGGCTGACCGGTAGAGCCACAGGGACCCCTGAGTTTCAATCCAGGGCCAGGGAGGAGACAGCGGTCCCCGAGCCAGGATTTAGAGGGATGGATGGACAAATTATATGGTTCACACGTACAAGAGAATACTATTCAAGGAGACAACAATAAAGTGGCTTTGGGGATTATACCTCACAAGTCCTGGATATTCAACATACAAGTTACATATCTAACACACATCTGCCATTAGCATTTTTACTACCATTTATATTGCAATTGATCTGCTCCATATAGCGGTTTCTTATGCCGCTAAGATGGGCAGTGTCATCAGCAGGAAGGCCCCAGAGAGAATGGAAACTGAAAGCTTAGACGGGAGGCTGCTGCCAGCAGGGATGACGGGGCAGTCACCAGGAATGACTACCCAAACCCATCTGCACCCTGCTTGCCCCTGCCACCTTCTACTTTGAGGCTGGAAACACTCACCTACCCAGCCTTCCTGGTGAAGTCAGGTGACACTGTTCTGGCCAAAGAGATGCAGAGGGAAGACCCTAGAGAGGCGTTCTTCCCCACTAAAAAGACAAAGGTTCTCAACTGGGAGTTATGGCCTGGAACGTGGGAACAATGCTTGCAGAAGCAGCAGCTATTTTGTGACCATGAGGTCCGAGGACAGTGGAGCCAAAGTCCCTGCTGATGTGGGTGGGCTTCTGTCCCACCTCTGGCCGGCTTGCCCCACACTTCTTCTTGCACGTGATAAATACACCCTTTGCCTTTTTAAGCCACCACTGCAGAGCTGTCTGGCCCTTGCTCCTCGCCAATATGAATGAGGAAGGCTGACCTAGAGAGGCTGTGGAGGGACGGGAGAATGTGCGGACACTTAGGAGGTAGAATAAGACTTGGTGTCTGATTGGATATGAAAGGAGGGCATCAGGGATGAAGAGTGTCTTTCCCACAATAAGGAATAGTGGAATCAGAACTGGGGCCCCTGAATGGCTCAGTTGTTTGAGCATCTGACTCTTGATTTCAGCTCAGGTCACAATCCCCAGGATGGTGGGACCAAGCCCTGCATCAGGCTCTGAGCTCAATGCAGAATCTGCCTGAAATTCTCTCTCTGCCCCTTCCCCCCACCTCACCCCAACCAACCACAGGAAAGCGTCTGACAAAGATTAGGGTCTCAGCCTGGGTTCCCCCAGAAGGAGCCCTTGAGGCAAGGATTCGAGGACGAGAGGTGTATTTGTGAGATGGTTCTAGAAAACACCAGCACGGGAGCTAAAAGTGAAAGGAGGGAGGCAGCAACAAGTGTGTGGTGGTTGGGCAAGTGGCCCCATGGGCAGCCAGAGGTCCGCCATGCATCGGAGTGCTGGGAGCCAGCAGGATCGGCAGCCCAGAGCCGCCCCCTGAAGGGGCGAGGGAACCACCAACACTCATCAGTCATGAGATAGGGGCTGCTGCTGGCGGCTGAGTCTCCACACTTCCTGCTGCCGCCCCTGCCCAGAGGCCCGTAGAGAGCTCCAGGGCCAAGAGAGGCAGGGGCTGACGGAGAAGGCAGCCGGTGAGCACTCTAGTAGAGTCAAGAAAGGAGGGGCACGCCAGCCTCTGCTCCCGGCTGCCTGAGAGGAAGGAAACCGAGTCTGTGTCAAAGCCACAGACTTTCCAACCTCCCCCCTAGGTCTAACCAAGGAGGGAAGAGCAGAAGTGGAGAGAGCGTGGAGGGGCAGGGCGCTGGGAGCCCCACGGCCAGCGAAGTGGGTGAGGGTGGTCAGAGGGCAGGACAGCGAGCACGTCTGTGTGGGGCCCTCTGAGGAACTCGCACGGGGGCCCCTTTGCTCTCCCATCCCCCTCCCAGGGCAGGTTCCTGGGGCTGCAGATCCGGCCGAACTGGAGAGAGAGGAGAGCATTAAGTGGAACATGGAACTGAGGCTCTCAACAGCAAAAAACCACAGAGCTTTAGGACCTGCCTGCGGTGGTGTTGGGGGGGGGGGCTTGCACACTGTGTCCCCACCTGGTTGACAACGTCAGTACATCCATATGACCCAGACACAGAGCCAGGGGCTTCCCCCAGGTGAGCTCATGTATTCCTCCTTGCAACCTTCCAAGGAAGCTATCACTGTCCCCATGGCGAGATGAGAGCCGGGAGGCCGGGAGAAGTAACACAGTTTGCTCTGGATCATACAGCTGATACATGGCAGGGTCTAGACTCAAACCTAGGCGGCTCTGTCCGACTTGCGGATTAATTTTGGATGCCTCGGTCACCGACTGGTAGGTGGATAGACAAATTATGGTTCACACGTACAAGAGAATACTACTCAGTAATAAAAATGGGAAGACTACTTGATATATCAGAACATGGGTAAATCTCGAAAACATGGCAAGTGAAAGTAAGCCACACACAAAAGACTACATTCTGACGGGTTCCACGTATATGCATTCTCTAAAAAGGCAAAACACGGTGACAGAGAGTGGATTGATGATGGTCAGGGCCCCAGAAATGAGGGAGGCAAGAAGGCATGAGGAAATTGGGGGGGGGGTGATGGAAATTTCTGTATCATTACTGAATGCATGTGTCCAAACTTAAAATTGCCCGCTTGAAATACTCAATCACATTGTATATAAATTATACCTCGATAAAGTGGATAAAATGCTGGACCACCTTGAGTTGAAGGCAGTGGGATATGATGGTGAAGATGGGTCTGGGGCCCAGAGGAAACCCCCTGGTTGCAGGGAGATGTCCAGGTCATTGGGATGTCCATGATGGTAGAAGAGTTACCTAGGAAGAGTGGACAGAGCAAGGAGGGCCAAAGAGGGAGGGTGCAACCCTGCAGGGCCTCAAGAGGTAGGGACAAGCTCAGGAAAGAGACTGCAGAAGAGCCATCAGAGCAGTGGAACGGAAATCAGGAATGGTGTCCAAGAAGTGAGCGGAGGGCCATCGTGTAGGTCCTTGACTTCTCCCTGGCTGCGGTGGCCCTGGAAGCCAGGGCTGCAGACTGGAAGGAAGAAAAAGCCAGTGGAGGCGGCGAGGAAGGGAGGGAGGGAGCAGAGTCCTCCGTGGTGCTTCGTGGATAGTAGAGGAAAGGTTGACTCGCCTCCACCCTCTCCCCCTGCCCAGTGTGTTCACCCAGTGTTATCCCTGATTCCTCAGACACAGAAACAGAGCACCCCACCCCCAGAGGACTCAAGACCTCCCCCGAAGCCGTTAGCAGAACCAAGGAGACTTTGGCCACGCTAAGGCATGAGCTGGAAGGGAGGGCAGAAACAGAGGGGCGAAATCCAATGAAAGGTGGAAGAGCAGAAAAAGAAGAAAGGACACGGAGAGAATCTAGAGTAAACATCTGGCCGGAAGGAGCCTCAGGGGAGCCTCCTGTGCAACATCGCCCTACCCGTAATCCTGAGCAACGGAGACCACGGAAACCTACTGTCCGCGCAGCTGAAGAGCATCGAGCGTCCAACCTCCCAACCTTGAGCTACACAAGTATTTGCATGAAGCAGGAGAATACCGATTTAGGGAACCTGAAGCTTATTAGAGAGCCCTCTTATGGAAACAGAGTCCGTTATGAAGGCATAAAATTGGGTGCAAAAGTAGAAGGAGTGTGTGCAGATAAAGGACCCTGAAACATCAGCTTTACCCGTTTGTAGAGCAATTCCTCCTCTGACCACAGCAAAGGTCCCGGGGAAAGCATTTCTAAACTGGGCCAGCAGCACCCTCTCGTGGGCACGTGGAGGAAAGCCTCACGGAGGCCAGAACCTGTCTGACACCAACACCTGCACAGCACAAAGTCAGGGTCAATCTGGCGCTCAGCTTCCTCCACGTTCCTCACCAGCCTGCAGCCCCACCCCCCAGCCCCAGAGCTGTATAATCATCATCAGAGGCTCAGAGATCAGCACCTAGACGTACAGTTACTTGTGCCTCGATTTGAAGCAAGTAACTATCCTTCTGAGCTTCGGTTTCTTTTCCCGTAACTAAGATGTATCTAAATAAGATTAAGTGTCTACTTCAGAGGGTGGTTCTAAGAATTCAATAAGATGACTCCCATGTAAGCGCTGCCTGAGACAAAGGGCATTTGGACATGTAAACTACGTTTTAAGGAAAATGTACTGACATTGGCATCTTTTCTGGCTCTCCATCAACACTTAAGAAATCGCCTGTATCGTGCACTTGAGAAAACCTGCCCAAGGCCCCAGTGACACTGAGCAGGTTAGAGAGTGCATATGCCCACCTCGTGCACCACTCTGCAGACCCCAGAAGAGTGAGGGGGCGTTGACTCTTCTCCAGATTCCCTCCTGGCCCCAGCATTTCCCTGTCTCCCCGGCCATCACAGGCTCTAGAAAAAACCATTACATGGGATGCCCGGGTGGCTTTTTAAGTTGGTTAAGCAGTTAAGCATCTGCCTTTGGCTCAGGTCATGATCCCGGGGTCCTGGGATCAAGCCCGTGTCGGGCTCCCTGCTCAGCGGGGAGCCTGCTTCTCCCTCTCCCTGCTACTCCCCCCTGCTTGTGCCGTAATGCTCTCTGTGCCAAATGAATAAAATCTTTATTTAAAAAAAAAACAAAAACACGTGAACAGATGCCTGGAGGCCCCCTACACAATGTGAGATGGATGGGGCTAAGGGAGCATTTTCTTTTTTGATATATTTTGACATAATTTCAGATTGAGAAAAAAGTTGCAAGAATGTAACACAAAGAATTCTCACGTGCCCTCCCCTTAAAGTCCCCACACGTGCACTTGTACCACGCATGCCTTCTCCCTTTCTCCATCCCTCCCTCTTGATAGACGGGTGTCTGTGTTGTCTCCGAACCATCTGGAGAAAGTTGCAAGTGTCATCCTCCTTTGCCCCCAAGTCTTCACTTCGTGTTTCTCAGCAAGGACATTCTCTCACACAACCACAGCCCAATTATCAAAATCAGGCAATTAACATAAATGCAATGCTATCATCTACTGCAGGGACCTCATTCAGATGTCAACCAGGGTCCCAATAATGTCATCTGTGCAAAAGAAAATCCAGGATCATGATTGCGCTCAATGGTTATGTCTTTAACCTGCAACAGTTCCTCCCCTCTGTGAGTGTGTTTGCGTGTGTGTGCGTGTGTGTGCACACACAAATCCACACTTGCATGCTTCACGACATTTTTAAAGACTATTTCTAAAGCAAATTTAGGTCTACAACAAAACTGAGGAGGAGGTACAGATTTCCCTCACATCCACTGGCACGAACATTTTTTAAGAATACAAGCTAGTTGTATTGTGTAATGTCCTTCGTTTTGAGTTTGTCTGAGGTTTGCTCACAATTAGATTCAGGTTAAGCATCTTTAGCAAGAACATCAAAAATTTATTGTGCCATCAATTTATCACGTGACCGTGGATATATCACTTAACCTTTCCAAATGTCACTCTCCTCATCTGAGAAACCAACAGGATGAGACCAGCCAGGTTCCAAAAGGAGTTCTTACCGGAATAAGATGTGTCTCTCAAACTACCAAGTAGACGAGCTGGTGAACGTGGCTGGGGGAGGGGGTGGGGGGAGGGGGGAGCACCAGTAGGCTCTTAATTAATCATCACAGGATTCCAGGTGTTGTTGACATTTGTCTCTGATTTTGTCTTTATAAAAATCATAAATCTGGTTCTGATTATCACCTCACGCACAGAGTCTACCCAAGGACTCACAATCTTATTCTTTTTATCTATTCTCTAAAATATGATCCAATTTACAAAACTTTGACTTACAACTCCTTTAGAAGTTGTACACCATGCTGATTTCTCTTATGCTGGAATTGACCAGGAAACTGCAGCTTTGAGAATGTTTTGGAAGAGTGAAATTCAAGAGGTAAGTAAGGTTATTTCAGGTCTGGGGGAGAGGGGCAACATTGTTTCCATCACGTAGGGCTCAACCTTGATCAGCCCTCTCATGGATAAGAGGAATGGAGCAGAGGGAGAGATGGAAGCCCACAAATCAGGTGGAACAGACCTCAGGAAGCCAAGGGTAGAAAAAAATACAGAAATCCACTCAACCACTTTGGAAAGCAACTTGACAATCTCTGGCAAAGGTAAATATATGCCCTAGGATACAGCATTTCTATTCCTCGGAGTCTCCTCAAGGAAATTCTCACACAACTGCACAAGGGACTTGAACAAGATAATTGTGCTACTGCTTATAATAATCATTTAAATGGATACGATGTAAATGCCCCTAGTGATGACAATGAATAAATCAAATCTGGCACACTGCAAAAACAGAGTACTATACAGATAAGAAAATTAATTACCTGGACATACCGGCACCAACGTAGACTGAGAGAAAAGATTACTGTGCGTGTGTGCATTTAATAGCTTGATCTCTGATCAAGGTGGTTTTTTAAAAAGATTTTATTTATTTATTCATGAGAGACAGAGAGAGAGAAAGAGAGGCAGAGGCAGGGGAGACACAGGCTCCCCAAGGAGTAGGGAGCCCGATACAGGACTCCATCCCAGGACCCTAGGATCATGACCTGAGCCGAAGGCAGATGCTTAACCAACTGAGCCACCCAGGCTCCCTGATCAAGGTATTTTATGCCTTCTCTTCTTTTTCCTGATCAGTCCAACTAGAAATTCATCAGCTGTATTGGTCTTCTCAAAAGATGACCTTACTAAAATAAGCCTTTTATTTGGAATAATTTTATTTTTTTATTTTTATTTTTTTAAAGATTTTATTTATTTATTTGACAGAGAGAGAGAGATCACAAGTAGAGAGGCAGGCAGAGAGAGAGGGGGAAGCAGGCTCCCCGCTGAGCAGAAAGCCCGATGTGGGGCTTGATCCCAGGACCCTGAGATCATGACCGGAGCAGGGGCCCCAATTTTATTTTTTTAAAGATTTTATTTATGGGGTGCCTGGGTGGCTCAGTGGGTTACAGCCTCTGCCTGTGCCTCAGGTCATGACCCCAGGGTCCTGGGATCGAGCCCCGCATCGGGCTCTCTGCTCAGCAGGGAGCCTGCTTCCCCCTCT
>CM052897.1:10037043-10115634 GCA_028534135.1 Potos flavus | reverse complement strand
CTGAGCAGAAAGCCCGATGTGGGGCTTGATCCCAGGACCCTGAGATCATGACCGGAGCAGGGGCCCCAATTTTAATTTTTAAAGATTTTATTTATGGGGTGCCTGGGTGGCTCAGTGGGTTAAAGCCTCTGCCTTTGGCTCAGGTCATGATCCCAGGGTCCTGGGATCGAGCCCCGCATCGGGCTCTCTGCTCAGCAGGGAGCCTGCTTCCCCCTCTCTCTCTGCCTGCCTCTCTACTTGTGATCTCTCTCCTCTGTCAAATAAATAAATAAAATCTTTAAAAAATAATAAAATAAAATAAAGATTTTATTTATTTGACAGAGAGAGAGAGAGATCACAAGCAGAGGGAGAGGGAGAAGCAAGGAGCCCGATGTAGGACTCGATCCTAGGAACCTGGGATCATGACCTGAGCCAAAGGCAGATGCTTAATCGACTGAGCCTCCCAGGCGCCCCTGAAGTAATTTTAAACTTACAGAAAACTCGAACAGACAGAAGCGAAAGTTCTCGTACACATCTCACACTGTTTCGGTTTTCCCTAACATTATTTCATATGACTTGTAAATCCATCAAGTCTAAGAAACCCACGTTGGTACATTATTGTGAACTCAACTGCAGACTTTGGGTTTTACCAGTTCTCTCTCACTGACCTTGGGCTGCTCCAAGGTCCAGTCTAGGGTGCCACTTTGCATTGAGTTGTGTTAGTCTCGTCTTGTCTGTGACAGTGTATCAGTCTTCTTGTTTCTCTTGACAAGTCATGAGAGATACGGTCAGGTATTTTGTAGCATCCCTCAATTTAGGGTCTATCTGTGTATTTTCTCGTGATGAAGCCAAGATTATGGATTTAGGGGAAGGACACCACAAAGGTGAAGTGTCCTTCTCAGCTCATCGTATCTGAGAAGTACCCCAAAGCCACGTTCCCAGACACCAAAGGGCCAAACTCACTTGTAGACTTTTCTAGAGATAGTAGCCTTGGGCCCCCAGAGGAAAGCCTTATGTGCACATAATGTCTTCTTTTTCTATGGATGCTTTTTAAAAAAAGATTTTATTTATTTGAGAAAGTGAGAGAGAGAGAGAGAGCACAAACAAGGGGAGTGGCAGAGGGAGAGGGAGAAGTAGGTTCCCCGCTAAGCAGGGAGCCCGATGAGGCACTTGATCCCAGGACCCTAAGATCACGACCTGAGCCAAAGTCAGATGCTTAACCGACAGAGCCACCAGGTGCCCCTCTATGGATGCTTTTAAGGTTTTTTTTCTCTATCCCTGGTTTTAAGCAAATAGATTATGTGTACTGGTGTCGTTTTCTTTATATTTGTGAGTTTGGAAATTCAGAATTTTTTCTCTCATTATTTCTTTATATATATATATATATATACATACATATATATATATATATACACACACACACATATATGTATACATATACAAATATATATATTATTTTTTTTTAATCCACTCTCTCTTTCAGGGTGGATTTCGAGTGCATTTCCAAATGCACTTCTATTAAGCTTCCAGTTTTCCCACAGTTCACCGATACTCTTCATTTTAGGGGGTCTTTTTTTCCCCCTGCTTCATTTTGGATCGTTCATCTCACTCTATCTTCAAAGTTCATTCACCTTCCCTTCTTGAGTATCTAACTGGTCATCAATCCCATCTCGTCCGTTCTGCATCCCAGATGTTGTAGATTTCACTTCTAGAAATTCTGAGTCTTTTTTTTTTTTACATTTTTGACACCTTTATGTCAGTATAACTGATGCGTTTTAAACCGCACATATTTAAAGTGTGATATTTGATGGAGTTTTGACATAGGTAAACGCCAGTGAAACGATCACCACGCTGGAGATGATGAAACACTACCCATTATATTGGTGGACCATACAATCAAACTAGAATCAAACTAGAATCAAACTAGAAATCAAGAATAGAAAGATAACAGAAAAATCTCCACATGCAACACACTTCTAAATAATCCTTGAGTTACAGAGGAAGTTTCAAAGAAATGCACAAAAGCGCTGAACTGAATGCAAATACGATGAATCAAAATTCACGGAACAGCAGCTAAGCAGGGCTAAGAGCACTGACAGCACTAAATGCATACATCTGAGAAAAGGATATGCCTAAAATCGGTCATTGAAGCTTCCGCCTCAAGAACCTAGAAAAAGAAGAGACATTCAAACCCAAAGGCAGCAGAAAGAAGGAAACAATAAAGAATAGAAATCAACAAAATTGAAAACAGAAAGACAAGGGAAGATCAGTGAAACAAAGATCAATAAAACTGACACAGGGAGAGAGAAAACAAATTGCTAGGACCAGGAATGAAATGGGTTATCACCACAGACCCTGCAGACACCAAAAGAATAAGGAAATATTAAGAACAACTCTATATACATTTGCAAGTTTATGACTCTTTCTTTTTTTTTTCAGGTTAAAAAATTACATATATTTAAGATATACAACATGATGTTTTAATATATGTATACATTGTGAAACAATGAACACAAACTAAGACATCCATCACTTTCTGTAGTCACTATGTGTGTGTGTCCTTACGCTTGAGATCTTCTCTCTTAGCAGATTTCAAGTACATGGTATACTGTTACTAACTACAGTCACCGTGCCTTACACTAGGTCTCCAGAACTCAGCCATCTTTTAATTGGAAGTTTGTACCCTTTGATCAATATCCCTCCTTTTTCCTCACCCCACTTCCAGCCTCTGCTAACCTCACCCCACTTCCAGCCTCCTCTGCTAACCACCATTCCACTATTACTATAAGTTTGAGGAGTTTCGGTTTGGGGGAAGGGGGATTGGTTTTTGGTTTAATGGGGTATTGGGTTGGTTTTTGGGTTTTGGTTGTTTTTTTTTTTTTTTGGTTCCACATATAAATCTTTCTGGCTTATTTCATTTCACATAATGTCCTTGGAGATAGATGATAGATAGATAGATAGATAGATAGATAGATAGATAGATAGACAGACAGACAGACAGATAGATAATCACATTTCATTTATCTATTCATCTGTCAACAGAAACTAAGGTTGTTTCCACATCCGAGCTATAGTGAATAATACTGCAGTAGACATGAAAATGCAGGTTATCTCTTTGAGATGGTGTCTGTGACTTGATTTCTTTTGGGAATAAACTCAGAAGTGGAATTTCTGGGTCCCATCGTAGTTCTATTTTTAATTTTTTTGAGGAACCTCCACATTGTTTTCCACTGGCTACACCAGTTTACATTTGCACCGACAGAGCACATATCTTCTCCATATCCTCCCAACGCTGGTTATCTTTTGACTTTCTGATGATAGCCATCTCTCATGGGTGTGAGGTGATCTCTCACTGTGGTTTTGATTCACATTTCGCTGGTGATTAGAGACACCGAGCACAATTTCATGTTTCTGTTGGCCATCCGTGGATCTTCTTTGAAAAAACGTCTATCGAGGTCCTTTGCCCATTTTTTAATTGGGTTATCTGTTCTTATGCTATCAACTTGCATGCGTTCTTTATATATTTCGGACATTAAACCCTTACCCATTTGCAGGGGCGCCTGGGTAGCTCGGTCATTTAAGTGTCGGACTCTTGATTTCAGCACAAGTCATGATCTCAGGGTCTTGACCTTAGGCCCCGCATCAGGCTCCATGCTGGGTGTGGAGCCTGTTTAAGATTCTCTTTCCCTCATCCTCTGCCCCTCCCCCAAATATGTGTGTGTGTGTGTGTGTGTGTGTGTGTGTGTGTGTACGCGCGCGCGTGTGTGTATGATTTCCAATTATTTTCTCCCATTCCATAGGGTACCTTTCCATTTTGTTGACTTTGTTCTACTGCACAGAAACTTTTTAGTTTGGAGTCCCACTTGTTTATTTTTGCTTTTGTTGCCTTTGCTTTTAGTGTCCTATCTCCCAAAATCCTTGCCAGGACCAATGTCAAGGAGCTCTCCCCCTGTATTTTCTTTCCTCTAGCAGTTTTATAGTTTCAAGCCTTCCAGTTAAGTCTTCAATATATTTTGAGTTGATTTTTGTACAAGATGAAGGACGCATTGTTTGGGCCCTGAAATCTACATTCTTCTCCCCACCTTTCAGCGACTTCTTACATTTGTTTGTTGTTGTCGTTTTGTAAGATTTTATTTATTCATTTGAGAGAGAGACAGAGAGAGCATGAGCAGGGGGAAGGGCAGAGGGAGAAGCAGACTCCCCGCTGAGTACAAAGCCTGACCCCAGGGCTTGCTCCCAGGACCTCAAGATCATGACCTGAGCCAAAGGCAGACACCCAACCTATTGAGCCAACCAGGCACCCCTGTTTTTAGGGATTTTAGTTGTACTTAGTGGGAGGATCTGCCCAGACTGCAGGGGACTTCCTAAATCCCTTTTATACCTTTCATGTCTCTGCTTAGCATGCTTAATCTTTGTTCTCTCCTCTTGAACATACGGGATATAGTTATAATTACTGTTTTAATGTTCTTGTCTACTAATTCTATCATTCGTATCTTTTATGGGTCTGTTTATATTGATTGATTTTCTCCTCGTTATGGGTCATAGTTTATTGCTTGTTTGCATGCCTGGTGATGTTTATTGACTGCCAGAGATTGTGAGTTTTGACATGGCATGCAATGGATATTTTGTATTCCTATAGATAGATAGTCCGGGGGTTTGTTGTGTGATACAATTAAGTTACTTGGAAACAGTTTGATCCCCCCAAGGTTTGTTTCTAAGTTTTGTTAGGTGGGATCAGAGCAGCCTTTTATTCGGGCTCCCTTTCCCCCACAACTGAGTGCTCTGTAAGACATCCCATGAATTATGAAGTTTTTCCATTCTGGCTGATGAGAACCTGAACTATTCCCAGCCCTGCATGATCTAAGGGAATCGCTCTCGCTAATTCTTTTGAGTTCTTTTCCTGGCTTTAGGTAGTTTCCTCACACACATGCGCTGATCGGTCCTCAGCAGAAGACTCGAGGGGTGCTCCCTATAGTGCTCAAAAGCTCTTTCTGGGCAGGGCTCCCCTCATTCATACTCTGCCTGAGAATCCCAGGCACCCTGACCTCTCCAAACTCCCAGCTCCATCTCCACAACTGGGGGAGACCACCAGGCTTCATCTGGGTTACCCTTCTCTACACTAAAGTCTGGACACTTCAGGCAGTAAACCAAGGCAATCACAGGGCTCACTTTGTTTGTCTCCCCCATCCCAGGTATCGCTGTCCTGTACTGCCTGATATTCAAGGTCTGAAAACCCTTGTCTCCTATATTTTGTCTGGATCTTTTTGCCTATTGTTTTGGGCAGCAAGAGAAATCTGGTCCCTGTTATTCCAATTTGGCTAGAAGCAAAGTCTCCCAAATATGGTATGTTGAATGAAAAACACAAATTGCTACCAAATGGTTCTATACCACTTACCTAGCTCTGTGAAACAATGACAGTACAGTGAGATACAATGTAACACCCTATATTATTAGTGTATAATAGTAACTAACACATAACAGCACCTTCCAGGTATCAGACACCAATGTGTAAGGGGTTTGCTTTCCTTATTTCCATTTTGTGAAGATAGACATTAGGGCTCAGAGATGTCTAGAACTTGCTCAAGGTCACACAGCAAGAAAGCAATGGGGTTAGACTTTAACCTAGTAAGTCCGGCTCCTGAATTAATGCCCTGAACCATTAATTGGGCTACTCTCACCTCTCATGCACATACGTGATCAGAAGATGGACAAGGACATGCACCAATTTCAATTCCTCTGAGAAGAAAGGAAAGGGAATGAGATATGGGTACTGGAGACAGAGATGTGACTCAAACTGTATTCATGTTTTCTCTCCTAAAAAAATTTTAAATTAAATAACATTTTAAAACAAGCCAATATAAGTAGAATAGGGGTGCCTGGGTGGCTCAGTCCATTAAGCATCTCTGCCTTCTGCTCAGGTCATGATCTCAGGATCCTGGGATCAAGCCCCACGGTGGGAATCCCTGCTCAGCAGGGATTCTGCTTCTCCCTCCCCCTGCTTTCTCGAATGCTCTCTCTCTCTCTCTCAAATAAATAAATAAATAAATATAATCTTTAAAAAATTATATATATAATGTTAACATTTGTTTAATCCAGGAGGTGGGTACGCGAATATTTGTACTTTGAACTTATAAGTTTAAAATTATTTTCCTGCGGTGGGGGGGAGGAAAGAAGAAACAGAGGGTCACCACCATCAGCTAGAAAGGTGCAGTGGGGGAGACATAGCCAGCTGGGGAGGAGAGCGCAGGTGCTGGCCCCAGCCCTTCCAGACTAGGTACGAACTCTCCGTGTGGCCCCAACCTCCCCCAGCACTCCCACTGCTGACCCCACTGCTTGTCATTCTGAGGATGTGACGCGGCCCTGAGCCTCCCTGCCTCCTTTTACTCAGTTGCTTCCACCAGGCATGCCTTCCCACCCTATCCCACCAACCACACTCCACAGACACAGACCAGCTCAAAGGCTTCCTCGTTCTTGGAGCCTAGGGACTAGGGAGCTCCTCTGGGCTCCAAAGGACAGGGAAGCCCCCAGCCAGCTCACACCAATGGGGAGGGGGAAATCCCTGGCTCGCTCGGTAAAGCACGAAGGGACAGGGGACAGCCTGATCCAGCCCCGGGAAAGCTCAAGCTGCGGATGATGATTACCAGGCTGGCGTTACATGGCCATTCCTGAGGTCTGCACACCGATGTCTCCTGCAGAAGACAAGCGAGGGAGTGGGCAAACCAAACCCATCGCTGCCACACCTTCCGTCACTCTCCCCAGCAGCTTTCACCTCTGTCGCCCTGAGTCCCAGGAAAAATGATCTGGCCCACTCCTCACTCAACAACATCTAATCAAAAGGACTCACTGAATACCTCCCATGTGGCTGGAGGGACAAAGATCGTATCCTTGAGGAACAGGGAAAGGACGTATGTCAAAGGATGACTGCAGTGCGGGGTGGGAGATGCATGTAATCAGGTGTGAGGGAACACAGAGCCTGATTGGAGAGGGGCCACTCAAGCTCTGTCTTGAAGAATACACAGGAGCTTTCCGGATGCCGAGTTGGCAAAAGCAGTGGAGTGGGGGGACACACTAGACGCAATGACATGTGTGCACAATGGCGCGGATGCATGATGGGGCACTGCCTGCTTGGGGAACCGGGAGAAGGTCAGCGTGGCTGGGGCAGGGATCAAGGGAGGGGCCAAATCAAGGCTGCACGAAAGACCTTGCCTCATCACAGAGGTTTTACTATTTGTCGCCCCAAAAGAGATTCCTCTATCCTCTTGTGGAGCGACTCTCACTGTTCCAACTTAATGGTTTGGCCAAGAATGGTCCATCACAACACGGAATGACCACATGACACCAAGCCAACCGATCGTTCTTCCCTGGGATTCCTTCCCATGGAGCAGGTGTAGGGAAGCCCTCTTCCCTCTCTGGTCAGGAGACTATAAGCACGGAAGCCTGGGCTACCTGCGGCCATGATTCCAGGCCCCTGAGGAGGGACAACTTGAGAGAACAGAGCCAGGAGGGAGGGATCTGAATCCCTGGACCTGGAGGCCAAGATGGCCAGCTTCTCTCTGGCTCCTAATGTTTTTGTCACATGAGCCATCAACTTCTTGTTGCTTATGGTAGCTTTAATTAGGTTCCATCACTCCCAGCCAAAAGGGCCCTGTCCTGTGCATATCCATCAGGCCTGACACAACAAAGCTGCTCCAAACACAGCTGGGGAGGGCAAAGCACAGAAAAACAATCGGAAGAAGAAAACATCCGAATCAAGCACAACTTGACAACCACCTGCTTCTACCATGCGCCGGGCAGCTTACTGGGGGCCAGCGGGCCAGAGAACAGCCCCAGCCCCCAAGGAGCACCCGATCTTCACATATCTCAGATGCCATCCTCATGTCAATCATCGGACAAGGTGCTCTTACTCACAAAGCCCCCGGTGACCAGGCCCCTCCCCACCTCGGGCTACCAAGCCGCCCTCCTTTCTCCCTTTGCAAGTTGCAGAAACAAAAGAACCACAGCGGGATACTCAGTTGAGATTCTTTTTCCATCAAGGCTCAGAGGAAGGCCTTGCATCCATTCCAGAAGCTTCGGCCTCCCAGCCCCCACCACCAGCCGCCAGCTGGCTACTGACTGAGCCACCAGCCTCAGCCTCCAGCCCCGCCCCCCCCCCCCGCACCTCATTAGAGGATCACGTTTTAGTAACAATCCCCACCTCCACTCCCTCCCGGTATCCCTTACCCTACCTGGCATTTTTACCTCCACCTTTGATCACCACCTAACATGGTCTCTATTTATTTATTTTCTGCCCCCCACCCTAATTAGAATGTAAGCTCCGGGGAGGGGAGGGATCAAAGACTCTCAGTTTTGTTCATCGTTCTCTTCTGAACACCCAGGACAGTGCCTGACGTGGGTCATGATTCCAATCAGTATTTGTTAAATGAATGAACATATACTCAGTGATACAAGACTGGAGGAAGGCAACAGACTGAGGAGCGATGGACTTCAGGTCTTCAGGAGGTTAAGATGGGCAATCACTTGATATGCCCAACCTCAGGTGAGATAAAAAAAAAAGGGACTGGACAAAGGGGACCCTGAGGCAGGCAGGTCCACGCTACTGGTAGAGCTGGGTGGAAACCTACTGTACTTCCCTACCTAACACTCCTTTCCCCAACTGACAATAACCCCTGATTTTCCTTGAGTTTATCCTGCTTTGGGGAGTGAGCCTGCGACCTGATTCAGCCCGTCAGCATGCCCCATACCTTTGCTCATAGTGATTGTTGAACCAATCAATTCCGGCAATGAGAATCTCCCAAAACAAATGGGTAAAAGAAACTTCCTGTCCAGGGACACTGGTAGTTGTTGTTTGGAAGGATGGCCAAGCCCAGAGGTGGAGTCATCACCTGGAACCTGAGAATAAAGCCAACTCAGAGGAAAGCACCTCTGTTAAGAGACTTGAGTCCCTCCCTGGATCCAGCCATGCCCCCAGATACTAGATATTTCAGTAATGTCAGCCAATAAATTCTCCTTTTCTGGTGAGTTATTTTGAATTGGGATTATGTCACTCCCAATTGAAAACATCTTGACCAATACTGAAGAACGGGGGGTGGGGGGGGGTGGGGGTGGGGGGGAGTTCTCATGGCTCTTCTATACCTCACAGGGAAGGCTAATGTCAGGCAAGGTGTCCCAGAAGAGCAACCCCATACGTTTTGGTGACACTTATTGACTATCTTTCTGGTGAGCAGGATGGGACCTTTATTTACTATTCACAGTTACATTCTGGGAATAAATTCAGCAACTCTGAATGTTTCTTTCAACATCTCAGCATCTCACAACTGTAAAAGCAATGATTAAACAGAATCTGATATTCTACTCAGCACAGAGGGAGAGAAAGCTTCACATCGTGAAAAGAGAGCACTGAACCAAGAATTCAATACTCTGGCTTCTAATCCTTATCTGATCACTACTAACTAGCAATGTGTTCTGAGTCAAATCATTGGCTTCTCTGGGTCTCAATTTCTAATTCTGCAAAGTGAGCAGCATTACTACATCCCCTTCAAGGACCCATCCAATTCTGGACTGGAAAGCCCTCTAAGATAGGGATTCCTAATCTTTGATAGGCTCTAAACTCCAGAAAAACACCCATGTGCACAAACCCATAATTTTGCACAGATCCATGGGATTCATAATGCTAGGAACCAATCTAGATCTCCAACCTCTCCATTCTACAATAACTAAGCCACTAGCTTCTTCTTGAATTCCTTTGGTAATGGGGAGCTCACTATCTTACAAGGTAGCCAAAGACGACTGAACTTCTGTAGAAAAATAAGTTTGTCTTCATAGCGAACCAAGATCTTCACACACTAATTTCTACCTATTAGTTCAAATTCTCCGGAGCCAATCAGAAAAAACCCTCTTTCTCCTGTGTGTGTGGCATCTCTTCATTTGTCTGAAGACTGTTTCCAACTTTTAAATGCAAATAATTTGTGAGGAGAAATGCAGAGGATGCACCATGTAAATTATTTTATAGTGCATTGTTAGAAAAATATGTCCTTCCACCTCATCCGAAATATGCCAACCACCCAAACATAAATGCCAAATTCCAAATAAGCACCGCTGCTATTAATCTGCATGACCTAGGTTTCGCAGAGAGAGCATTTATGTACAAAAATATCTCGAAGCAAACGGCATAGTCTTGTGGAAAGAGAAGTTCATTAAGAATCAGAAGACTACCTGTGTACGGTTGGGCAAGTCACTTAACCTCCCTGAGCCTGTTTCTCATCTGTAAAATGTGACCAAACCTACCTCACAGGGACGTCATGAGGTTTAAATGATATAATGTTCAGAAAGCTTCCAGCCCAAGCCGGGCCCCACCGCAAATTCTCAATCAACTCCGGTTCCCGGGCTCAGCCAGCGGCGCGCTTCTTTCGATGCGCTCGGCACTCTGTCAGGAGCGGGATTCCCCTTCCCGAGCCCGAGCCTGCGCTCTAGGCTCGACTGAGGCTCCCTGGCCGCTCGCGCTTTTCTCTCCTTCTCCAAGATGGCGGCGGTCGGCGGCGCTGAGGCGGGATCCGGGCGAGCCGAGTGAAGGTAGCGGCGAGCGGAGCCTCCACGAGGCTGGCCTGGGTCCCCTCCCCGAGGCGGCGGCGGCCCTGCCCCGCCGCCACCCGCCGTTTGGGCCCGCGACACCGCTGCTGGGGCGCCTCAGGCCCGGTGCGGCCTAGCCCAGAGGCCGAGCCGGGGACTGGAGTAGCGGCCGCAGTCCGCCCCCGGGAAGGGGCTGGAGCGGGCCGCCGAAGGAAGGCGGGCGGGAGCTGTTCAAATGGGGAAGGCGGGAAAGCTGCGGGGCCGGGAGGGGGCGTGCGGCCGCCCCGGGGGCCTGCGGGCCGGGGCCGCCCCTCCCCCTGCCGGGGCCGTCTCCGCCCTCGGGGGCGCCGGGCGGCCGCCTGGGACGCGGGGACCGGGTCGGGGCCGCGGTGCGGCTCGGGACCCGAGGTGCGGGGTCCCCGGGCTGTCAAGGCGAAAGGGCCTCGGGGCCGGAGCGGCGGGAGGGCAGGGCACTTGGCTGGCTGGAGAGGATGCGAAGAGCTTTCTTCTTTTCCTCTTCACAGAGCTTTGTTGAACTAGCTGTTGCTGCAAAACGGCCGGGAGAATCCCATTGGTTTGCATGAGGACCGCACAAATGGTGGTCCTGGGGGCTCTCTGTATAAATAACCCGGTGTTGTGTGTCCTTTTTGCGGGCGACCCAGTTGGAACGTGCCTTCGTAGTGCGATCTTCTCCGTACAGGCCCGTTTCCCTCCACAGCTATTACTTGTAGATTCACTTTATATCATGCATTAGAGGAGCACCATCTCCCCCTCTTTGCCGGTTAAGCAGGTGGCTGATTATATTCCCTTATAGTAGAACAAATAAATAAAAAAAAAAAAAACTCAAAGGAAAGCCTGTTGATTGGACAAAGCTTGTCAAAATTTGTATTTTGGTTTTTTGGAAATGTGTGTTGTCAGCCGATCTGTGCGGTGGTCGTGGTTCCGCTTAGCTGCCTTGCAGTGATAGGATTCAATCCCCATCCCAGGCTGTCGGGATCTCTGCAGTTTCCAGAGCTGGCAGGGGCTGTGAGTGCTGCATAGGTAGGTTACTGGAGAAGGGAGTGGCAGGAATTCGGAGTCGCTGTGTTCTGAGATTGGAGGAGATCTCTACAAAAATGACAAGACAGCACCTGCGCTATCCCAGAAGTAAACAACGGCAGCAACAATTTGGAAACTGGCAACAGCTGGATGTGCACCTTCTTTCCTTTTCCTACACGGACACGCGACTGGAGTTCGACTGGAGGGAGTGCTGGAAGAGAAGAACGCGGACTCTTGAGCAAGGCTCTCATCCCGGACTAGACCCGGAGTTCAGGATTTTGCTTAATGCTGGAATCAGGGACTTAATTTTTTCCCTCTTTTTCAACACTCATTTACATTCAGGAATGAAGAAGCTTGTTAGTGATTGCTGGGGCTCAGATTACCTCAAACAAATCACCTTCTGAAACTTTTTTCCCCCAATAATTATCATTTGGATCTGCAACATAAGAAAGTACTATACCTGATGCTTTTCACTTTTTCATTCATTATGTTGATAATCCCAAAAGCTGTGCCTGAACGAAATGCTTCTCTACACGTGGAACAGCAGCCCTGCCTCCCCTTTTCCATATCCTGAAGAAGAGTCCCAGAAGAGCCATTTAACAACTTGCGCATTGCATAAGTACACATTTTTTGTGAGGGCATGTTTCTGGCCTCCATACACAACATTAAATAATGAACTTTCACTTATGTTGTCATTTCTTAGCACACTAAGAGGTACATAATCGTAAAACTATCCCTGCCTCTTGAAGTTGACAACATTGAATTCTATAAACTCCAAAATGTTGGAATTCAGGAGAATGGGTTTTAATACTTGTTTTACTTTTGCCAACATTTAATGTAATTATGGCCTCTGCCTTCTAATGTGAAAATCAAACCTAATATTTTTCACTTTCGTTAATCCCACAATCCTTTGCCTAACCCTGAACTCTGAATTTACCATCGGTAATATTCAAGACCTGGAGGGAATATCAGGGGGTCATCTGATCCTATATAAATGTTGTCCTAACTCTGCCTTTCTTCCACACTCTTGCTTGAGACTTCTTTATCTGGTTTCATCTTTCCTTTATGAATCAGCAACCAAAACTAACCCCTGAGCTGCAATAACATCTTGATTTTAAAGAACCTAAAAATTCAAGGTCCATCAGTCTGCCCAAGCTGTGAGTGGCATAGTCCATTGCGTTCAATTTTAGTTTTTTAAATTCTCGACTGTTCCAGTTCTTTAGGGAATCGGCCTTGCCTGCAGGCCCCGCTCATTTTTTTCTCTACAAGTAATTTAATCCTGTAATTTATAAAACGCTTTTCAGTGTTTTTATGAAAATTTAAACAGCAGCAGGCGTAATTCCAATACATAGTGCTCACACCAGCACGTGTTTTCTGTGTTTTCTGTGCCTCTGAAGATCAACTCCTGATTTCCTGTTCCTTTTCACAACTTTTTAAATCCACTGGTGGTTTTTCAGAGCAGTCAGTTAAGAGAACATGAACATTTTTCTCGTAGTTCAGAAGTCACATCATGGTTTTCCTTCTCATACTGTCTTCGGAGATAACTTATTCCCGCTCTGACTGTTAGATTGTTCAAGTCTGTTTTATGTTAGTTTTGATGTTACTAAAAAGAAGGCTGGCGTGTAAGTCTCAAGGCCTGCCTTTGCTTCATTTAGAAGTGCGTTTTCTTGTTGTTGACGCCAGATCGATGGCCATATTTATGACATTGAATGTTTAAGATTATTTCCTTATTAAACATTCTTAGCCAAAATTCATTTGGCATGAAAACATTTAACTTCAGGTCTCAAGTTATTGTATTTCTTGGCATTACCAGCCTATGAAAACTAATGGGACCTTTATATGTTTTTCTAATAAAGTCAGTATATTGTGCCAGTGAGAGGGCATAAGATTTTCAAATGAATGCATATGATTCCCTATGACATTCCCCCTTCCTTCACCACTTTTGGAGTCAGCACCACTTGTGTGGAAAGGGGAGGGCAGTAATTTCTATTTGAGAAAGTTGAGAATGCTGGAGCATGAAAAACCGGCTGCATGATGTACGTTGCCTCGTATTTCTACGTGAGCTCTGACCTTATATCCCCTTCATTTCCTATGAAAAGCCTTCAGAGCAAGCAGTTCTCTGGTTTATCACTAAAATAATTTAATCCCGTTGGTTTCTTTACTTCACTCTAGATTCTCTTAGCTTTGACCAATTCCATTCTTCCTTCTCAGGGAAGTGAAGAAATGCTTTTTTATGTTACTTTTCTTAACGTTCCTTGTAAATCATTCTTGGTAATTGCTTTTTCTCTTTGTTCAACTTAGGCATGTCTGCGCATTGTATTTTATCTGACTTGTGCAATTAAGTCTTTTTTCCTTTCATTTATTTTAAATGTAACTCTTAGGAGAGTGTCCTTTGTTAATCAAATTTTCTTTCACAAGAGTTACATACTTCAGCATTAACCATACCCACCTGAAGGGACTGGCAATGTCCCACTGAAGAGCCCTTCAGCATTTCTAAATGCCCATATCGTGATGAAGGTAAAATAAAATGTAAATAAATAACCAATCCGATCACCTTGTAAGCATTTCACTAACCGGATGAGAACATTTTCAATATATTTAGGATGTCATTCTTAAATTTCCTGCAAAGACTTCCTGCAGGATTTGTGACATTGCCTGTCCTTAAAGTACGTGAAGAACTTTACCTTAGAGTACAGTCTGTGGCTTGTCATTGTCAAAGTCAAAGTGACATATAAACTTGAATGTCCAAAAAAAAAAGTTTAGTAAATTCAAAATAATATTTAGAACATTTAAATTACAAGAATTCTTCAAATCAATGAAAATCTTAATAATCATAAAAATTTCACCACCAATGGACAAATGATAATGCTTTCTTATTTTCACCTAGCCTTTAAGAAAGGCCTGACAGCCTTGAAAGCTGTCATGTGACCAACTAATATAAGTGTCCTTGCTTTTACACTTCTACGGTTTTGAGCAAATTCATATAGACCAACAAAATGCATACCAAAAAATTACACTCTAAATGTCTTTAATATCCCTATATTATCGCTTCTGTTTAAACTGCAATACAATAGATTTTAGCCCATCACCAATCCACATGGTATTTTAAGGTCTGGAATGTTTGCTGTAATCTGTCTTCCTCTGCATCCTGCTTTATCTGTGCGTTTTGTAACCATGATTGAACCTATCCCTCTGACTTAATGTCAGTATTTGCCATCTCAGTGTTGTCAGTCCTGTTGGCATTTCAGGAATTCTCATTAATTTTGAGGTATTTTTTTATTACATGGGAGATATTCTATATACTTCACCAAACCATAACTCTAACTCATAAATCAAATCAAATTAAGCCCAGTACCACTTCGTGCAGTTTCAACCCCAATATATTTACAAACAGAATGAGGAGGTGACAAGACACTCCTTTATTTCTTGCTGCCCTTGGATCACTACGCATTTCCATCTGGAAGGTTGCTTCTCCACAGTGATTTCGCATTACAGGAGGGTTTTCCTTCTTTGTTTCTCAGACCTGGTCCTGTAGACCGGAAGGAGCCTGGACACAGTGACACATTCACAAAGGCCCTGCAGGACCGCCATGGCTTATGATGACTCCGTGAAGAAAGAAGGTATGACCCCTTAATCTGAGCAGCATTCCAAAGGGGGTTTCCTCTTCAATCCTTGCAGCCCATGGACATAGAGACCAGGACTGGCCACCACAGCCTGGACTCCCAAGTGATGGTCCAGAGCAGTATTCTGACACTCAGCCTCCACATCATCCCCCAGACTGGGCCCATGGAAGTGAAAACCAGGACAGGGTTCCAACCTGAGAGTCTGAGATATGAGTCTGTCTAGTCTATTGGGGTGATCCCCTGCAGCACTCGTGGTCCTTGCCAGCTCCAGTGGTCAGGAGTCTGGGGATAGGAATCACATTTTGGACTCCCACAGAGCAGCACAGCACGTGAATCCTTATTCTTTTCAGCCTTACCTCTGCAACTCTGTGTCCACCTGCCAAATCACAACTAAGAAACCATGTCTGAGAATGCACACTGGGCCTTTGCATAGCGTGGAAGCATTGTTTCTTCAGGTTTGGTTCTTGTATTTGCAGCCAGGTCATCAAGAAATACTCTTGTCCCCCTGGATGCTAGCCCTATATTCCAGTGGACTTGTTGAAACATTATTTTAACCTGGAAATGGAGGGACTGTTGCATTGCATATGTGGTGATTTGGTTGTCACTTACTTGCCTTTCTTCTTTCCTTTCCCAAACGAACCTGGCTTTCAGATTGCTTTGATGGTGATCATAGCTCTGAGGACACAGGACTAGCCGCTGGCCGCAGCCAACGAGAAAAGAAACGTTCTTACAAAGACTTTTTAAGGGAAGAGGAAGAAATCGCTGCTCAGGTCAGAAATTCTTCCAAGAAGAAGTTAAAGGTAAATTCTAAACATGTGAGTTAGGGAAGTTTTTAACCATCTCACATCCTGTTTCCTAGTACTTGAAGAAAGAAGCGTATTTTTAAAACTTTAAAACATCGTTCACTGTCTACTTTTAATTTTTCTTGTGTTTTACTTTGTTTTCCAAAGTCAGAAATCAAAGAACAAAATTGGTTCCACACTGCTTTTGCCTCATCATCTTATTCAGTGGTCGATTCTTCTTCCTCTTCAATTCCAGGATAGTGAGCTTTATTTCTTGGGGACGGACACGCACAAGAAGAAGAGGAAGCACTCCTCCGATGATTACTACTATGGAGGTAAGGAGGGGAAGGGGCAGCAGGTGGGATGAGCGCATCACTGGTTCTTGGAGTCGGGGTAGGGGAAAGGGATCCAGATGTTGCTGACTCAGTGGCCTATTTAACAGGACAGTGGTTCTTGTTCTGAGTGCCGATAAACCAGTGTGAAGGAGGAGAGAGGTGGAGGGCTGGTATTTTGGAGGATTCAGCATAGAAGAACAGTCTTCATTTGTGATACACCAGGTACCAGGTTCCTTCTCCCCCCAATCATCCACTTATCTTCTGCCCGTTGTTACCTAGCATCCCTTTTGCCATATGTAGTCCTGGGCCCTCTGGCCCGCACCTGTGGGTTACTTCTCAGTCCAGTGCATATCCACTCACAAGACCAGTTTCTCTTAGCTCTCTTTTCTGCATAGCCGATGAGACTAACCCTTTACTAGAATGGACTTGTCCTGAACACAGAAGCAAATGACACTCTGTCTGCAGCGTAACCTAAATTGTAACTGCCCGTGATCCCACAGCTTAGTCCGTTCTTCTGGGTCCGCCCTCTCTGGTTGCTGTGAAGACTCAGTGAAGAGAAGCAACTTTAGCGGCAAGAACTGTGTCCAGGGTCAGGCAACGTCTACCAAGCCAAGAAGCACACGGGCGCCATCAGGAATCAGTGGAAGGGCCTCCCCTCAAATCATTTCTCTTAGCCTGTTCCTCATGTTAGTTGAGTGTTTTTGGTGCGAGAGGAAACTTGTTGGAAGTTGGTTTGTCGTGTGGACATTACTCTCTTGATTATTTCCAGACCTTTCGTCTTTGGAGTCGTCACAGAAGAAAAAGAAAAAGTCCAGCCCCCAGTCCGCCGATACAGCCATGGACCTCTTGAAAGCCATCACTTCCCCACTGGCAGCAGGCTCCAAGCCCTCCAAAAAGATGGGGGAGAAATCCTCCAGTGCTTCAAGTCATTCAGAGAGTAAAAAGGAACACCACAGGAAGAAAGTAAGCGGAAGCAGTGGTGGGGAGCTGTCCCTGGAGGATGGCGGTTCCCACAAATCAAAAAAAATGAAACCGCTCTATGTGAACACAGAGACACTGACCCTTCGAGAGCCCGATGGCTTAAAGATGAAACTGATTCTCTCACCAAAGGAGAAGGGAAGCAGCTCAGTTGACGAGGAGCCTTTTCAGTACCCCTCTCAACAAGCGACTGTGAAAAAATCCTCTAAGAAATCAGCTCGGGATGAGCAAGGTGCTTTACTGCTAGGACACGAGTTACAGAGCTTTCTGAAAACAGCCCGGAAGAAGCACAAGTCCTCCTCAGACCCACGTTCCTCTCCCGGCCCCGAAGGCTGTGGGGTGGATGGCTCCCAGTTCCCAGAATCCCACAGTGCTAACCTTGATCTTTCAGGACTGGAACCTATTCTAGTAGAATCGGACTCGTCCTCTGGTGGGGAGCTAGAGGCTGGGGAGTTAGTCATCGACGACTCTTACCGGGAAATCAAGAAGAAAAAGAAGTCCAAGAAGAGCAAAAAGAAGAAGGACAAGGAGAAGCATAAAGAGAGGCGGCACTCCAAGTCCAAGAGAAGTTCAGGTCTTGCAGCTGCCGCCGTGAGAGAAGTCGCAGTGGCACCCGGCCCTCCACCCGGCGTCCCCCACGCTGGAGCGGCTGCCCCTCCCCAGCCACCGCCCAGCCTCCACACAGACGGGCATAGTGAGAAAAAAAAGAAAAAAGAGGAGAAAGACAGAGAAAGAGACAGAGGAGAAAAGGTAAACCATTTTTTTAAGTGTGGTGGTAAGAGAGGATAGTAGTAAGCAGACTTGGAATTAGGCAGCTGAGGTGAACGGCGGGGAGCGTGGCGAGGCCAATCTGATGGGATGACACGAGGTGTAAGATATGGCCAGTGGCCGAGTCTCTCTGGTGCAAAGCAATCTTAATTTTTCCTGGGTTTTCTTAATAGGGTTGTTCTCCCATCGTGCCAAGCGTAAGTTTAGGGATACCGTTGAACTTGGAATTCACAGAAGGAGCCAAACCCGGTTTCTTTCCCTGAGCAGCGCTGTCTGCCTGGAGCAATTGAGAGAGACGAGGTATTCTCTGAGTTCATTCTGAGAAACAGATCTTCAAAATGAGGAAAATAATGACCAAGTTCACGGGATAAGCTAATGGCTTTGCACTAACCTCCGTGGGCCACTTTCTGGTATTCTTTTTAGTGTCAAATGTGTGTTCTTTCACTATGTGAGTGCTTACTGTTTGCTGGGCCCCAGTGCTGCAGTGGGTGGAGAGAGGTGCACAGCTGAGCAGGACATAGCTCCTAACCTTAGGGAGCACGCTAATTGCGGAGGAGATAGGAAGGAGAAATCAGCTACCTTAGTTTAACTTCTTTCCCGCAACTCGAGGAATCTTCTAGCAGTTGTACTTTAGGAGCTGGCGACCATGTCATTAAAGGTTTTCTGTAGAAAATAAGCTTTTTTTCCCCCCTGTTATCAAAGTAATATATTTTATAGAAATTTAGAAATTCAGAGTCGTAAAAAGAAAAAGTTCAGAAAGGTTTGTTTCACCACCTAAGGACAACCATTTTCTTCCCTAAGCTACTAAGGAGAAAGTCAACTGTATTAAGAATTTGGAAATGGCAGTTTCACTTAAGCCTGTAATTGAGGTGCAAGTTATGTTTTCCACCGCAAAGAGTACCTTTTTTTTTTTTAAGATTTATTTATTTGAGAGAGAGAGGGCACACATATGTGTGCCCGTGCACACACAGGGTAGGGGGTAGAGGGAGGAGGAGAAAGAAACTCTAAGCAGGCTCTGTGCTCCGTCTGACTGAGGACGGGCTCAATCTCAACGACCCTGAGATCCTGACCTGAGCCGAAACTGAGAGCAGACGCTTAACTGACTGAGCCACCCGGGCGCCCCAAAGAGTGCCTTTTAAGTATGTGTTTCTCAGAAATTAAAAACGAAACTATACCTTCTGAGCCGAGAATGAGTGTGAGCATAAAGAACTAGATAGTCAAATACTAGGTCAGGTTTTATTCATTTGTTTATTTGAAAATTGCTTCATGAAATCATATATATTCTGTGTAAGATTCTGTTTATCCTGAAAACTTCCATTCTTCTAATACATGATAATGCCATAAACTAATCTTATAGTGCTGAATGCAGGAGGGCAGGGTGGTCAGAGAAAGCTTACCAAAGAAAAAGGATTTCAGTGGAAGGGGTGATACAAGAAGGCAGAAAGATGTTTAGGCAGTAGCACAGCAGAACAAGTGAACTCTGGTCCCGTATTTCTTACTGCCTGATAAATATTTCCATTTGGTTCCTCAGACCCACGTGTCCCTGATTAATAAGGTCATCATCCAGCCTCCCAAACCTGCATCTCCTCCATCTGCTTCTGTGTCCCCCGTGTCCTTCCAGTCAACCCAGACTCAAAACTGTATGCTTATAATAATTTTTCTCAATACTTCATTATGAAATATTTCAAACAAAAAGCTTTGAAATTGTACAGTGGACACCATATGCCACCCAATGAGATTCTGTAGTTACTGTTTTGCTGTTTGCTTTATCACACATCTGTCTGTCCGTCAATCCATCCCTTATAATGTATTTTGAAATAAATTATAGATATCATACACTTCACCCCTAAACACTTTAGCTTGCATATCATTAACTTAAGTTCAATATTTGTTTTCAGGGCTTTTTTTTTTTTGGTAGAATTTATTATGCTCATATGTACACATGTTTAGTATACCATTGGGTGAGTTTTGACAATTGCACATACCTGTATGACCAAACCTATCAGGATATAGACATCACCACCATCCAAAATAGCATTCTCGTACCCCTTCAGTCCTTACTGTTCTGATTTTTTTCCAGTCTTACGACTCATTTTTCCATCTCCCTTTTCCCTGCTTTCCCTCTCCTCTGACTATGCCCACTCAAGCATTGAGCCTGATATTCTTCCTCCTTCATAACTTCCACCCTTTATGTCCTCCATTACCACTGCCCCATCTTAGGCCTCATCCCTCCCTGTACTTAGTGTAATAAATGAGCTCCTTTCTGTGTCCTCTCCAACGTAATTAGTACACATTGATGCCAGAATGTTCTCAAGTACAACTTGGATGTGGACAGTCCTCCAGTTCAGCATCTTCTTTTTTTCTTTTTTTTAAGATTTTATTTATTTATTTGACAGAGAGAGAGATCAAGTAGGCAGAGAGGCAGGCAGACAGAGAAGGGGAAGCAGGCTCCCTGCTGAGCAGAGAGCCCGATGTGGGGCTCGATCCCAGGACCCTGAGATCATGACCTGAGCCGAAGGCAGAGGCTTTAACCCACTGAGCCACCCAGGCGCCCCTGGTTCAGCATCTTCAATGGATCCTTACCTCCTTCACATTAGAGTGTAAGCTCTGAGAGGACCAGAATGTCTGTCATGCTCTCCACTTCATCCCCAGCACTGAACCCACAGTCTGGCCTGTTGAACTTAGTCCATAAATACTTGTTGGATGAATAAATATCAAAGTCCAAAGCTTTGGTCAAGCATTCATAATTGTCTGGGATTTAGCCTTAAACCTCCCTTCTCAACTCTACCTCTTAGTCTGCATTACACACACTGTGTGGAAACCAAACTTGGCCCTTATGTTCTTACCGCTCTTCCTGTGCTTGTTTTTTGTAGTGATCTTTGTTCTCTTTCATCTATTGAAACTCTGCCTTCCCTTCAAGACCTAATCAAATGCCGCCTCTTCCAAGATACCCTGACCCTCCGGTCAGAATTACCTTCTGACTTCCCATACGCTTTCCTGTGGGAAATCACTGCACTTACTGTCCCTTATGTTGGAGTTTTGTTTGTGCATATTCCATTTCCTCTATTAAAGAAGATAAGCTCCTTAGGGGCTGTTTCAGTCACCTTACTATTACCTTCAACTCCTCAACGTCCTTGGCAGGCATTTTGTGATAGATGTCAAATGCATGAATGTATGGATGCAAACATAAGTATTGAAAAGGTAGGTCAGGTGCAAATTGTAAAGAATCTTGAATTAAGGATTTGGCAGGAGGCGCTCTGGGCTTATGAGCAAGACTTAGATATGCTCTCAGTGATCATTTAAGAATGAAATGATAGCACTGCAACGGATGGATAAGACTGAGGAGAGATTGTAACAGACCACCCAGAAGGTTATTATAGCCTGAGGCTTCAGGTACTATAAAAGCCTGATAGAAACAGCTGAAGAGACAGATTCAGGAGAGGCTCTGAAGGCAAAACTGACAAGATCTGGCAATAGGGCTTAGGTCTGGGAACGCAGAAGCATAAATGAGTACTAAAATGGCCCTTAAGGTTTTGAACCTGGGTGCCTTGGAAAATAAAATTATAATCTCCTCCAGTGTAGGACTTACTTATAATTCACTGTGGCTAGCAATTGCTAGTAAAAAAAAAAAAAAAAAAAAGGTATTTTCGTGTATAGCAAAAATTTTATTAGGAATCAGTATTTGATCATGACTGTTCAAACCTGAGGTAGTCATACTCGGAATGTAATCATTATTCATCCAACAAGTGTTTATGGAACATATACCATGTTTTTTAAAACCTGACCTGTGCATAAAAATTTCCTGTGGAGTTGATTTTTTGGCTTTTGGTTTTTTTTAGAGAGAGAGCACACATGCGTATGCACAAGCAGGGATGCGGGGCTGGTGCAGAGCGAGAGAGAGACTCAAGCAGGCTCTAGCGTGGGGCTCAATCTCATGACCCCGAGGTCATGGCCTTAGCCAAAATCAAGAGTCGAACACTTAACGAACTGAGCCACCTAGGTGCCCCAGCCTGTGGAGTTTAAAAAAAAAAATCCTTCTCTTGGTTTTGTTTCAGTAAAAAAGAACTATCTAAAAGTCCACCTAGCATTCCCCCAACTACAGCGAGCAGAGATGGGAAAGCCACCTGGTAGGAACGCCGAAAGCCTCTGTGTGCCCTTTCTACTTTAGGTCCTATGACCAGGACTGGAACAAAAATAGACAAGGAAGAAGGATGGCTGGTTTGGGAGAAGATAAATCAGATTAGATGTAAGTATCAGGAGATTCAGCGTATCTGAGGTTAAGAGTGTGGGCTGAGGAGCCAAGCCACTTGAGTTCAAATCCTGGCTGTGCCACTTACAGACTCTGTGCTGTTGAGCAAGTTGTGTAATTTCTCCATCTAGGAGGCGTGGATGACGACAGACATACCTGCTAGGCTTTTTAAGGGTTAAATGAGGTGATAATCGATGTAAAAGGGTTTATTTAGGCCCACAGGCCTAATGTGTGCCAAGGCCCTCTGTGGCCACAGCCAACTCACAGGGGCACCACTGGATATTTTAAATATATTACATTTTCAAGAGAAACGCCAGTATGTGGCATTGGTCAGATACGTTAGGAACTACTAGCTCGAGGTATTTCATGGTCACAACATCTTACCATGTTCCATTCCTTTCGATAATGCCATGTCTTTTCAAAGCTGGTCTTCTGTGATGGCTGTGGTCAAAAGCCAGTACCCCATGAAAACCCACATGGGCACCCAGCTGAGTTCGGGAACTCTGGCTTTGCACAATCGTGAGCATTCGGTAAAAGTTAATCGTTACAGTCATCGCGGGAGAAGTTCCAGAGGGAAATGCGAGACCTGGAACTCAGCAGAGCAGTCGAAACTGGGGTGAGAGCTGGGAGTGTTCCTGTGCACTAGATGAAATCCATGAGCGGGGAAGAGGGAGCAGAGCCCAGAGCAGAATCCTGTAGAGCGTGCAGCTTGGGGCACCAGAGAAGAAAGGGGGAGCAGTGGTGTGGGAGGAGAAATCAGAGAGCGGCCAGTGTCACAGAGCGAGGGGGCAGACCATTCGAGAACAGACTGGACTCCAGTAGAAAGGATGAGGAGCTCCAGTGCAGCAGGGAGAACAGGAGCCAGCCTGGCCGAGCCCACGCAGGAGGGAGAAGCGAAGGCTGAAAGGGCAGAAGTCTCCCTGGAGAATCTTGATACAGACGAGGGGACTGGGCTCTGTCTCCGGGGAAGGGTAACACTCTCAGTGCTGAGTATTGTTTGGGGAGGGGCTTTCTGTGGTTTTGTTTGTTTGCCTGTGTGTTGGTTCGTGTCGAATCCTGCTTTCTGGAAAGGAGTGGAGCAATCATCTGGTAACGCCTTGATGATGTCCCCTTTAAGATCATCCCCGTGGAGTGCAAGGCTTTGTGTCGGAGGAGCAGGATCCGGTAACATTGCAAAGATACCTTTCTTTGGGTTTTACTAAATCAATAAAAGCCCATTCACTAAAACTCAAAATAGTATCTGTGAGGTTGCCACTTCAGAGGCATGCCTCCAGTTATCTCTGTGTTTCCAGAACATTCATGTTTCCTCTAAGCAAGCCGAGGTCAGCCAGGTGGCCTGGTATCTGGCACACTCGGACATTGTTGTTGATCAAGTGATACCCTGAAGTCTCGGCTGTAGCTAGACTTGTGATGCTATTACACACATTCTCCCTCCGGTAACACCGAAGTCTAGCGACAACAGTGATGAATGGTAAAAGTCAGGGGCTTCCATCTCGTGCGTGCCTGCTCAGCATTTGGCATGTCTAACAGTCTTCACCGATAGGTATCAGTAGCCCCATTTGACAGAGGAAGAAGCTGAGAAGAAGAGATACGGAGCTGGAATTTTAATAGAGGTTTCTTTAACCCCACGCCCATAGTCTTTCAGCTGTACCACGTGGCCTTCTAAAACTTCGAGAGATGATCGTCCGGTGCCGTGTGTCTTCATCGAAGCTAAAAGTAGGTTCTAGGTCAAAGGAAACCGACGCCATGTGCTAGTGTCTGAGATCTGTTCCTCTGAGACATACGGACATTGTTTCTAAGTCGAAGAGACAGAGTATGAGGAAGTGTAGACAGCTTGGGCTCGAGGACCGCCGACTCGGCCCTCGCTCTAGTCTGCTGCTTACCAGCTTTGTTCTTTGGTGATGCTTGCTCATGGCTCCCTTGTAAAACACGGAGCACGCTCCGTGCAAGGCCTGGCCCCGTAAATAGCCGTGGTTACAATTACTGTTGTTTTTTATCCCAAAGTGTTCAGAAGCATAAAGTATGCTTGAAAACATCTTTTTAAAGCTTTTTTCTCATCTGGTCATTTCGCATATTAGACCAAGCAAGGAGACTATGCTTTTATGGTTTTGTTTATGTTTCATCTTGCTTTATAATTTAACACCCACCTTGTAGGAAGCCGACACTGCAGTAATCTCACCTCTTTGGACAACCGTGAAGATCTAGAAAGAGAACAGGGTCTGCAAGGAGCAAAATCAAGTTTCTTGCAGCTCTTAAGAGCGCTTCCTGGGTGCTGGGGAAAGGAACTCTGGCCAGAGATGAGTCACGTGACCTCCCTGCCCCTTTTCTGTTCTTTGCAGAAGCGCGAACTAGCACTCAGCCTGGGGATTCACACACTGCCCTTTTCACACATTCTGAGACTTTGGTATCCATCTAGTGCATATTTCTTCTGCACTTAAGTTGTGTCGGGCACTGGCCAGATCCTATGGATTAAAGATGAATAAGTTGCCATGCCAGCCAGCATCCTGTCAACTCAAAGAGCGCTCTGGGTGTAGGAAGAGAGGTATTTCAGCGAGTCGAACCTCAGTGTAGGCATGTGCGGAGTGCCGAGGGAGTACAAGGGAAGCCTGGGGTGTCGGAGGAGGTCTCCTCAGGCGGGCTGTATCATCTGAACCGAATCTTAGGGCCAAATAGGAACTGTCGGGTAGAAATGAGGAGTAGATATTTCATTCGAGGAATGAAAGGTGTGTGTGAAGGTACTGAGATACCAGAAGGCCTAGAGGATGTTCAGAGAACCACAGGAAGTCGGGGTGACTGAAGTAGAGCCAGCAGAAGGTTAGAATAAGCACAGAAAGGCAGGAAAAATTGCTGCAGGCCTGCCTTCTAGCAAAGGGTGGCGGAGCTGAGTCATAATTAGTACATTATGACGAGAACAGCTACATCTATGGTTTGTAATGTGTTCTAAGCGCTGCACTAAGTGTTTTATCTGTGGTTTATCAGTGAATTTTCATAGGAACCCAGTAAGGTGAAGACAGTATCATCTCCATTTCATAGAAATAAGCTCGAAGAAGTGAAATAACCTGCCCAGGGCACGCTCCTGTTCCAGGGGCAGAACAGGCATCTGAACTCAGGTCTTTGTGATTGCACGATCCTTGCTCTTTCCACTATATGGAAAGGGTGTTTAAATTATATGCAGTGGTGTATTACGAGACATAACAGATGTATAGAGTATGTTTTAGAAAGATTTCCATTCAGAATGGTTCAGATAAAAGCTTTGGTGTGAAAACCTTGTTTCTCTGGCACCTGTTCTTTTCACCGGATCAGATTTAGGGATCTCAGTCAAATTAGTTCCGAAGAACATCAGATGGTATCATGGTTACAAGTACAGGCTCGGAAGCCAGACTGCCTGCGTTCAGGCCCTGCTAGCCGGCCCTCTCCTGCATGTATGGCCCTGGAGCTCAGTTTCCTCGTCTTGAAAATGACAGTAATGGGGCGCCTGACTGGCTCAGTCAGTAGAGCGTCAAGCACTTGATCTCGGGGTTATAAGTTTGAGCCCCGTGTTGGGCGGAAGGATTACTTTAAAAAATTTAAAAATTTTAAACATAAAATGGCAGTACTAATGGAATTTCCCTCATAGGGTTGTTGTAAGGTTTAAATCAATTTCTACAGGTAATGCTTTTATACAGCCTCTCACATAGTATTAGTATCAATGAGGCAATTGGGTTCTTGGCATCCGCAGAAGAAAGCCAATTTTTTGGTGAGGTGTTTTTGTTTTGTTTTTGTTTTATGTATTGCAAGGGGGTGAGCAGAGGGAGAGGAATAGAGAATCTTAAGCAGGCTCCACGCCCAGTGTGGAGTTCTCTGCGTGGCTCAGTCTTATGACCCTAAGATCATGACCTGAGCGGAAATCAAGAGTTGGCTACTTAACGAACTGAGCCACCCAGGAACCCCTTGTATTTGTTTTAAGGTTTTATTTATTTATTTAAGAGCAGGAGACAGCTCGTGGGCATGGGTGTGACATGGGGGAGGGGCAGAGATGGGGAGGGAGAGAGAATCTTGAGTAGACTCTGCACTGAGCTTGGAGCCCGACACAGGGCTCAATAGCACGACCCTGAGATCATAACCTGAGCTGAAACCAAGAGTCTTAACCAACTGAGCCAGGCACCCAGGTGCCCCAAGCCAAGGTTTATTTTTAAGACTTACAAGTTATGTTTTGCCTTAGGCCCCAGATGCTTTATCCTTTAAAAAATGTTCTTAGACTAGAGTTTTGGGTGGGCTTAAAGAGGGATTTTCATCAGATTGTCAAAGAGTTCTATTTCCCAAGACTTAATCATGACTGCTTTATAGAGAGAATTATTAAGAAGTTATTCTTTGAAAGGTCTTGATATTGTGGTATATGTCATCAAACACTTAAAAGGAGCTTCTGGCTGCACAATTACAACATTGTGAGTCACACTTAGTAAGTGGATTTGTTGGCAGTCATTTGCTACTAATAATAAAATACCCAAGTTTTTGAAATATTACCACTGTATTAAGGGGAGTCCTGTTATTCCAGATGTAACCACTGTGATTCACTTGCAATACTGTGTGCTTTCTTGCATTAGGAAGTCTAGCGTGGAATTACTGGCCTTGTCTTTGGAATCATGTAGAAATGTTTTGTATGCATAGAAATCATCCATTGTTTGTATATTTCTAACTACTAAACTACATTTAGAAAAATCTCTGTGCCCTGGAGAAAGTTGAACTCTTCAGTTTGAATTCCAAACTTTCAGTCCACAGAGGGGAGTTGCATTTTGCATGGTGGTCAGGTTCTAAAGTCAGCACATAAGGTGAGAATTTTAACTAGTCCAAGTTTCCCTGAAAATCCCCTGGGAAGGCCAGCTTCACACCGAAGGCTGACAGACTCTGAGTCCAACAGAATGTCAGCCCAGTGTGGCTGGTTTCTTCTCAGCCTAGGTGGAATCATTGGCATAGTTTCAGGAGCCATAATTATTATTTTTTTAGTTCTGTTAGCTGCAAATACCAGAATCACATTTGAGTAGTGAGTTGCACATACTAAGAGAGACCTATAGGAACTATCTAGGGAAAGCAGATTTATGCTCTTCGTCACACTAGCTCCAAGAAGTAGGTTCATGGAATCACCCAGACTAATCAATCCATCTCTCCTGCACGCAAATGGCCAAATATAGAACTTACGTGAACTCCTGTCTGTGCAGCGCCATTCCATTGTATCTGGGGCCCAATAAAGGGGAATTTGAAAGAATCGAGCCAAATGCAGCTGCTCCTAAATTAATAACAAAGATGCAGCACCCAAAACTTACTTCCGTAGCATCTTAAAACAGGACTGGCTTCACCAGAACACCAAAAATAGGACCTTCACTATTTAGATGAAATGGTTAAAGTAAAGGCCTTGCTGCTGTTTTCTTTGTCTGGCTGAGGTCAAATGATTTTACCCTGTTACCCTTCACCAACACTCCTTATTTAAATTTAAAAAAAAAAAAAAAAAAGCTTGTATTGGCTTTTTGGTTGCTACAACTTCTATTTTGAAAAATACAGAGGGAATAGAAAAGAATTGCTAGTAGTTTTCCATTGTAGCCTAACAAATTACCACAAATTTGGCAGTTCAAAACGACATCCTCTATTACTTCACAGCTCTATCGATCTTTTAGAAGTCCAGACAGGGCTCAGCTGGGTTCTCTGCTTGGCCTCTCACAGCACTGAAGCAAAGTGTTGGCCAGAGCAGGGGTCCTCTTTTGAGGCGAGACCTCCTCTTCAGGCTGTTGGCAGCATTCAGTTCCCTGCAGTCGCAGAACTCACGGCAACTGTTTTCCTCAAGTTCAAGGCCAACAGAAGGGTGTCTGCTGTTGTGTCTCATCCCTTGCAAGGGCTCATCTGACTTACCAGGATAAGTCAGGCTTACTCAGGACGCTCTCCCTTTTGATTAACTCACATTCAACTCACTAGGCACGTGGGGCGCCTGGGTGGCTCAGTCGCTTGAGCATCCAACTCTTGATTTTGGCTCAGGTCATGATCTCAGGGTCACAGGATGGAGCCCCGCATCAGGGTCTGCACTCAGTGCAGAGTCTGCTTAAGATTTCTCTCTCTCTCTCTCTTCCTCTCCCTTCCCCTGCCCTCTCGCATGCACGCTCGCTCTCAAATAAATAATTAATTTAAAAAAAAAAAGGCCAACTCACTAGGGACCTTAACTACATCTGCAAAGTCCTTTTGCCATATAACAACAATCACGGGAGTGATATCCCACCATATTCGCCAGTCCTGCCCACACTCTCCAGGAGGGCATTCATTATACAGGGGGTGTACACCAGGGGGCGGAAATCCTGGGAGCCATCTTGGAATTCTGCCTATCAGAGAAATAACACTGTAATAATGTTACCAAGTACCTACTTAAGTGCCAGATACTATTTGATTAATTCCCACCTCGGAGTCAGATAGTATTATCCGCGTTTCACTTAGAGGGGAACTAAAGCTCAGGGAAATGAAGCAGTTTGTGTTGCTTATGAATAGTATGGTCATGGTGGCATCCAACGCCCAGGCTCTTTCCATTTTGCTATATTACCTTGCTAAATCCTGGCACTCTTCCCTCCCTGGTTGTGGAGGTGTCATGATACAGTGAAGAATAAACATGCTTTAGGTAGCACAAAGCAGTTCGTCGAAGTGGGAGAGATTCGTCTTACACTGACTCCCAAAGAATTGTCTACAGTTATTTACTTCTCACATTGGACCACAAGAATGTGAGTAATAAAATAATGATAAACTACAAGTAACAGGAAAAGCAAGATCAGGAAACTTAGAAGACTAGAAATCAAAACCAGAGGAACAAAAGGAACATAGATTTGGCTCTTGGCCTTCTGGTCCCAAAGTAAAGGGAAATTATATGGTTCTTCTTTTCAAAGACAAGAAAAATAGCCCAGGAGAGGGTCAAGGTTTTCTCAGCATGTAGTTCTCAAAGAAACACGTAACATGGGATTGTGTGTAGAAAGAATGAATAGCTTTACAAGTAGTCATCAAGTAGCTGCCACAACCTGAAAAATCTAAAAATAATGTAGCAAGTGGTTTTATGAAACAAATATTAAATATAATTACAAATGAAATATAAGTAAAAATTATCCTGTTTACGAAGCTGGTTAGGGGTTTAGAACTCTTCCCTTGATGAAAAAGTATAGGTCTCTTTTCTGTTTTGTAACGATGGATTCAGGGTTCCTCGACCTGTGTTCTGATGAAGTCTTACCCTGTTCTATTTTTGTGACACTAGCCAAAAAAGAAGAACATGTCAGCCTACCAGGTGTTCTGTAAAGAGTATCGCGTAACCATCGTGGCTGACCATCCAGGTATAGGTAAGAACATTAACGATCTTCAGTTTTGTTACTTTCCATTTGTATCTCTGCTGCCGTGCAGTTAATTCAGCCAGTAAGCAGGCAACTTCTTCCTATCATATTAAAATAACAGACTCTCATTTTTCCCCTCGCTTCTGAAGTCACTTTAGATTTTGTCTTAGTCCACCCCATCCATAAAAGAGAGAAGCTTTCTGTTTGTAGCTCGTAAAATGATAAAATGGGAAACTGAGTAAAATGAAATGTTCTGAAGCACAGGATGTGAATCGCGATGTTTATCTCCAAGATCCTACAGCTGACTCTTCCCTTCATCTGGCCCTTGGGTGCGAGTTACAGTGAAAGGACTTACATTGCTCATCTTTGTCTCTGTGTCAGAAGTTAGTGAGGTAAAAAAAAATACTCCACCACAGACCTTGACAAGTCACTTCACCTCTACAAATCTCATTTGCCTAATGTGTACGATAGCTTCCCAACCTGCTTGTCAAGGTGGTTGTGAGGCGCACACGAAGTACCGTAAAAGATCTGAGTGCTTTATAAAGCATGACCTTGCCGTACAAATGGAAGGGCAGCATTGTGCATCTGGAGGACTGCTTCTGGGCCGCATGAGGGAAATTCTTTGGTTCTGGGCCCTTGAAACTTGCTAAAAATCTAACAGCTTTTATCAAATTCTGTAGAACGTGTTTTCTTTAGCCCAAGATGATAAGCTCTGTAAAATGAGATCGAATTAAAAGACACCAGAAAGATGCTTAAGGGATAAATCCCTGGAGAATAGATGTGTGAGAATTTGAGCCTGTCTCATGACCACTAAAATAGCCCCTTCCCTCCCTAGAGAAAAGAATCAAGAAAAGTGATGGGGTCTTAGTTCGGTTTTCTGAAAGAACCTTGTGCTATTTAAATCTGAGCTAGAAAATCCTTTTTCTAGTTTTTGCTCTTATCAATCTTCTGTTTGGTTTATAGTCAAACCTTTACTGTTTTAACATTTTTTTACTCTTTTATGCCAGATTTTGGGGAACTTAGTAAAAAACTGGCTGAGGTGTGGAAGCAATTGCCAGAAAAGGACAAGCTGGTAAGTACCCTTCCTTACAAACACAGTTTTTGTTGCTTTATGCCTTCCAAAATGTGTCATTCTATCGCCCATCCAGTCAACAGTGAAAACAGAATCACAAATCAATAGAAAATGGTTTGGCAGAAGGCGTTAGCACTGGCTGGTGCCAGTTTACAGTAGTGAGGATTCAGCTGCCAGAAGGCTGTCTTTTCTAGCCTCACCTAGTTGTTTTCCGGCAACCTGATATTTGAGCCAAAAGATGGCCTAACTTGGGCAGTGATTAAGGGTCAAAAGAGAATCTAAAATCAGCCCTTTCCTGCAAACAGCCACTGGTGAGACGAGATCTGAGAATGGAGGGAGGTCACCTGCCTCCTGGTTACTGCCGATCAGAAAAATACAGGCTGTGCTCACTAGGTGAGCTGGTTCCAGGTCCTCATCCTCATTGGCCGTTACCAAATAATCTACCCCACTATCAAGAAGCAGGAAGACAATGGTAACTAGTCCTATCGGAATCATTCCCAGTCGCTCTCCAACCAGGTGATGTGAAGGTGGTCTGTGAATTCATCTGGGTGAAATGAAAATATTTGTCACCCAGGTTAGGTTATCTTTTGTTCCCGTTTTCCATGTCATTGTCATCCTGAGATTGGCGTTGCCAACCAGCAGGTCAAAAGAACTGTGTGAAGCCCATGGACGGCGTACTGAGCCACATGTTTACCCCATGATTTTACATTTCGACCTGCGAGTGATCTCAAATTCCATGCCAAGACCTGCCCATTAGTATGGAGAAACGTTTAGAGTCCTCCACTAAGATATCATGGTAGTCAGCATCTGAGGCCTGTTCAATAACCTTCAGCTTCAAAGTTGCTGTTCAGCCCCTGCCCACCCCCCTCCAGGCTTTCCTTTCTTTCCTTCACTCTTCTCTCCCATAACTGCTTTCCCTTTTATGTCTTGTCCTGTTTCATTTATCATAATTTATTTGGCCCCGATCTGACTGCAGATTTGGAAGCAAAAAGCTCAGTATCTGCAACACAAACAGAACAAAGCAGAAGCTACAACTGTGAAAAGAAAAGCGTCCTGCTCAGAAGTTCCTGTGAAAGTGAAAGGTAGTGACCGACCCTCTGTTCCCTAGGGCATTGTGAATCTTGCTTCCTTACTAGGAATCAGGAGAGCAGCCTGTATCAGAAGCAGATCTTGATACCCAGATGTTATTACCGAATATTACAGGTTGCAAAAAAATTTAGGAAATGTGAATCAGAAGTCAGCAGACTTTTTCTGTAAAGGGCCAGAGTAAACACTTTAGGTCTCATGATCCATAGGCACTCTGTGTCACATATTCTTTATTTTTTCTACAACCATTTAAAAATGTAAAGCCATTCTTAGCTCACGGGCTGTACAAAAACAAGCCATGGGCCAATTTGGCCCACAGTCCCTAGTTTTGCTAATGCCTGATATAGCTCATAAAAGGGGGAAAATCAGGAAGAACATTTTTATGATGTTCCAAGCCGTAGGCAAGCTTTATCTCCTTATTTCGTCTCTGTTCTCAGCTTCCTCTGCAGGAGTACTGTCACCCCAAAAGAAATCCCCACCCACCACCATGCTGTTGCCAGCCTCTCCAGCCAAAGCCCCTGAGACAGAGCCCATTGATGTTGCTGCTCATCTACAGCTGCTGGGAGAGTCCCTAAGCCTCATCGGACACCGCCTGCAGGAAACTGAGGTGAATGTGACGGTCAGAGTAGCTTGTTTCTGATAGGATGTGAGTCCATTTACTCCTTCCACGTGCATCCATTGAGCAACTACTATTGTGTGCTAGATTATTCCTGGTGCTCAGGAGACAGTGACAAAGAAGGTATACACCACTAGAACCGTCTAGAGATTTGGACTCTTACTACTAGCTCTCAAAGTTTATGCTCTCCTATAACTTTTTTTTCCCAGTTTTTATTGAGATACAATGGACATATGATCCTGTAACTCATTTTGATTTTTTTTTAAATGCAATGGGAAAAATGAATACAAATCCCATGGAAGTTTTAATCACTTGTACTTTGAAGACAGTTTGAATTTTTCTGCACATTTCCAGTAAGGTCTTAGATAGAGTAAACTGTATAGGGGATTAAGAGTGCCTCTACTTCTTTGAAAATGGATAGCAAGGGGCATCTGGGTGGCACAGCTGGTTAAGCGTCTGACTCTTGATTTCGGCTCAGGTCGTGATCTCAGGGTCATGACATCAAGCCCCGCATCGGGCTCTGCGCTGAACACAGATTCTGCTTAAAACTTTATCTCCTGTGGGGCGTCAGGGTGGCTCAGTGGGTTAAAGCCTCTGCCTTCAGCTCAGGTCCTGATCTCAGGGTCCTGGGATCGAGCCCCGTGTCGGGCTCTCTGCTCAGCAGGGAGCCTGCTTCCTCCCCTCTCTGCCTGATTCTCTGCCTACTTGTGATCTCTGTTGAATAAATAAATAAAATCTTTAAAAAAAAAAAAAAGAGTAAACCTATAAAAAAAAACAAAACTTTCTCTCCTTCTCCATCTGCCCCTTCTCCCGCCCCCTCACCCACATGCTCTCTTTCCTGCTCTCTAAAATAAATAAGTAAATCTTTAAAAAAAAAAAAGAAAGAAGAAAATAGGTAGCAAATAGGGAAATTGAGGTTCTCGAGCTGTTCATGACTCCGTGTTGAATTATACAGCACTGTGCGCCCTAGGGAGATCTTTGTCCTTTTAAGCTTCAATTTCAAAATCACTTAACCTGCAAAGCTGTCATGTTCCATTTCTATTACCATATTCAGTTTCTAATCATATTGCCCCCTTGGCTAACTCAGTAGTGTAGTATTTCAGTTTTCCACGGGGTCCTAATAGGACATTCCAGCAAGGAAATCAGTCTCAGCTACTAAAGCCATTTCTAAGCTGAGAAATCAGTGTAGGAATATAAAACTATTCATTTGCTTCTCTGTGGAAGTTATATTGTTACTATTATTCAACAGATAAAATGCCAAAGGCCACAAAAGATGAAGGTTATCCAGGTTTTTTGGCTAATTTCAGTAACTTAGCAGATTTCAAAACAACGAGGGTATTTTCATGTAGACTCAGATATTTAAATAGCTATAGATATTTCCAGAGTAAAATATTCTGGGATCCTTATTTATTTTACTATATATTTAGTGATTCTTAGTTTCCTAAAAAGTTAGAAGTAAAAATGATTTGTTTTTTGCCTGTTCCATATTCCACACTTCCCCTGCTATTTCCATTTAGTTTAGCAAATATTTGTTGAATACCTAGGCATTATTCCAAAACTTGGGGGGAGTAGAAAATCTGACTCTCTTCCTGATGGTTTCCTGGTGATATCATTAGGAAATTTATAGTCTCATTAGAAAGGTAGAGCATATACATAATCAGCAATTAAAACAAGCCAGTTTCTATGAGCAGCTGCTTGGAGAGAGTTACACACACGTGAAAGGGAAAGACTTGCACAGGTTTTCCAGCCCGCTTTATTTTCTATAACAAATAGTCTTACCAAGATCTAATTCACACACCATAAAGTTTACCTTTTCGAACTGTATGATTTAGTGGTTTTCAGTATATTCACAGAATCATGGCCTCATTGCTATCTAATTCCAGAACATTTTCGTTACGCCCAAAAGAAACTCCATACCCATTAGCAGTAATTCCCCGTCCCCCTCCAGTCTTTTTCCCAGACATCAATGACTTGAATACATCCTCACAATTTTGCAATTTCCTTGCACCACTCTCACTGTTATTTACCTTATATTTTTATTTGAATAAATCTATCCAAACTTTCACAATGATATCCTTGATATCACAAGTCTGATACTCTGTTTTTTTCCTAATATAGTACATCACAACGGGTATGTCAGAATAATTAATGTTCACCTATTTGCTACCTGAAATTACATACTATGCTTTAGGAACATTGATGTCTACAGGTCACTCATTTAGAGACTGGATACCAGGAGCCTAATAAAATAAAGTGACTATTACAAGTTGACACACTGTGGCAGAGCCCAGCATGCATTGCTCCTAACTCTGTCTCCCTCTGTTGCTCTGTGCTCAACTGATGCAGCGAGAGTAGCCAGAGAATGAGATAATTAGGGGGAGTCAGGAGAGGTTTTGTCAAAGGGAGGTGCTCTTCTAACAGGGCCTGAAAGGATCTGGAGGGTTTTGTCTCATGGAGACTTTGGAGAGAGACCTTCCAAAACCAGAAAATGGTGCACATCTGTTTCTTGACCTTAGAGTCTTCTGCAGAGATGGATGAGAGGAGCCCTGGTGGGGCCATAGACCCCCACTCCCACTTTAACCAGATCTAGCTATTTTACATATTGGGATTCCATATCAGGGTTTCTTTTAAGTTTGTTTTTTGTTTTTTAAAGATTTTATTTATTTATTTGACAGAGAGAAAGAGATCACAAGTAGGCAGAGAGGGAGGAAGCAGGCTCCCCGCTGAGCAGAGAGCCCAATGCGGGGCTCGATCCCAGAACCCTGAGATCATGACCTGAGCCAAAGGCAGAGGCTTTAACCCATTGAGCCACCCAGGCGCCCCTTAAGTTTTTATTTGAATTCCAGTTAGTTGGGATGCCTGGGTGGCTCAGTCAGTTAAGCGTCTGCCTTTGGCTCAGGTCATGACCCCAGGGTCCTGGGATGGAGTCCCGCATCGGGCTCCTTGCTCAGTGGGGAGCCTGCTTCTCCCTCTGCCTGTCACTCCCCCTGCTTATGCTCTCTCTCTCTGACAAATAAAACCTTTTTTAAAAAATTACAAATTAAAAAAAATAAATTCTGGTTAGTTAAGATGCAGTGTAATCGTAGTTTCAGGTGTACAGTATAGTGATTCAACACCTCATATATCACCTGGTGCTCATCACAACAAGTGCGTTCCCAAACGCCCATCCCCTGTTTCACCCATCCCCCTGCCCACCTCCCTTTTGGTAACCATCAGTTCTCTATAGTTAAGAGTCTGTTTCTTGGTTTGCCTCCCCCTCTCTCTCTTTCTCTCTCTTTTTTTTTTTTTAAGATTTCGTTTATCTGAGAGAGCACAAGTGAAGAGGGGCAGAGGGAGAGGGAGAGAGAATGTCAAGCAGACTCCACATAGTGAGGTGCCCTGACATGGGGCTCGACCGCAGGACCCTGAGATCTCAGCCTGAGCTGAAACCAAGAGTTGGACGTTCAACCCACTGAGCCACCCAGGCATCCCATCTCTCTCCTTGTTTTCCCATTGCTTATTTGTTTTGTTTCTTCCACATCAGATTTTATTTTTAAAAAGGGCTTTACTGCTAAAATGATGAAAATCTAGAACATCCAACATGTAAGGTAGAGGAAGGCTGAAAATTAAGGCCGTAGCCCAAATTACAGAAGGTCTCAGATGCTCCCAAATGTTTATACTCTACTATGGAGGAACTGCAGGGATTTTTTGGTGTTGAGTAGGGAGGGATGTGATCAGAGCTTGAATTTGGTTTTCTCTGGAAATATCTTCTATTTCAGATTGGGAATGAAAAGAGACCACAATCAGGGAGACGTTATCTAACAGTAATGCAGTCCAGAAATGACAGAGATTTGAATAATTCAACAAATACTTATTGAGTGGGGTGCCTGGGTGGCTCAGTGGGTTAAAGCCTCTGCCTTCGGCTCAGGTCATGATCTCAGGGTCCTGGGATCGAGCCCCACATGGGGCTCTCTGCTCAGCGGGGAGCTTGCTTCCCCCTCTCTCTCTGCCTGCCTCTCTGCCTACTTGTGATCTCTCTCTCCGTCAAATAAATAAATAAAATCTTTAAAAAAAAAAAATACTTATTGGGTTTACTGTGTGCAGAACACCAGTAGTTCTTGCGAGGATATAAAAAGGAATGATTCCTGCCCTCAAGTTGCTTATAATTCATTAGGAGAGTCAGACATAAAATATTAGCTATAATTAACTCTAGGGCAAAAGTAATGGAATGATATTACTAATTGCTAACTGGTTGACTGCTTCCTCAGCCAGCTTTGGTTCAGATGCCTCAGGTAGATTCTTTCATGTAATTCACACCACAGCTTTATGGGGCAGAATTTGTGCTCCCCCTCTTTTACAGAAGGGAAAAAAAGACTTAGGCTAAGTAACCTGCTGTGGCGATCAGCCCCAAGTGCTAAAACAGAGGCTTGAATTTGGTGGTATGACCTCGAGGTCCATGCTAACCTTAACCCCTTGCTGCACAGCCTCCCTTGGGAGGAGGAGAGGGGAGCCTCTTAGGACAGGGGGAAGGAAGAGTCAGCTATGGCAAGGCCTTGAGACTGGACGGTCGTGTGAGTGGTGGTGACTTTAGCAGAGAAGGGATTCTAGGAGGAGAGGAGGTGGTTTCTCTTTACGGCATGTTGAGATCTGGAAACACAGTGAGAGACCTAGCAGGCAGTCAGAAATGCAGTTTGAGAGATGAAGATGCTGCTAATAATAATAATAACTACTGGTACTTTTTGAGCACTTACCATGTAACTAGGACCATCCCAAGTACCTTATACCTTTTATTTGCCTTAATCCCCTCTGTGTAGGCTCGTTTACAGCACAGCATAAGAGGCATCTTGCCCCAGGACAGAAGCCGGGAGTGGGGGACCCAGCGGTCCTGAGCCCAGAGCTCATTCTCTGAAGGACTCTGCTGTGCTACCACCCCAGTCGGCACAGTCCCACAGTGCTTCAAAAAGCCATGTAGGTGGAGAAGTACACGTATGTGTGTGTCCCATGTTAGTGTGTAGGGCCGTAGAACTCTCATAGTCACCACGTTTGAGCTACATTCCTGGAGCTCATAAGAAAAGTACTTTTGCAGGTGCCTGGGTGGCTCAGTCATTAAGCGTCTGCCTTCGGCTCAGGTCATGATCCCAGGGTCCCGGGATTGAGCCCCGCATCGGGCTCCCTGCTCAGCGGGCAGTCTGCCTCCGTCTCCCTCTCCACCTGTTTGTGTTCGCTCTCTCGCTGTGTCTCTCTGTCAAATAAAGAAATAAAATCTTTAAAAAAAAAGAAAAGAAAAGAAAAGTACTTTTGCACACATGAACTCCACAGATCTTCCCAGGAGCTCTCCAGAGTAGGTTAGTCTAAGTGACTGACCTTAGGTCACACAGAGGGTAAGGTGAGTTAGGAATATGGAAAAGGAACCTGGGAACGTAATGTAAAAGTTTTCTTTTTAAACAACTTACAGAGTTATCAAAGCAGATACCTTCTCGTTTCTGCTGCAAGTTGCAGAGAACTGGCAGGACTTAAAGAACAATGTGAGGAAAGCAGCCAGAACGTGAGGGAGCGTCAGGAGTGGGCCTCGAGTTACAACGTGCTCTCCCTTCCTGCTCCCCTTTAGGGCATGGTGGCCGTGTCCGGCAGTTTGTCAGTGCTTCTGGATTCCATCATCTGCGCGCTTGGCCCCTTGGCGTGTCTGACCACACAACTACCTGAACTGAACGGCTGTCCCAAACAGGTCTTGGTGAGTTGTCCTTGGATTGTTTTCAGCCAGACCCCTCGGGAGCCACGGAGGGCCTACCTTAGCGAGCTCCGTCGGGCACAGGCCCCTACGGCTTCCTGGCAGATGGCGCTCCCTCTGTCTCTTGGCCCACAAACACGGGACCGTATTGCTGAGCGCAGGCCGTGCCTTCAGCGCAGCTAGAAAGTGTGCCCTTTCCCTAAACAGTCCTCTGGAGGGAAGCCTTCTAGCTTTGAGGGGCTGCAGCTCCTTTGTGGCCTATTCGCTCTTCTGCACACAAAGAAAGTACAGGAGTCTTCTGCCTCTTCTCCACAAGGACTAATGGGGAGAGCCCCGGAGAAGCTCCTGGCGGAGCAGAGAGCAGGGTGCCAGCTTCGCGCTCACGCTGCTTTCTCTAACTCTCGGATTCCCTTCTCATCTCTCTCCTCTAAACAAAGAAAGGCCTCCTTAGGTCTCCGGGAACTAAGGTAAAGTACTCTTCAGTACTTTACTCTTTAGTACTCTTCAGTACTAAAGTACTCTACTTTTCTCTTGTTTTGCAGTCAAACACACTAGACAACATTGCTTACATCATGCCTGGACTGTGACAGCGAGGAGTCCCGGGACAGAGACCTTATCCTCCCCTATTGCTGGTTTGTGTATATAGGACTGTTCCAGATCCCTTCACTGGCCTCCAGGTGTAGGTTTTAAATTTATATATATATACATATATATACATGTATATATATATATATATATAAAATGTACAGTATATACATAGGACTGTAACTACTTTGCTTTTAATAATTTTAGGAAATGGCAAAGGTTTAGCCAAGAAGAAACCTTGGCATGAATATGGGCTCGGGATTCTTTTTTCTCCTGTGGTGGATAAATCTGCCTTAAAAATCAATGTAACTTGAGGGCTGGGGGCTTGTTCTGGGTGCCAAGGGCATCTCTTTATGGACAGCTAAAATGTGATTTTTTCCAAACTCAGTTGTACCTCCAGACCCATCACTGACCATTTGCCTTACCTGTCTTACAGTCGGAAATGTAATAGGAAAGATTATGGGAAGATGCCAGTTGACTAAACATACAAAGCCTTTCAACTTGAAGTGACCTAGGTAGGAAGTGATGAAATCATTCCCATCTTACAGTTACTGCAGTGGCTTAGGTGAACTTCGTAGGGGGTTCATTCCAATTCCTGCTATACAGGTGTCCGTGTCTCAAAATTTCTTGTAATCATTGGTACCATTAGCAGCCTCAGTAGGGGCCAAGGAGTTACATGAGCCCCAGCAGCATAAAACACCTTGGAGAGGATAAAGTTGTTATTGCACAGGTTGAATTGCATATATCGTGAGCTGACCCAGAATATTCCATCTGCAGAACTAATTGCTGGTATCTTCCATCAGCAGCATTAGCTTAGTCACTGAGTCCTCACAGGTTTTGCTGCTTAGTTGCTTGATGGTTGGGGAAGGTGAACTTTGCCCAGCATGATTCTTGGGTTCATCCTGTTGGTTCCCCTGGTGGACAGATAATACCCAGTGTTCTGCATTCCACATATAAGTGAATTGCAAAAAAAAAGTAGTCGATTCTCATGTAGGTTTATTTATGTGCGCGTGTGAATGTGTTTTAATTATGTGTATTTAACTCTTTAAAATCTCTTAGATTTTAATTTATCCTGTAAATTTCTGTATATATAATTTAATAACAAAAGCCTCCACCAGCAACAGCATGTGGAAGATACAGATTTGTCATTTCTTCCCTCCTTCTTTCCTCTGGTCTCCTCTGAAAGCTCCCAATCATCTACATTTTAAGGTATCGTGCCTCCAAAAGGAATCATTATGTCGGGATTCTAATTCTTTATAATTCAATAATGTCAAGAAAGCAAAATTAAAAGGAATGTTACCATTCCCAGCTGCCCATTTCTCCAAAGAACCAGACTTTTGCTTCCCAGTTCCAAAGAAGACAGTCAAGCACTTCAGGGTTGGCCTTCAATCTGGCATGAGATTCCCTGCCAAAACCAAGCTCCGGGGTAACTGTGCTTTCTTCCCCGGGCCTAGACGGAGCGCAACAGCATCAAAGTAGATCTTTGAGGACCGTGCGGCCAGCCTGCGTCTGACTTAATCCCTTCCCTTCTCCCCACCAGTGTGGTCCCGGGGCTTTGTTTCCTGACGGTACTCTGGCCGCTGATCGGCGCTCAGCTCAGAGCGGTCGTGAAGTTTAATTGGGGAAACAGAAGGAAACGGGTATGTTTGGGAACCAAAATCAAGAAGAGCAGAAATCTGGGTTTGATTTTGTGTGTTAGACCCCGTGCCATGCCTCATCTGTACCCATGGAAGTTTCCTGTGTGACACAGGGTGTATCAACGAGGGGTCTTGAAGACACGGATTAGTACAGAAGTCAATCCTACCCTTGTCATTTGTGCACATTAATGAAATCCTGATGAGGACCTGCTTTTTGTTTGTTTGTTTTCCTTTAAAACCCAACCCTATTGTATTTGTATTTAAATTTGTACACATTTGTATAATAGTCTGTACCTTGTGGTATTTGGTACTACTAGAGGAAAAACTTTGGATTCAGACCTTCTTGCAGTTTTTATATCATTGTTTTATTTTGTTTTTTAAATAAATTCTAGCGGTTTGATCCAAATCCCATTACAGTTGTATAAAGAAATAAAATTTTGTACTTATATTATTAAAAATCACATTTTTAATATTTGTAGTCCGGTCTCAGGTATCTTTTCCCTGTTGCTGACCAAGTTGCTACGAAATTCTAAAACCTGTCATTTTCCACCTCTATCCCGCCATGATTTTTTTTTTCTTCAAAGATTTTATTTATTTATTTGACAGAGAGAGATACAGTGAGAGGGAACACAAGCAGGGGGAGAGGGAGAAGCAGACTCCCCGCTGAGCAGGGAGCCCGATGCGGGACTCGATCCCAGGACACTGGGATCATGACCTGAGCCGAAGGCAGACGCTTAACGACTGAGCCACCCAGGCGCCCCCACCATGATTTTCTTAAAAAGAAAAATCTGTCTGGAATAGAGGCCAAGTTTCTGATCTTAGCCATTTTCCTAACATATATCTTGTTCTGTCTCTATTCACTTTTACATTGTAGAGTCTCGTGTTCTCTCTCTTGCAAACTAAAAACCAGTGGCTCTGATAGGAGAAGCTCTATTCACTGATAAATGAAATTGTATATACACCACAGTGTTGGCCTAACACAAGAAAGTAGCAGTTGTGTTTTAAGGGTCACATCTGTACCGTGTGCTTAGACGTGATATATTTCATGCTGTTTCAGCCCTCTCCTGACTTAATGAGTGATGGTGGATAGGTCACTTAGTCCTTATGGGTGTCTGAAGTCCCACCAGTAAAATAGTGTTAAGGTCACTCCCACCCCCAAGCCTGTGGCCAGCCAGCCTGACATAAGTGTCCAGTAACACTGAACATTTAATATATGGAGATCTGACCTCTCCAGGTAAAGATTTCAATGTAAACCCAAGGTGTTATTAGTCATGAATAGTGGAATATTCAATCAATGGGAAGGCTGACCTCTTATGGAGAGGCTCTAAGAAAGAGACCAAGATGGCTGAGTGACTAGGAAAGAGTGATTTGCATGTTGTCTCTTGCTTAATCCTCCCACGAGCCTTATGAGTGTTACCCCCTTTACAGATGAGACAGATGCAGAAAAGTGCTCTTCCTTGGGTCGCACAGCTAGTAAATGGCAAAGCCAGAAGCAGCACACTGGCTCTCTTCTGCCCCAAACCACTTTCACAGTTGATTCATGTATAGATCCATCAGAACCCTCTTTTATCTTTACTCCTAAGCAAATGAGACCATAGGAAGACTACCCAAAACTTTTCCATTGTTCAAATATCTGCTTGTCCTGGCCGGCTTTTACTAGACAGGCCTCACTTTTCTTGTCATACTATTGTCTATCAACCTTGGAAGCAGAAGATCTTGACTTTCTCATCTAAAAGAACTTGAAGGATATAATAGATTACATTCCATTTATGCAATATGTAAGTCGTAAGGGCATATTTACCCTCAAGAAGGCATTTGATATCAATATTACCAAAATACTTAAAAAATTAAAACACCGTTTACTGAAGGATTTTGTTCCTTGTTAGCAAACACTTAAAAAAAAAAAATTGCTGGGGAGGTCTGGGTGGCTCAGGTCATGATTCCAGGATGCTGGGATCAAGTCCCACATTGGGCTCCCTGCTCAGTGGGGAGTCTGCTTCTCCCTCTCCCTCTGCCCTTCCCCCCTGCTTATGCTCTGTGTCAAATAAATAAAATATTTTTTAAAAAATAGGCTTTATCCCCAACATGGAGCTTGGACTCAGGACCCTGAGAACAAGAGTCACATGCTCTACCAACTCAGCCAGCTAGGTGCCCCTTAGCAATCACTTTTCAAACTTAGTTTTAATCAGTTTTGTACTATGCTTAATGTTTTCCATTTGCATTCCTATCTGTAGTGTTGACAAATCCACATACTTCCACTTCTGATTCAAGAGCTATATAGTATTCTGTTTGCATGGAGTTGATACGATTCCACTCCCTGTTTGGGAGTATGTGGATTGTTTCTACTTTTTCAACTTGTGGCTCTTTTATTCTTGTCAATAAAGCCAAGGTCTGCCCATAATCACTTGAAACCAGAATGGTGCAAGGAAGCAAGAACCTCATTCAGGTAAATCACCACCAACATGGGCGTGTTAAAGGTTGCTAATGGAAGAATCCAAAAGAAGTTTATGCTAAAATATCCTCCATACAACCAAGCAATATGCTTAACGAAGAAAAACATGGGACGTACCTGACATGGAAGTCATCTTAAATGTACATTCCCCCCTTTATAGTCCAAATACCATTATTTGCTAGATTGATCTAAATTTTCAGGGGCACCTGGGTGGCTCAGTCAGTTAAGCATCTGACTTCAGCTCAGGTCATGATCTCAGGGTCCTAGGATCTAGCCCTGCTCAGCGGGGTGGGGTTCTGCTTGTCCCTCTCCCTCTGCCCCTCCCCCCATTCGTGTTCTGTCTCTCAGATAAATAAAATCTTTAAAAATAAATAAATTTTCATGTATTAGTCACCATGCCAGACAACAGTGGCGCAAAGTAGACAGTATCCCAGCCCTCACGGAGTAGCTACACTAGTGGGGAGAAGGGCATTTATGAATAGGTCTCATGAGCATTATTAAAACACTTCAAAGCACAGGAGTACATGACTTCCATAAAGTTCTTATATTGTACAGTAAAGCTATCAGCCCCCGTGGCTGCTCAAACAAGTTAACATAAGGAAGTGATTAAGTTGTAATTTAGGTTCTCCATCATCCTAAATTTGTACAATTTACTAGCCTTTCCAATTAAAAAGTCACATTACCGTGATCAATTAAATATGAGAGCACCCTGCAGTAGCCCAAAGCAGTGGCTATTGTATCTTTTGGACTACATATGATCAAAAGAAAAAAACATAATAGGTCAGATCTGACCTAATGTGTAGGTGAAATATCTAAAACCCAGTACATAGGAAGGTTGAAGAAGATATTAGAATCCTAGAACTAGGAAAGGGCTTTGAGAGTCTTAAAATTGTTAACTTGGGGTCTACTGCTGTACTTCGGGGACCCCAGAAAGTCGCTGAAGTTAAATTGTATCTCTGCCTTTTTTTCTTCAGAAAGGTTGGTGGTTTTCTTCAAGTTCTCAAAGGAGCCTGTGACCTAAAAAAAATGAAAGGTTATGCAGTCCTTGATCTAATTCCAGCATCTGGAGAAAATGTAAGCTCGCTGTCTGAATCACACAGTAAATGGTAGAGATGGGTCCCAGGCCCCACTTGTGGCTACATCTGGGTGCTTTCTGCCACTCTGGGCTCTAGCCCATTCCTCACTGCAGGTCACTGAGTTGGTTCTGTGTCAAGGGATAGCAATCCCCTGGTGCCGGCCTCCAATTGGAAATAAGTGAATGTGGGCTGCAAGCAATTTGCATCTTGCCGCAGGGAGGCCTGGACATCAGATAGAAAGAGCTCTATCAGGGCAGGGAGACAACAGGCCAGAAATGCTGTCAGCCCCATCGTAGTCTAGTGAGGACACTAGATTGAGAACTGATCTGAACTTGCTGTGTAACCTTACCCAAGTCACTTCCCGGCTCTTGAGACCCTGCTTGACAGAAGCGCCAGTGTTAGGTCACGCCCTTAAAAAACCCTGGGGCGTGGCTTGGAGATGCCACGCCCCCCAGATCCACCCCAGCCCTACGCCGTGCGTGGTGTCCGCAGACGCCGAGTGAGTGGCAGTGAGGTCATCGCCCTCCGCCTCCGGGCGCCCTACCCTCCACGTCAGGGGCGGGGCCTGTGTCAGCGCTTGACTCCCTACGCCCCGCCTCCACGGACGCCTCGCGGACCGTCCGGCACGTCACGTGACAGGTCGGCGGCGCTGGCGGTTGCTGTCAGCTGATTCCCCGGGTTGGTGGCTGGGGCAGCCTCGGCGATGGACTTTCTCCTGGGGAACCCGTTCAGCTCTCCGGTGGGACAGCGCATCGGTGAGTCCCCGGAGCCCCGTCTAGCCCCGCCGCAGGGCCCCGTCCCCGGCCTCGGTCCCCCGGGGCGCCTCCAGGTCCCAAGCCACCCTCTGGAGGAAGGTTGGGAGGGGAACGAGGCTGGCGTGTCTCTCTCAGACCTGGCCCCGCCCAGCTTCCCGCCTACCTTGATTGACAAAAGCCGTGGTCCATTAGGAAGCCTCGACTTGTGATGGATGCCTATTCCAGCCAATAGCTAACGAGAGAGGGTGGGTCCGGGTGGCCGCGGCTCAGCTAATGTGTGGCTGCTGGGGTCGTGAATCCAGGGAGAAAGTTTTTGGGGGTGGAAGGGGCTGCGTGGTTTTACCGTTTGGGGGCCCTTGGCCTGTCTCCCTCGTCGCCTCCCCAGCCCGGGCCGTGGCGCCTGGGATGTTGCCTACACCCTCCTGGCTCGCCGGGCACTCAGGACACGGATACCGGAGAAGGGCTGTTAAGTCCGTTCTCTCAGGACTAGGAGACCAGGGCTTGGCGTCTGGGCCGGCGACTTGCGGGGACGGGGCCAGGCAACCCTGCTGCGCCCGGGGCCCGGCCAGACGTTGACGAACCTGCCAGACCAGCAGCAGGTCGACCGCACGGTCGCAGACTCCCCGAGCTGGAAGTGATCTCAGGAACCACCTGATTCCGCCTCCCTCGTTTCTCAGTGGACGGGTGGGCCAAGCACCCTGGCCCGAGGCACAGGCTCACTTAGAGCCCAGGTCTCCTGACTCTCCTGCCCCCTGTGGACGGGAGACTTACTAGTTCTGTGATGTTGCTTCTTTGTTTCCTCACCTGTAATCAGGGGTATATTAATGGTCTCTGCTTTTGTGGGGTTGTTGTGAAGGTTCAACTCGTTAATAATTGAAAGTACTTAGAACCGTGCCTGGTACAAGGCCTTGCTATATAAAAGAAAGTGGTAATATTTATCCTCATTGTTACTGAGATACCAAGTGAGGGTCGGGAATCCCTGGAAATAGCTAGGCCGAGGGTTTCACAGGTACTCCTTGCTGTGCACCAACAGGGGGAAGAACCACAGGCCCTGGCCCAAACAGCTAACACTTCCCCAAGGGCAGCCTGGATGTGCCTCCTCCAATTAGGAAACTGTGGCCAGTACTGTGAAATTCTTCCTTCATCCTCCAGATGGCCTTTACTGTTCAGTCCCGACTAGGAAAATTGGAACTTTTAGACATTCTTTCCATTCTTACTGTCTTGGAAGTCAAACCTCACTTCACTGTCAACCCGGCTCTGCGATGCAATTGGCACCACGGCTATCTGTGGCTCTTCTGAGGTTTTGTAATCAAATTTGTCCAAGAGAGGGGTGGAAGTCCAGGATTTCTTTACGGGCCAGAAAGCTCCTGGACCAGAGAGGGAAGCTGCCCTCCGAGGAGCACCCTCCCGGCCACACACACTCGGCAATGAGTCATTGCTTTGGAGCTGAAAAGAGAAAACGGCTCTCCCCTCATCTTTATTTCTCCAAAAACAGATACCACTGCTTTCATCACATGCCAACTTTGAGACTTCTTACTTAAAAAAAAAAAAAAAAAAAAAAAAATCTGACCTTCAAAGTCAGCCACATTTTCTGAACCTTTCTAGAAAAGCTCACCTGAGCTCTGGGCCTTAGCCTGTCAAAGAAAGAAAGAAAGAAGTTTCTCTTCTTATCCTGAGGGTTGTCTGTCTGTCACAAGAAATACTCTGCGCAGAGAAAATACTACTAAGTTATAATAGCTTAGAGCCCAAACCAAATTTTACTACTGGGAGTGTCCTTACCCTGGGGGTCTTCTAACTCAGGGTTCTCCTCAGAATACCCCGGAAGACTTGTTAAAGGCAGATGGCTGGGCCCCAGCCCCAGAGTTTCTGACTCTGTAGGTCTGGATTGAGCCCTAGAATATGCATTACTGACAAATTCCCAGGAGATGCTAATGCCACTGGTTTGGAAACCACATGTTGAAAAAGCTCCATTCTAGCCCATCCCCTTCATTTTACACAGGAGGAGACTGACTCACCAAAGCCCCCCAGTGAATTGGTAGTGCAGCTGTGATGAACTCCCCAGAACCCATGAAATTTGAACCAAAGCTGAAGAGGCTCTAAAAGTAGAATTAAATGAAGAATAGCTGCCATTTGAGTAAATGCTTTCGGTATTCCATATGTTTCTTTTCGAGAAAGAGATGGAAGGACTGTTGATTGGCGGTGGTTATTGATGACCTAGTAGTTCTGTAAACTGAAGGGGGAAAAGAATCTCCAGGCTGCTGACTCCATCCCCGTAGTGCGAGTAGGGCCCGGTAGGGTTGTCATCCCCGGGCACAGCGAGTCCCAGTGATGCTCATCAGGGGTGAGTGTCACTCAACTCACAAAGCATCCTCGCACACACCCAAGCACCTTTGTGTTTGCTGCTCCCTCCGCCCGCCCGGAGTGCCTGCTCCAGTGTTCCTCCTGGCCACTCCCCTCCCCCTGGGAGGGCCTGGCGCAGTGAGTGTGCAGGGGGAGGGGGGGGGGGACACATTAGCTCTTGCTGGCCTCATCGTTGTGTTTATCATTTCCACCACCGCACGCTAATAGAGCAGTGGCCCATCCTGTTAGTACTTGTGCCTGTGTGTCTCCCCAGCTAGACTAGACTTCCTGAGAGGAGGGACTGGACCTCACTGGTCAGGACCCATGGGACCTGGCATGGTCGCTGGCCCATAGTAGGAGGGAAGAAAGGAGAAAAAGAAAGTAACATCTTGGGAGCAAATGCCAAGTGCCAGGGACCATGCCTGGTTATTAACATTCACGGTGATACGGCAAATCCTTGCAAGGTTTTGCTGTTTTTGTTTCCATTTCACAGAAGTAAGTGCAAGGGGACATAGCATTTCAGTTACTTGGGTTTGGGATCCAGAGCCCCCATCCTCTCCTACCCCTTACCAGGCTGTATCTGGCTGATCAGTGCATATTCGGAATTTACGTTAGTCCAGCCCTCCAAGATCCACAGTTACTGCTCTACCCGCAAATTAGCTTTGCTGATTAGGACGTACGTGAGTCCGTGCCCATTGCCAGGTCACTCAGCCTTATCATTCAGTAGGAGAGCTTCCCAGGAGCAGCAGCCTGTGGCTGAAAGGATTCCAGATCATTAGTACGAGGTGGTGTTGATACAGCTCTCTCTTTGCAAGGATTTCAAAACCCTTAACGGTATCCTCAGAGGACAGATCCTATGGGTTGTTTTATAGACAGACGTCAGAAGGCAACCCAAGAAGCCCATTGCCCAGTCTGACTGTCCGCTCATCCCTGGCACTTTGAGTCAGAGACCCAGCGGACCCAGAAGGCACGCTGCACGCAACAGACGCTGTCAACGTGGGCAGTCCCCGAGGACCAGCCCCCCCAGTGCTTGGGCTGGAGGTGGTGGTTGCTGGACATGACGGAAGAGCTCCGAGCCTAAGCTGAGCCCTGGGATGGACGGGAGAGGGGAAGGAGGCAGGCAGAGCTGCCCTTGGATCCACAAAGGCCAAGCCAGGGGAGCCACAGGAAGGAATCGTAGAGGGGAGACCCCAGGTGTTAGTAGCGAGAACACCTCGGGCCTTCTGGAGGGCCATTTTGGGAGTGATGAGCTGGAAGCCGAACTGGCCACTCAAGCGATGGTGTCGAGGGAACAGCAAGCTGGGAGGCAGGAGAGCTGGGCCCAGCTCCAGTTATGGCACATCCTAACTATGGCACGTCCCCTCGCCATGGCCCAGAGCCTGTCAGCAACGTGCCACCGTTCTCCCTCTGCTTCCAGAGCACCGAGGAGGAACAGCCGAGGGGACGGATGAGGACAGGGAAGGGCGGGCACTGGAGGGAAGAAAGGAACTAACAGCCTGGAGAGGAGTGGGAGAGCGGCTCCACAGACTTGGAGGGCAGAGAGTGACATTAGCAGAGGGGAACTCAGGGTCCGCACACACATCCCTAGCCCCTTATATTGCTGCTGCTCGCTCCCCACGGCCAGAGGGGCGAAGGTAGAGGCCGGAGGGAGGGAGGCTGTCAGGAGGATTCCCACAGTGGCTGCCAGGAACGACTAGACTAGGATTCGCAAACTTTCTGGAAGGGGCCGGGAAGTAAATGCCTACGGTTCTGTGGGCCTGTGGACTCTGTTGTGACCACTGAGCTCTCCCATTGTAGCATAAAGGAGCACAGACCATGTGTAGGCGAATGGGCATGACTCTGTTCCAGTCAGACTGTGGGCACTAAAATGTGAATTTCATATCATTTCACATGTCATGAAATAACATTCTTTGGATTTGTTTTCAGCCACTTAAAAATGTGAAAACCATTCTTAACTTGCGGGCCGTACAAAAGCAGACTTAACTGGCCCATGCGTTCATGGTTCGCTGACCTGGATCAGACCAGCTGGCCAGATGCAGAATGATGGAAGGCAGCGTTCCTCAGAGTGGGGTCCCAGAGAACCCCACGTCACGGATACCTGAGGATGCTCCTGTCCTGGGCCTCCTGTGTCTGAATCCCTCCTCCTTCCCACAGTGTGCCCTGCAGGGGGACCTCAGGTCTTAAAGGTCTGGGTCCCTGATCTCTGAGTGCTGGAGGCAGGTTAGAGCCCAAGTCTGTCTGGAGCACAACAGGGAATGATGTCTAGAAAGGGCTTTGGGTCAACCAGCTGCATAGCGTGTGTGGTAAGGCATCCAGGATAAGCCCTTGAGTCCCACCGGATGGCCTGAGTCCTGGTTCAGCCTCCACCAGCTTTGTTACCCAGGGCGAGTTACAGAACCTCTCTGTGTTTCAGTTCCATATCTGTAAAATAAGAACGTTTTACACACATCCCTTGGCGTTGCCGTTTGTCTGTGTTGGGCGGAACGCAGCCCAGTGCCTGCCAGTCAGTACGGGTCCATAGCTCTTAGCCGCTGCAATTTCTTCACTGGCGTTATCATTGTTGCCGGGACATAGTGTTAATTAGTGGCAGAGCCAAGGTATCAACCCAGGGCTCCAGTGCAGCCCCTGTGTTGGCCGTGCTGTCCCTGGGCAATGAGCAGTCACTCGTTGGCGCAGCCACCTTCAAAGGTCGCGTTTCAGGCTGTGGGGTGGATCCCATTCTTCCTTGGGAATTAAGGCCTGTGCCTAACCCTGCGGATAGAACTGGTAAATAGGTTTTGTTCCCTCACTGAGCTCAAAGAAACAAGAGTAAAGTGCCGGATTTCCGCTCTTCTGGTTTTAGAAAAAAAAAAAAACAAAACCTTCAGTGTCTTCTAATTAGCTTGGGGCTATCCCCCCTCCCCCCCCCCCATGAGAAACGTGGATGCAGGACAAGTTAACTCTTTACCTCCTTACCAAGGAGATCTCTGTCTAGGCCGGCACTCTGCAGGCTTCTGTCCCTCGGGCACCACCTTTGTGATTTATGTCTGCCCTGTGCCACCTTTCTTTTTATTTTCATAGTGTTTTCCTTTTATTGGCTCACCACTTTTAATGTGACCTCATCCTGTGTAATTATACCCATGAAATCATGAAGGAATTCGTATTTATTTTTCCCTTCCACGTTAAAGTAAATATGCACCTCTAAAAATGTCCAGGTTGCCCCTGAGCCCACCTAATGTGATCCTGGGTAGTGCTATTGGTCACTCTGATGACAGCAGTCTCAGCAGAGTCAGAACTTGGATCCTGCATCAGAAGATCTGGTGTCAACACCAGCTCTGCCCTTTCCTGGCCCTTTCTGTGTGTCCCCCAGGCAAGTGACAAAACCTTTGAGAGACCCCTGCCCTCGCAAACATGGGGAAGCAAACTGAAAAGCACTATGGAAAGCCAGACTGCCGTGGAGATCCGTGGAGAGGAGTTGGGCTTTGCTCCTGATGGAGAAGGTGGAGGAGGTGGAGGAGGGAAGGGAGGAACCAGGGAGGAGGGTGAGAGGAGGACAGAACAGAACCCTCCAGACGGCATGAGGCTGAGACCCACAGAATCTAAGAAGAGACAGGTTTCCCTGTTCAATGGGAACTTGTTTGCGTTGATGCAGTATAAACCCTGGGGTGGTTAGCTTTATGTGTCAACTTGGCTGGGCCATGGTATCCCCAGATACTTGGTCCAACATTATTCTAGACGTTTCCGTGAAGGTATTTTTCGAATGAGATCAGTAGACTTTGAGTAAAGCAGATTATTCTCCGTGGTGTAGGTGGGCCTCATCTAATAAAGTGACGGTTTTAATAGAAGAAAGGCTGGCCTCCCCAGATGAGGGAATTCCACCAGCAGACAGCCTTTGGACTCGAGCCGCTTCTATTCCCTGGGTGTCCAGCCTGCTGGCCTGCCCTGCAGACTTTGAACTTGCCAAGCCTCCACACTCACAGGAGCCAATCCAGTAAAATAAATTTCTCTCAGTAGGTAACAAGAGATGAGAGAAAGGACTGAGGGAGGGGAGAGGGTGTGGTCAGTAATGTCTTTTACACTCGCAAGAGAAGGGAAAAAAGAACATCACAGGCACCTTGGCCTGCCACGTCAAGCCTCTGCGTTCACGGCCTTGCTTCCTCTTAACCTGGACAGTTTTACCAAACTGTCCTCCTCGTAACTGAAACCGTTCTTCAGTTAGCTGCTATAGTTAGCTACATCAACTTCAAAATTGTGGGTTGCAGAAGTAAGGCCCTCTGTGAGGTATTTTAGAGTTCCTCTTGTGGCCTGTGGCTACAGAATGGCAGGAGAGAGGGAGCCAACGTTTTGAGGAAGGACAGCCCAGCAACTTAGGAAACTGGTAGAACTTTCCATGCTGGGTCCCGAGAGACTTGTTCATTTGGAGCGTAGGCCTCGAGACAGTTTGCTGGCTGAGAAAAAGTGGCTTCTGCGTGTATATGATTTAAAAATCTAATTTGTTCAGGGCACCTGGGTGGCTTAGTCGGTTAAGCATCCATCTCTTGATCTCAGCTCCGGTCTTGCTCTCAGGGTCATGAGTTCAAGCCCCATGTTGGGTTCCATGCTGGATGTGGAGCCTACTTAAAAAAAATAAAAAATCTATTTTTTGGAGTGCTTGAAATTTTCAAACATTTTTTTATGGGTATTTTAGTAGTCAGTAACATTTGTTTTCATGATCGCTGTGTGCTAGGCAGGATACAAAGCACTTGAAATGCATTCTCTCATTTCCTCCTCACACAGCCCTGGAACGTGAATGTTTTCTTTATCCTCATTCTGCAGGGGACAAACTGAGGTACAGAGAGTTGAAGGAATTCATTCAGGATGGGGGCGCCTGGCTGGCTCAGTCGGTAGTGCGTGCGACACTTGATCTTGGGGTCATGAGTTCACGCCCATGTCAGGTGTAGAGTTTACTAATAAGTAAATAAATGAATAAATAATTTTAAGAAAGGGGAATTCATTCAGGGTCCCATAGCCAGTGAGTCAGGACTTAAAGTGGGATTTGTCTTTGTCCAGATCCCACTCTTCTAACTTTTTCACCTCATTGCTTCCCCTTAGAATTGAAAGGAGGGTGCTGGGTTTCCTTTTGAATGAAAATGTCTGGATCCATCTGGAATGATTTTGTTTGTAATGGCTCTTCTTATAGTTCTCCCCCACCCCCACCATTAGCATTCCTCATGCTTGTCCCTTGTCCCCATGTGGCAGGAGGCACAGGTGAACGGGCCAGCTGTCTGCCCCTCTTACCAGAGGAGCAGAACCTTCCTTAGGAGCTGGCCAGACCCGCATCACCTGGCCACTTCTAGCTGCACGGGAGACTAGAAAAGCTAAGTGCTGTGGCCAGCGGAGAGTGAATGCCTTTCACAAGGACAGATTCTGTAGGAGTCAGCTCCCCAGGGCGGAATTAATAAATATCTAACAAAGTCACAGAATGTGGTAATACAAATACAGTGTGAACAGCGGAGTGAGTTCCCATGCTGCATTTTCAGAAGGACTGCTAAGCTGGCCTGCACCCCAGTGGGACCAGTCAGAATGGCAAGGCTCTAGAGATCACGTCTAGGGGGGCACGGTCACAGGAACTGAGGATGTTAGTGTAGAAGACAGATTAAGGTGGGGGACATGGTACTTTTTTTTTTTTTAAGATGTTATTTATTTATTTGACAGAGAGAGATCACAAGTAGGCAGAGAGGCAGGCAGAGAGAGAGGAGGAAGCAGGCTCCCTGCTGAGCAGAGAGCCCGATGGGGGGCTCGATCCCAGGACCCTGAGATCATGACCCGAGCCAAAGGCAGAGGCTTTAACCCACTGAGCCACCCAGGCGTCCCGGGACATGGTACTTTTTAAAAATATTCAGAGGAGGGGCGCCTGGGTGGCTCAGTCAGTTAAGCCGCCGGCTCTTGATTTTGGCTCAGGTCATGATCTCAGGGTCGTGAGATCGAGCCCCATGTTGGGCTCCTCGCAGAGTTTGCTGGAGATTCTCCCTCTCCTTCCCTCTGCCCCTCCTTCTGCTCAAGCCCCGTGCTCACTCGCTCTCTCTAAAACAAATAAATCTTTAAAAAAAAATACTCAAAGGACTGCCAATTGGGAGAAAGATTAGGATTCTACACAATAGCTTCTAAGCGATCAATGGAGGCGGAAGAGTGGGAGTATTACATTTAAATTAAAGTGTGACAAAGGTTTATTATCCCGGTGTGTGTGACCTCATCCTTCATTCAGTTAGTTATTCAGAAACACGTACCACAGGTTTATCAGGCGCCCGGTCCCGTCTGATGTACCGAATTCCTGAGCCATAATAATCTCCACCCTTGAGCTCACAAGCCTATGAGAGAGACAGAAACAAAGAAATCAATTCTGTAGTTCTTTTAACAGCCCCGCCAAGCAGAACTGAACTGTTGGGGCCTGTGCAAAATGCTGTTGGCCCCAGGAGGGAAAGAGCAGGCTGTCTAGGGGGTCAGGGCAGGCTCCACATAGGTGACCTGACCTTGAGCTGGCTTAGGAGCATGACTTAAGGCGGGGAGGCAGGCAGGAGCACATTCCTGGAAGAGGGACCAGCTCACAGCCCAGAGCCCTGAAGGAGCAGGACCGGGGGGTGTGGACAGAAGGCCTGGGTCGGGTCTCCACCCTGAGTCCTGCCTGCCAAGCCCTGGGGCGGCCCAGCATAGCTCAGGTCCCACAGCCGAGTTTGGTCTGAAGTTGCAGGTTTGGAGTGTTCACCGGTGTCTTTAAACACCCAAAGTGTTTGTCTTGAGCTTGTCACCTCCTGGGCTCATGCTTCAGGCACCACGTTCCCCTGCTAGCCTCCCAGAAGAGAGGAAAGAGGGAGAAGAGAGAGAAAAGGCTTTCTTCTCCCTGAGTTGTGCCTCCGTGTTTCAAAAGGGATGCCTGTCCCCACCACTGCCCAGCAGACAGCCCTCTTCCCCCCCAGGGACCAGATCAGGGTCGCTCGTCCACTTCTGGAGCAGGTGCTGCAAAGGGGAACAGTACCGGCACTCTGGGCGGGGAAGGGGGGACGGCTGCTGGGTAGACTGCACAGTGTATAGCACTGTGGGTGTCGGCACGGGTCCATGCCAGCTTTGAGGATGGGCCATCCCGGGCCGCTGGCATATTGCCCTCTACTTCAGCATCACCTTTCTCCTCCGGCCGCCTCACTCCCCCTGGAATTTTCTCCCTCCCTCGGGGCACTTCTCCCCGGTGTCTGAGACTGGCCTGCAAGCCCCTCTTCTCTCCCTTCTTCCCGACATCCTCCATGACTCATCAGCGATTCATTCGTTCAGTAAATGCCATTCCTCTCCGAAGAACCTCCCTCCTCCCCCTGCCCAGGCCGGCACCTTGTGCCCTGTGCTCAGCTCAGACCTTGCCTATTCCCTCTGCGGGGGTTCACCCCTGTCTCCTGGCTCTCCAGCACCCTGGGCTGGCCTCAGTCATGTCACTTAGCTCTGAAAATGTTTGTCCAGCTGTCATCTGTCACCGCTTTAGGGCCAGGATTCTGTTCTTCATCTTTGCCTCTAGCAGCTGCCACAGGGCTGGACAAATAACGAGGCTCCAGAATGTCGTGGGAGGGCAGAGCGGTGGATGTGAGGGAGACGGGCCGGAAGAAGGTGAACAGAAAGCAAGTAGAACGGTGGGTGGGTGGGATGAGGGGCACTAGGCAGGGGATGGAGGCGGATGGCGGATGGGTAGGGAGCGGGGAAGCGAACGGAGGGCGGGTATTACTTACAGCAAATTCCAAAATCATATCATTTCACTCATAAATATTTCAGTATATCTCTAAAAGGTAAGGAATAGGATTCTTATATAAAAACAAACAAACAGAGGCACCTGGGTGGCTCAGTGGGTTAAGCCTCTGCCTTTGGCTCAGGTCATGATCTCAGGGTCCTGGGATCGAGCCCCGCATCGGGCTCTCTGCTCAGCGGGAAGCCTGCTTCCCCCTCTCTCTCTGCCTGCCTCTCTGCCTACTTGTGATCTCTCTCTCTGTCAAATAAATAAATAAAATATTTTTAAAAAATAAAATAAAAAATAAAAACAGACAAGCCTTAGTCACAGTACCAGTATATAAAAGTATATAAATGTGTTTTTTAAAAGCCCCAGACAGTAAAGCCTGGAAGGAAGTCCCCAGAGGGATCACTGGTTCCTTCGAGTGGCATGAGAGGGTGGCGTTTCCGATGGAAAGACGGTGTCCGGTGAGCGCGGTCTGAAAGGAACATGGCTGCGCGTGCGCTTGCTGGGGCAGGGCCTCGGAAGAAGGCCTGTGGGAGCCGCCAGAGCTGACGCGCCAGCTCATTGTGTTTTCACAGGCAGCTGACTCCTGCCGCATCTCTCCCTACCGGGTCCGGAGCCCGCCCCAGACTGGGTCGTAGCCCAGGGTGAGACAGGTCTGCGGGGTGTCATTGGCCTTTAGGGCCATCCCTCACGCCTACAAGCCACGTTTCACTGAACCTAAGATACCACGGAGAGTGAAAAGAGAAAAACTGCCCCAACTGAGCTCTGTCGGGCCATCGTTTGTAAGAGCCATCCCGATATGAGAGGGGGTTCAAAGGGGGAAGTGAGCTTACAGTCAGGGAAACACCGTGTGTGACATCAGGCCAGGTGGGGCCGGTACTCAGAGCCGAACCCGAGCAGCAAAGCAGTCTGGGGGCCGTTGGCCTTCCACCAACGCCGAACGAGCCTCTGCTCTGTGGCCCTGGTGAGAAAGAGAGGCCCCCGAGAGCTCAGGTCCACCCTCGCTGGGTAGAGACGGCCTTGAAGGGCCCGAGCAGGGTGAGAGGCGCAGGGGTTCAGAGCCGCACGCCCCTCCCAGGCAGTGGACCTCAACTGCCCCCTCCGTGGTAGGGACTGTGGGGAGGTGACCCGAGAGGAGGTCTGCTGAGCAGCTTGCATAAGCTGACATTCCGTGAATGCCGGTCATTTTGTTACTGTCACCCTGCGGGATGACGGTCCAGGCCACAGTGACACAGTCCGCCCCGTTGGCAGATACGCGGAGGAGCTGGCACTGGGGTTCGGGATTAGCCGGCTCATTTCCTTCTCTGTGTTGGCACGTGAGATCTCACACCGTCTTAGCTCAGCGCCCAGTCTTTCCTGTCACGTCACTTGCACCTTTGAGATGGCGATTGTGGCCCCCCGCTGGACTGTGAACGTGCTGAGGGCAGGAGCTGCTTGGTTTGCTCACCAGGACCTCCTGGGTGCCTGGACGGCAGCAAGCACTGAGTATGTTCAGGAGGCACAGAAGGTAGTGGTTAAGAGTATGGATTTGGTAACCAGACCTCGCTGAGCCAGAATCTCTGCTCTGCAGCGTATAAGCTGTGTGATCGTGGGCAAGTCACAGACCTCTCTGTGCTCCTCAGTTTACTCAGCCTCTTTCTTAAGGGCGTGGCGAGGGGTTTGTGCGAAGGGCTGAGTCCTATACTTGGTGCTTACTGAGTGTCCAGTCACTGGTGGTGACGGTTGCCATTGTCCCCTGTGACGCGGGTGCCTGACCACATGGAAGAAAGGCATGCCGGGCAGAAGCCCAGAGGCACGCAAGAACGAGGCCCCAAAGGGAGGAGAAGACAGCCAGTTGCGGCTGAGGTCAGTCCCACATGTCCCTCTCCGCCCGGAGAGTTCAGGGTTTTGACCCTCAGGCAGTTGAGGGCGTGAGGGGACGCTGGACAATTTTTAGATGGAAGAAAATAGTAGCTGGATTTATGTTTGAAGAAAAGAGTGTAGCAGTGACGTCCAGGCCTGGGGGAGGTGACAGGGCCTGACTGAGAGCTGCCACAGTGATGACAGAACTGGGGACAACTCAGAGATACCTTGAGCAGCTGGAATTCACAGACTCGGTGTTGGTGACTAAACATGCAGGGTAGGGGGCGGGGGGAGGCTCCAGGCTGCTCCCCCCACAGCTGCCGTGGGAGCAGACGGTCAGTGGGCTTCGAGTGCGTGGCGCGGAGCCCCCGCAGACGTGGGCTTCTCAGTGGAAGGAGCCGAGGGGGCCGCTGTCTTCCCGCTGTTCGGAGTCCTCCCGGGAGGGAGCAGGCTGGGACCAGGGGCCTGGAGCTGGCGTGTCTCTGGGGGCCACTGTTGCCTGCTCTCGGCCCAGTTCGCAGCCTCGGGCCTCAGCAGCTGCTCAGGACTGCTCTTTGCCTGACGTCGCGCGTGCGTTGTGTGGCTGCAAAGCCGCAGCGCCCGTGAGGCAGGCCGTCTTACCTCCGTCTCCCAGAGAAGAAAACACAGACTGAGTGGGCCTGGGGTCCCCGAGTTAGGACCAGGGGCCAGACTCATCCCACTCCGGAGTTTCTGCCATGGGCCTGCCACCGCACCAGGCCGACTCTCCGGAGCCTTCGCGGAACGGTGGCGTCCGTGCCAGGCCTGACACGGAGAGGACAGGCAGACGGGGCCCCATGACCCACAGCCACAGGACTGCCGGCCCCAGACGGCAGCCCCGCAGCCCGAGCCCCGGCGGGGGGTGCACAGGGACTGGTGTCCTCAGGAGCTGGGAACGAGAGCCCCACAGCTGCCCGGCACCCTGGAAGGTCACCACCCACCGCCCAGAGGGCGGGAAGCCGGTTATCCTTCTCCTGGAACTGCCCACCACTGCCAGCGTTTTTCTTCCTCCTTTCCAAAATAGCAAGCTGGGTTACTTTTGTGGTTAAAAACAAAAACAAAACGGATATCCCCAGATTCCTGTGGGTTTAGATTTCTGCCTTTAATGGAGTATGCCTACCCCGTGGAAATGTTCGTTAAGGACGTTCGCAGATTCTCCCCACACCTGCAGGGAGTTGGCCGCTCTAGACACACTGTTCTTCTGCTGAGATGACCGGGGTGGGTCTCGTGTCCCCTCTGCCGCTTCCTCCTCTTCCTCTCCATGTTGAGGCTGACGAACGCCGCCCCCCCCGGCCCTCGCCGTCCCCCCCAGCAGACTGTTCTGGGTGTGGCTCTGCCCGCTGCGGGCAGTCGGGCCCCAGATGCCCCTCACCAGCCTGCCTGTCTTTCCAGAAGGACCCGAATCCCTTCTAAAACCATGCCGATCGTCCCCCAGGAAGAGAGGTCCCTCTCCTTTTCAGAGGTCGCTGGGAGGGTCTAGTTGAGGAAGCACCGAGAGGCCTGCCAGTGGAGCCAGGGATCCGGGAGGAGGGGGCAGGAGGACACTCCTGGGATGACAGAGCTCCCCGGCCCACTGTGGGACCTCGCTGCGTCTCCGTTCCCTCATCGGCGAGATGAAGGCCGCGACGCCCACCGCGTGGGGTCGGGAGGATTCAGCTGTGCTCGTATATCAGCAGCCAACGGCGGTTGGTCTGTAACTGGGGAGTTAAAGCACTGTCGCTGAGGAAGAGCGCACGGGCCCGGCCGAGGGCTGGGGAGCCTTTGGAGGACTGGGGGCATGGGAGGAGCAGTCGCTTCCAGGTTTCAGGAGGCTCAGTCATGGGTAGCAGGGGGCATGGAGGGGAAGGAGCAAGGCGGGAGGGGCGGAGGCAGCGGCCTGCGGGGAAGAGGCCGAGGAAGAGGCCAGTGGCTGGCCAGGCCAGGCAGAGGCAGACAGCAAGGTGAGAAGGGATCGAGCAGGATGGAGAGTCAGGAGCTAGAGTGGGCAGAACATTGTGGCCGGAGGCCAGGGATGACCGTCCTCTGGCCCTCGTGACTGGGGGTCGTGGAGGTGTGGTTTCTAAAGGAGCAGCACGTTCCACATGTTTGATTAGCTGCTGTCCCCCAGACTCTCCAGAATGGAGCCTGGCTCCCTCTGCCCAGAGGGGCACTTGTCCTGCTCTCTTTAGTTCTTCCCACGTGGCTCAGTAGTGTGTGAGTCCCCAAGGGTGGGGAGTGTGACACAAAGAAGCCACACTCAGGACATCATTGTGGCATGAAGGAGCCCACCTTTCAGCCCTTTTGAAGCAGTCCTTCCTTATCCCCTCCCCCAGCCGTAGTTTAGGGAGAAGAGCACCCCGCCCTGCTGCTGGGTCCCTCCCTGGATACCCCAGGTGCCTACTTGTGCCCTGAGCTCCCCCAGCCTGCGTCTGTCCATAGGACCTAAGGTGGAACTGAGGTCAGGCCAGTTGCAAAAGCGACATCACAGCAGCCACAGCTTTAGGGAGCTGACTGCCAGCCCGGCCCCGGCGTTGTCCCGCAGGATGGGCCTGCCTGTCTGGTCACAGGGCCTGGGCTCAGAGGACGCCTCAGCCCCTCAGGGCACCATAGGGAGGGGACCGCGTGTATCTGGCCCACCGCTGCAGGAGGGGAGAGTGGGGAGTGAGAGCTGCAGATTTAGAAGATGAAATTGGTGGCAAGGATGGCGGCACAACACTGAGTGTATTTGGTGCCACTGAACTGTACGCTAAAAAAATGGTTAAGATGGCAAATATTATGTGCATTTTAACATAATTTAAAAAGTAAAAATAACACAGAGATAAAGTACAGCCAGAAAACACGTTAAATGACAAACGAGACAAGGTAGGTAGCCATTTGCACCCCACCCGGCCCTTCTGGGGTGCCCAGAAAGCATCCGTCGTCCTCCTCCTCCCTGGCTCTTCCCGCCCTGGCCCCATACCACCACCCCCGCCCCTGTACACGGCTCAGTTTGTCCGTCGGGGCGCCCCCACACCGTGACGTGTGGTTTCTTCTCCACAGAGAAGGCGACAGATGGCTCCCTGCAGAGCGAGGACTGGGCCCTCAACATGGAGATCTGCGACATCATCAACGAGACGGAGGAAGGGTAAGGCCCGGGAGGCCGGGGTGGGGCACGGGCACGGCTGGCAGCAGCCCAGCGTGCCTCCACCACCACGGAGCGGTCCCGTCGGCCCCTGCGGTGGTGCACAGTAGACCCCGCTGGTGGCCCTCGGTGCCAGAAGGGTGACAGACGTCGTCTGAAGTCCACCCTAAGCAGCAGTATGGCATCTTAGGCATTTGGGAACCAAGATCCCACCCAGCCCTGTCGTGAGTTAGACGAGAGAGGCGCCCCTGGAGGCTGTCAGCCCACGCGCGTCTCTCAGTGGCAGCCTGGCCAACTGGACCTCTTAGAGTGTCACCTGGGCCACATCCTCCTGGGACAAGGTCAGCTGGCAGCCCCGGCCCTGGGACATGGCCCCAAGCACATTTCTGCATTCCGTGGGCTGGAACGGGCAGGGGGACGCCCAGCTCTCTCTCTGAATAAGAACAGACTTTCATTTCTGTAAGATTTGGGTCAGGGGACACTGAGAAGGCAGTGACAGTAAAGCAGAGCTGAGACCCCACGGCGTTAGCCTTTGCCAAACATCTCCAGTATGCAGGTCACACCAGGGCACGTGCCGTGGAGGAGGCATCTTGGCCCTGGGCGCTTGGTCTCTGACTGGCTGTCACTGACCAGCTGTGTGACCTTGGGCAAGTCACTGTACCTCCCTAGGTCTTTATCGTCAGAGGTAAAGTTCTTTCATATTCTTCCAGCAATGAGCCCAAGGTCCCAAGGGGAGCAGAGAAGGAAAGCAGGGTCACCATCCTTCTCAGGAAAACCCAGGAGGGGCGGGATGTGGTGTGAAGACCACAGTGATCGGGAAGGACGGCCTGACAAGGCCTTTGTTCAGGAAAATCAGAATCAATGGCCAGAGCAGACTTCTCACTTCCGTCTCTGTTTCTCACTGGGATAATCCAGTTGGCCTGCGAGGTCCCTCTCAGCCCGGTAGTGCTTTGTGGGGAGAGAGGTTGGCTGGAAGCAGGCAGCTTCCAGCATCCCCAGTGGTGCTCGCTGGCCTTCCAGGCCGCTGGTAGGGGACGCTGGCACCACCCCTGGCCTCCTGCAAGTAAGCTGGAGAGTGGTGGGCAGACGACGGGGGCAGGACCACCACGATGAAAGTTGGACAGCGGAAATGCTCACAGATCCCCAGAGAAGGCCTGAGGGCTTCACGGGCGTCCTCGGGGAAGCGAGTCCCTGTTCCCTTGTAAATGTTGGCGGAACCGGGGGTCATGCATGTCTGGGTTCAGGTGCCTGCTGTTGATTTGAGCACTTCTGTGTTCCAGGCACTGCGTGAGTCACTAGGGACCCAGCAGTGAGCAAAGTAGATGTGACCCTTGGCCTCACCAAGCTCGTCATCTAAATTTGAATCTCTGGTCTACCCCCCATTGGGCTGTGGCCTCCTCGTCATCTGCTCTGTGCTCCTAGCCGGTTACTAAACACGAGGGGCCCACAGCAATGGCATCTAAGCCGGGACCTCTGATTCCCGAAGCCAAGCCCTTTCTCTGGGCCACTCTGTGAGGAGCGGAGACAGGTCCCTTTAGAGAGCTGAAGTGGCCACAGGTGAGGAGTCCTGAGGGCGAGGAGGGTGCCCCAGGGCATCGGGTTGAAAACTGCCCTCACACTTCCATACAGGGGCCCACCCCATCAGGGACCGTGGTGCGTGTCCCCTCTGTCACAGCCTTGCTAGGCCTCCGTGGCGCCTCCCCACCCTGCCTGCCGCCTTCACTCGTGTTGGGGGACCTGTGTCAGGGTTCCTGCCTTTCCTGACCTGCCCTTGACGGGGTCACCACTAAACAGACAGATGCCTGGCGGACACCAGGACAGGCCCCCGGGGGCCACTCACCGGCCGAGGAAATGTTGTTCACGATCTGTAGCGAGCTGGACTCTAGGGAGGCAGAGTGTCAAAAGGGGACCCTATCCCCGCCCTCTCAGAGGCAGCCTCTTTAGCCTGGCAGCCCCGGGTGGGGCCGTGTGGCAGTGCACACCAGGGAGATGGGGGACTGGGAGAGAGTCATGGGAGGGGCGGATTTGAGCTGTGCCTTCACCAGGTGGACATGGAAGTTGGGGGCCACAAAGGCTTTTAGGCCAGAGCAGTCGGGGCAACGTGGATTTCACTTGTACAGTGCCGAAGGGCGGGACGCAGGGGTGAGGCGGTACGGGCAACAATGGGGTATGGGGAGCAGGCAGCCGCCAAGGCTTTCCGGTATATCCACCCTCCCTGCCGTGACCACTGGGCCTCTTCAGCCTCTCCCTCTTTCTCCCCACACGGCCTCCATTCAGTCCCTCCCTCCCTCTGCCTGGACCACTCCCCTGCTCCCCACAGCTGGCTCCATCTCGTCCTTCACACCCAGCTGCGATGCCACCTCCTCAGCGAGGACTCCCCCGAGCCCCCTCCCCGACACCCACCACTCCGACTGCAGGCCCCCCTTCTTTCCCACGTTGGTGTGGGTCTCCCTGGAGCACGTGGCCCAGCACGGTGCCAGCGCGTGTGGCTGCTTAGCCGAGGAGAAGGATGGGTGGAGAGAGGAAGTGGCCAGGATGGGGCACTGGGACCCTGTGCCGGCAGCTGGTTGGTTCTTAAACCTCAGGATGCACAGGGCCCCCCGGGGGCCTCCGTGAGAGCTTGCTTCAGGCAGGGGTCTAGGGTGGGAGCCCGGGGTTTTGCATTTTTAACATATCCTCACACCTGCCCGCAAGGGGATTCTGGTGCCGGAGGTCCAGGGTCCACACAGAGAATCTCTGCCAAGTATTTATGATCCACTGAGGACTCTGGTGGGGCGGGCAGTTTTTGTTGTAATTAGAACCCGTGTGTTCAACAGGAAATAGGACCCAGGGAAGACAGCTAAATAAAAGCTATCCCCGTGTCCCAGTGCCTCCTGATCTTAGGTAGGCAGCTCCTCGTGTGGGATAAGAAGGTTCCTTTCTTCAGCCCATCCTTCCTTTTGTCGTCCTGCCCAGTCCCAGAGATGCCTTCCGAGCAGTGAAGAAGAGAATCGTAGGGAATAAGAACTTCCACGAGGTGATGCTGGCCCTCACGGTGAGTGCCCCAGCCAGCCATCTGTCCGCCCACGGCAGAACCACCCTGCGGCTCCTCTCCCAAGGGTGGGAAGGAAAGGTCTGTGGGCAGAGCGCTGTCCTATCTACAGTGCCGACAGACGCAGAGTGGCAAGAGGGGAGGTTTGGAAGAGTTCTCTCCACCTGTGGGCGCGGGGCGCAGACGCACTGAGGCCCACCTCCCTCCAGACCCAGACCTGGAGAGCTTGCTCCAGAGGACCTGCCAGGTGACGCAGAAGTTCAGTGAAGCCAGACGCTGGCAGGGCCAAAAGGCTGGCAGGCCACCGGGTGCTGCTGACTGGCACTTGGGACCTTGAAAAATGAATGTAAAGCAAATGGCAGCGGCTGAGGACAAGCCAGGCAGGAATGGGCATCCTGGCTGCGGGAGGGGTTGGGCTGGGCTGGAGACGAGAGCAGGGCTTACATCCGGGAATCCAGCTCCCCGGAAGAGCAAGGCACACGGGGAGGGAAGCTCAGCGCCTTTCTTTCTGGGGCTGCAGGGTCACCGTAGAATTAACGAAAGTTCGCTTCAGTTTCCGCTTGGAGAGCTACCTTCCTTCCGGGCCGTGGTCCCTGGGAAACGGCATCAGGGTGGGCTTCCCTAGGCACCGAGGCCACTCCGCGGGGGGGCGCACACCAGCCCCCGAACCGGGGCACTGTCTCACTTGAGGGAGCCCTGCCCCGACTCAGCCTGTCCTCTGGGATGGAGGCAGAGTGCGAGGGTGGGGGTCCTGGACACCCCCGTCTGCGGATGAGCACTCACGGGCCCCTCCTGGCCTCCAGGTCTTAGAAACCTGCGTCAAGAACTGCGGGCACCGCTTCCACCTGCTGGTGGCCAGCCAGGACTTTGTGGAGGGCGTGCTGGTGAGGACCATCCTGCCCAAGAACAACCCGCCCACCATCGTGCACGACAAGGTGCTCAACCTCATCCAGGTGAGTGTGGGCGGGCATGCAGGGCTGAGCTCCGGGCCCTGGCCGGGGAGAAAGGCGCCCCCGCCGTTGCTACTCTGTGTCCCTTGCTTCGGTCTGCTTCTCGTGCGGGGCCGTCTTGGTCATCCGCCGGCTGGAGGTTCTGAGTGTGGGGAAGCCTGGCTTGGCGGGGGCCTGTCCGGGCACCGCAGTCCAAGGACCAGCAAGTCAGCGAGGGAATTTCTGCTCTCCAGGCGGGGAGGCGGGCCCGCAGGGGAGATGGCGAGCAGTGGTTACCGGCCGTGTTCCCTTGTCCCCTCTCAGTCCTGGGCTGACGCGTTCCGCAGCTCGCCCGACTTGACAGGTGTGGTGGCCGTCTACGAGGACCTGCGGAGGAAGGGCCTGGAGTTCCCCATGACCGACTTGGACATGCTGTCACCCATCCACACGCCCCAGAGGGTAAGGAGACGTAGCCGGTGGGAGCAGTGGGAAGGGGAGGCGGGGCAGCTGCCTCCTCCCTTACCGGCCTCACTGATCCCGTTTTCTCCCTTCTAGACCGTGTTCAGCACAGAGGCGCCAGCAGGGCAGAACTCTGTGGGCACAGACGCCAGCCACGGAGGGGACTCCACCCAGCACACCAACCCTTTGCCCGTCCCAGCCGCACTCCCCAGTGACACCCCCATCACTCCAACCCCTGAGCAGGTAAACAAGCCTGAGTCAGAGCCACATGGGTCAGGGAGGGCCCCTCTCAGTCTGAAAATTACTGTCCTCCTAGCAGCCCCATGGGGTATGTATCATTCTTCCTGTTTCACAGATGAGGCTTAGATAAGCTCACTTGCCCAGAGCCACACACAGCTCATCGGAGATGGTGGTGGGACTCAAGCTCAGGTGTGCCTGACTCCCAGCAGGCTCCATCCTGCACCTCGGCCAGCCGTTCTCCAAACTGTGTGATCAGCGGAGCCCTTCAGGCAGCACCCCGGAGGGGGTGGGGTGGGTAGTGCCCAGCAGGCGGCCTCTTCAACAACAGCATCTCCATTTTCTTTGTGGGGCTCCTTTATGGGCCCAAATAAGATTCCACCCAAACAGAGGTCCTGTTTAAAATCGTTTTTTAAAAACAATTTTAAACCATGTGCACACAAAACAATTTTTAAACCCTTTGCACCATGATGCTTCCCACTAAGCCCCAAGAAGAAGGTTTGAGATGTAATGTGAGATTCCAGGGGCCAGGGTCTGGGGCAGGTTTTCCCAGGGCTCTCTGAGTAGCTTTGCAAGCTTAGCCACCAGAGACTCAAGGCCACTGACTTAGCTTCTGTCCCTCAGTTTCTTCCGCCGGGAACAGGGCGGGCAAGGCCACCTGCCGAGACTGCCTGCCCCAACGACGGGTGTCTGCCGCCATGGCCAGCGTGCGCTGGGTGTGGGCTTGTTTTATTTATTTGTTTATTTGTTTTGTTTAAGTAATCTCTACACCCAACGTGGGGCTCGAACTCACAACCCTGAGATCAAGAGTTGCACGCTCTTCCGACTGAGCCCGCCAGGCTGTTGGGATGCGGGTCGAGGCCTTGCGTGGTTGGGGTGCCCACATTTGAGGCGTGTTAAGAACTTCAGAGCCATCCTTTCAGCTAAGTGTAAAAGCTTAGCTGCTACAGGGACTGGCGAGAGAGACACGGGTGTGTAATGGAAACAAGGTGAAACTCGACCTTCCAAAGCGCTCCTGCTGACCTCCTGCGCTGTCCCATTTGGATTTATGAACAAATCTGCCAGCAGCCCTTCCCACCCCAACCTATCTGAAGCGAGGCTTCTGTATGCGATAACTTTATAGCAAGTTATAAAATCACCTCCCAGACTTACAGGTATCACTAGAAAAGTTTTCCTGACCGGACAGATAACTAAAGGCATATAAAAATTGTAAAATCACCCTGTGATCCAAATTTTATGTAACCAGGTTATGATTTTAAGGTTATGAGTTTGCCTGAAGTCTGGCACCTGCGTGGACTAAGACTGATTACATCCAGTGCCAGAAGACTCTTGCAAAACCAAACGAGTAGGAGTTGATTTCCAGCTCCCCTTTCGTCTCCTGGGGCGTGTTAAAGCTTTCAGGCATGCGGTGATACCACTCCCAGTCTCCGTTGTAATTAGGTCCCATCTGACCCGGACACACAGGGCCTGTGGTCAGTAGTCTTTCCACTCATTTATACCGAGAGTATTCCTTAGGCCAAACACACCAGACATTTTGTGGGGTTTGGAAGGTGTCCGTGAGCCGCGGGGGACGTGTGCTACCTGTGTCTGCACCCCCATTTCTTCTCCTGTAAAGGCCGGGATAACGATATATGCCTCGTAGGACCGTGGTAGTTTAATTAATTAGCAATAGAAGTGAAATGCTTGGCACTTAGTAGGTGGTCAGTAAATGGCAGCTACTCTCACAGGCATCGGGAATTTATACAGTGACACTCCTGTTCTGAAATCAGCAAGGTCACGTACATTTCTCGGAATGTAGGCCACCTAGTCCTAACCCATGCGGTATTCCATGGCCAAGGGCTCCCCGTCCAGATGAATTTTAGAGCCGCCATACTGATGGCTTCCTGGACATTCAGTGTCCACAGTGCTTCTGAGGGGACTAAGCACCCCACAGAGCCCCACAGCGTAAGACCCTTCACCACCTCCCCTGTGTGGAGACACTGCAACTTGATCTACACGATTCCCCAAGCCAGGAACTTGGAACCCTTTGATCACTGAACACCTGCTACCATCTTTTGAACCAGTGCTAAATCTCTGCATCATCCTCAAGGTGGGGGGGCAACACTGGGACTCAGGCTTGGGAGAGCTGAGGACACCGAAACAGACCAGGAGGAGCGGGCCAGGAGCCAGACAGAATCCTGTCCTCACAGGGCAGGATGGGGGAGTAAACTCCTGCCATCCTAGGAGACAGTGAGATCCTGTCCCCCCAGGGAGGGAAGCGGGCCTGCTGACTCCCCACCCCCCCTCCCCAGGGCGGGGAGCTGCCCTCTAGGGCCTTGTTAGCTGCCGCCTGGGACCCAGGAGATGCTGGCGCCCTCCAGCCCTACTCTGTGGTGTATTTACTCTCGCTCCGCTGCTTCGGGCCTTCCCTGAACCAGGCTCCCTAGTTTGGAGATGGTAACGGTTGGTAGCACCTCTGCGCAGGGGTGGGGGGGGTGGTCTGGGGAGGTGAGGGCAGCCCACCACAGGCCTCTTAGTGCAGGGCTGTGGCTCAGGAGCCTAGAGGGCACCGGCAGGTCGGCTCCTCTGGGTGCTCACGGCGCCGGGCTCTCCTCGCTAGCAACGGGTGCTGGACCCCGGGCTCAGCTCTCCGGGGCCGCCGCTGTGTTTCAGATCGCCAAGCTGCGCAGCGAGCTCGAGTTGGTGAGTGGGAACGTGAGGGTGATGTCGGAGATGCTGACGGAGCTGGTGCCCACCCAGGCAGAGCCCGCAGACCTGGAGCTGCTGCAGGTGAGCCGGCCACCCCCGGGCGGCCTCGTGCATGTCTGCCCGCGCGCCTTTCTCCCTCAGCCGCGCCGCGGTCTTCACAGCTTATCGGGACTCCGTGGTCGCAGTGGGAGAGGTCGAAACCAGGGACTTTGGACTCCCTCACACTCAGGGCTCTAGCATTTTCCAGTTTGAAGGGCTCCTCTTGCCTCAGTTTCCTCGTCTGTAAGATTGTTCTCATTTCCCCCTTTCAGACTACAGAGCTTAGCAGGCCGGCTTTGGGAGGAGAGGGCAGCTGGTTTCAGGCCCCGGGGTATGTGGGAGCTGCGGGTTTTCGCTCCATGTGTCACACGATATTCTCACAGTCCCATCCCCAGTTGGGGACCACCGAAGGCCATACCCTACCTGTGGAGGTCAATTCATAGAGGTACCAAGAAAGCTGGGGGACCCCAAGCCCCAGGAGTCACCAGATGTGGACGATCTGGTTTTCATGGTGACAGCGCACAAGTAACGAGCCCTTCCGGTGCGCCGGGCTCTGGTGTGGACACGTGGTATGCCTTCATTCACCTGATCCTCAGCACACCCCACGAGAGGCAGGTACTGTCATTATCCCCGTTTTCTAGATCAGCAGACTGAGGCCCAGAGAGAGCATATAATATGCCCAGAGGCACATGGCTGGTAAGCAGCAGAGCGGGAATTGGAACCCAGGAGCCTGGCTCCAGCCGCCGCTTGTCTGCTCGTCAAAGGGAGGGGAGGCGAGGGTAAGGAAGTGGGAACAAAGCCACAAGTGTGCTCGGTCGCGGGAGGAAGAGAAGGGAGGCCCGCAGGGTGTTGAAAGTCACTCGGGCCCGCCCTGCCCCACAATGAAGCAGATGAGGAAATTCTAGGAGGGGGTGGTAACAGGGTCCAAAAGAGAACAAAGTTGGCCGTGGGGCAGTGTCTGGTCTTTGTGGTGCCCGCAGGAGAGTGCCGACGACTGTTTGCCCCTCGAGACCATGACCCAGGCACCTGTCCACCTAGCGGCTGGTACCTGAAGAAGGAGGCCGTCTTACAAATGAAAAACTTACACTGCTGCGGCTTCTAGTTTTTTTCTCTCTCCCAAAGGAGTTTAAATAAATAATTTACTGATTAAAAGTCAGTCAGTGGCATGGCGACTAAGTGCAGGGTGGGATCCGGAGCAGAAGGACATTAATGGGCGAACAGCGAGCCTGAAGAAAGTCTGGAGTTTAGTTCGTAACGTTGGGTCGGTGTTAACATCTTCATCTTCACAAACACCAAACTGAGGAGCAGCTGAGTGAGGGGTTTACCAGAACTCTGCCGTCTTGGCAACTTTTCTGCAAATCTGAAATTATTCCAAAGTAAAAAGTATTTAAGAAGAAATTAGGGAAGGGGCACTTGGGTGGCTCAGTTGGTTAAGCGTCTGCCTTCGGCTCAGGTCATGATCTCAGGGTCCTGGGATCGAGCCCCGTGTAGGGCTCCCTGCTCCTCAGGGAACCTGCTTCTCCCTCTGCCCCTTGGCCCCTCCCCATAGCTCATGCTCTGGCTCCTGCACGCGCATGCTTGCGCGTTCTCGCTCTCTCTAGCTTTATTTCCAGTAAATAACTAAAATCTTTTTTAAAAGTTAGGGAAAATAATGAGGGAAAATATCAAAATCATAAGAGCTGGAGGGGTCTGGTACAGTTTTCCTAATGTTTTGGTTACGGAAAGATCCCAGTCACCCAGAGAAGTTGTGGTGTGTTCCACCGCCCACGGGCACTGTTGGCTTTGCCCCAAGCAAAGGCGGCAGCGGGAGGCCTGTGCGCAGCCAGGTTAAACCAGCTACATGGTCTCACGTGTGGCTCGTCTCCCGTGTGCTCAGTGTTGGCGTAGGAGCCTGGAGGTGGGATCCAGAGGGTGTTTGTGGAACCCCGACGCTGTCTGTCCTGTGGCACTTGGAGTCCGGCTTGGAAACCCCTCCGTCATCCGAGGTGCCACAGAGGCTGGAGCCCGACCCCCGGCCACAGCCTCGCTCTGGGCCCAGGGGCCGTGGCCATCTCCCCTCCTCCCTCCTCAGGAGCTCAACCGGACGTGCCGAGCCATGCAGCAGCGGGTCCTGGAGCTCATCCCCCGAATCGCCAACGAGCAGCTCACCGAGGAGCTGCTCATCGTCAACGACAACCTCAACAACGTGTTCCTGCGCCACGAACGGTAGCCCGCCACCTCCCCCGGCCTCTGGCCAGCTGCCCCAGCTTGCTCCTTCCCCTGGCTCCCCGTCCGCACCATCCGACCTCCTCCCGCCTCCCTCTCAGACACCAGGCCACGTGCCGTGAGCTCCCTTCTTCCCCAGTGGGCCTGAGCTTCCTGCAGCCCGCCAGCCACCTGTCCTCTTCTTGCCACAGTGTCCCCTGCCGCCGCGTCCCTGCGTGCGGGCTGCTCTGTCCCTGCTCGCTCGGCCGCTGCCTGGCTCCGGGGCCGTGGGCCGGTCCCTTGACTTAACTGTGGCTCTCGGACTCTGCACGCTGCACGAACTCACTTAAGCGGGAAGAGAGTTCATGCGGAGAATAGCCCTTATGGACAGGAGAGCTTGCAGAACCCAGAGAAGAGTCAAACGGCCAGTCCTGGCCACAGAGCAGGACAGAGAGGTCCCAGGGTGGCTCGGAGGCCTCGGGGCAGAAACTCCCGGCCCGTGTCCCCAGGGTGCGGCCATCAGGAAATGGGCCCCAGATGCTTGCCCACTTCCTTCGTTCTGTTCAAGAGTCAGCTCTCCGGGAGAGACGGATTCGCTCCGCTTTGTTGTACCTGCCGGTTGGCAAAGAGGCCCCCTTTCGGGCGGTTGCACCCGGACCCCAGGAAATGGGGGAAGAGCAGCTCCCCAGAGGACACTCGGGTGCTATTTCCAAAGAAGGGAGAAGGGGTGCGGGACTCTATGTATCTGCCCCGTGGGGTGACAGAGTCTGCGCAGCGATACCTGTAGGCACTTAGCAACCAGGGGTGTCTGTCTGGGTGAAGACGTGGTTCTCTGGCCTTTGTCCATTTCCTGTCTTTCTGCGCCAACAGACACGGAGTGATTCTGAGTCACTCGAGAGTTGGGGGCGGGGGGCTGGCTGCTGTGGCCACGTCTGCCAGGCCCTTCCTGCTCCCTGGCCCAGTGGAATAGAAGAGTCGCTTTCTGCCGTTTTGGGGTGTAGGCTGAGGTGGCCCAAGGGCCTGGTCTGGGGATGACTAGGACCCCTTGACAGCCACAGGCCTGACACATGCTTGCTGCTTCCTAGTTCACAGTCCTACTTGCAGTCAGGATCTTCCCTAGGTCCTCCCGTCTGGGAGGCAGGTTCCGCTGTCACCCCCTGGTAATAGACAAGGAGGCTGAGGCTCAGAAGTGACTCAGTAAGTGACAGGGCCAGGCCTCAGCAGACCACGGCCTTCTCCAGCCACCTCAGCAGCCCGGAGGCTAGTCGGAGGCCAGTCCCGGTGGCTCCGGGAAGCCACATACGAGATGTGTCTTCTGACGCCACTTTGGAGAGTCACTGACACGCGCATACAAGTGCGTAAGCAAATCATCCAACATGACTGATAAAACAGCACTTAACTTTGCTGTGTGCTGGGCAACCCCCTTTTCCACTCTATTCTAGCCTATTCCTGTTTGTTCTTTTACTGCTGGTCGTGCAAGTGGCCAGATAATTGATCATTCAAATTGGGGCAGTCTGGCAAGTGAACGAGGGGCACCGTTAACAGTTCCCCAGGGACAGCAGGCATAAATTGGATCTGTCACCCGAGTCGTGGCTCACTGCCGTGGATTTGGAGGCCAGCAGTGCGAAGAGCTCTGCCCAGGCTGTGCCGAGGGGCCTGTCTCTCTGACCCGGCTTGTTTCTGTCTTCGTAGGTTTGAACGGTTCCGAACAGGCCAGAGCGGCAAGGTAAAGGCGCTTTTCTGGGACCAGATCATGCCCGTGTTGATGGGAAGGAGGAGGAGGGCTGTGCTCGCCTCCCTCCCCGGACATCCTGCATGGGATGTACCTTCTTAGCCGGGCCCCGAGAGAAGTCCCCTTCTCACTCTTTGTGTCACTGCTCCTTTAAGGTAACTAAGGCTCTGCTGATGCCCCAGGGTCTTCCCAGCCTCCCAGGGGCTGCAGCCGAGCTAGAGGTAGAGTGGGGCTGACTCCTTGAGTCCCAGTCGTAGCTGCTGGGGCCCTCGTGGCACATCCTTGAGCAACGGTAGCCCTCTCCCTTCTCCCCAGGCCCCACGAGAGGCCGAGGCGGCGGCTGACCTGATCGACATGGGCGCCGACCAGGCGGCCACCGGCAGCCTCTCGTCCCAGCTGGCGGGAATGAGTAAGTGCTGTGTGGGGGTGCTGGCCAAGGGCACATTATGGTGCTGGGGGCACCCCTGCAGTTTTGGGGGTGCCCTCCCTTTAGACTATTGGAGCTCGAGCGCCAGCAGCGGAACGTCGGCCCAGACCCCACCTTGCTGGGCTGAACCCCACTGCGAGGTTGGGTACCCTGTGCCAAACATGTGGGGCCCTCGCTCATAGCCCGCAGCTCCCGAGTGCCCACAGATCTCAGAAGCCCAGTGCTCCATGGTCGCCCCTCAACACCCGAATTCTCTGTGACCAGAGCCATCCGGGCGAGCTTAGGCTAGTCACCTGAATGTCCCGTGCCCCCCTCCGCTCCTGTGTAATGGGCAGGAATGGGCCCTTTCTCACAGGTCGCCGTGAGCACACGCACGAGGGGGGCTCAGACCGGCGCTGGGCCCAGGATGCTCGCCCCCAACACACCAGCTGCAGTTAGTCTCCCTACTGCTGGCTGCCTGCTTGTGCCAAGCGCAAGGAAGGGATCAAGAGCCCCCTCTGAACCGCTGCTACTAGGCTGTTAAAAACTCAGCCGCATGTCTGATCACTTGACACCCCCCCCCCACCCAGCCTGCTCTCCAAGCAGCTGCCCTGGGCTGGGGCCTGTGTCTCCACCTGAGGGAAAGGAAGTCACGTGCCCACGGTCCCTTGGCCAGCAGCTGGCCTGCCCCCTCCTCCACCCACACCGTCCCCACGCCCCCACCCCACCCCACCCAACCCTACCCCAGCTGCTTCTCCAGAGTCCTCCCTGGGCCTGGCAGCTCGGCCACTGCTCAGTGCGTGGGAACAGGTGGTGGGCCCTTCATGTGCCTTTCTGTCCCTGCAGACCTGGGCTCCAGCAGCGTGAGGGCTGGCCTGCAGTCTCTGGAGGCCTCTGGCCACCTGGAAGGCGAGTTTGACATGTTTGCGCTGACCCGGGGCAGCTCTCTGGCTGACCAACGGAAAGAGTAAGTGGCTGGGCCCCACCCTGTCCCCCGTGGTTTGGGCTGCCTCCTCCCTGCACCTCTGCACTTGATCTTAGCCAAAAGGCCGAGAAGCGATCTCCCTGCGCTTCTGAACCCGGTTGTTTGGCACGCCACATGGAAGGGCACACAGCCCTCTGCCTGTACCCCCTCAGGATGGCAGAGTTCCTGTCCCCGAGATCAGTCTCTCGTGGCCCTGACAGCCCTGTGGCCCAGAGGCCAACTTCATGCCCCACGGGCAGGCTTGGGTGGGGAAAGGGACCCCTGTGGTTTGATGAGCAGCTGTGTGCCAGAGTCTTACATAATCTGATCAGAGGAGGAAGCCAAGGCACTAAGGGTCTGGGTCATTTGCCCCAAGTCAGCCCACTGATATGCGGCAGCACGAGGTTGCGAGCCCAGGGCTGCTGGTTCCAAAACCGTCTCCAGCCTGACGCCCCTCCCCACTACACTGTAGGCCACACCCCAAGCCCTCCAGGGCAGGCAGGGAGGATCTCCTATAAAACCTCAGGGACTTGTCTACTCCTTTCTGTGATCCCTAGCCACCCTTAACTTTCCCCCAAAATCCCTTTTGCTCCACTCCGGTCAGACCCCTGTGCATCAGAGCTGGGGTTCTGTCCCTTCCTGGGGACAGTGTTGCAGGGAGGCGCTTTCAGCAGCCAAGGCCAGCCCCTTGTCCCCGCTTCTCCAGCCTGGCCCCCTACAGGCTTGCCAGGGGAAGCCATTTGCTTGGTGTTCTCAGCCCTTGGCTCAGGACCCAGGACTGAGCTATGAACAGCTAGGATTTACAGCCAAGGAAAGCTCTGGATAGAGGGATTCCCCCAGCAGTTGCCCCTGGCTCCCCAGTGGTCGTTCCGGTCATTTGAATGGCCTCTGGCCTCCCCACCGTGCCCTGACTTTGGGAACTGTCAGTGGGCCTCCGAGGGCCCAGGGATGCCCTCCCCACACCACGTCCAGGTCAGATCTGATGGGCTACAGCCGGCCTGGCTCCGTGGGGTCGCACAGCCCTGCCCGCTGACCGGAGGCAGCCTGGGCTCTGAGCCACGTCTTCAGTCTGGGCGGTCTGCACGCCCAGGCTCCGGTGCTCGGGGACCAGCAGCTCACTGTTGCCGTGGAGTTTGGGGCGCCGTGAGGCCACTGTGCGTGTGGAAGGTAATGAGTCCAGTGGGACTTGCAGCCAGGAGGGTGGCTTGCCCGCCAGGCCGCAGCGAGCAGCACATGGGCCCGTGCCGGAGAGCCCCTGGCACTTGGCCTGGCCCGTCGGCCTGGCTGAGGCTCGCTGTTGCGCCATCACTCCTTTGGGGAGCAGGGCCCTGGGGGGCAGAGGAAAGCACACCCGGCGCCTGCTGTCCAGAGCCCGCAGTCTCACAGGGAGCGAGGTGCACAGACCACTGCCTGCCATGCTAACCGCTCTCCTAGGGGAGCGTGCCGGGCACTGTGGACGCCCGCATGGTGGCTGGGGGTTCTGCGGAGGGTGCTCAGGGCTGGACCTCGGGAATGAGAGGCTAGAAGGCCGTTTCAGCTTGTAGGAACAGTGTGTGCAAAGGCTCAGAGGCAGGGAGAGCATGAGATGCTGGGGGGAGGGCACAACCTGTGCCTCCTCGGGTCACGGGTTCGCCTGCAGGCCCTCCCTGGGGACTGCTTTCCGCCACAGCAGAAGGCAGCCCACGGGGAGGAGAGTGCGCTGGCATCAGGTTCCTCTTTCCTTCGTCCTGCTTGGGAGGCCCTCCCTTAGGCCCCCGCTAGATCTTCTAGCCCTGACTGGCCTCTGGACCCCTCTCCTCGCCCTGTCTTCCGGGGCTCTTGAATTCTCTGGGGCTTTTTCTGCCCACCTGGTGTCTGGCCCACACCTCTGCCTACCTGGCTCCTTCTGCCTTTTTTTTTTTTTTTAAGGTTTTATTTATTTACTTGACAGAGAGAACACAAGCAAGGGGAGGGACAGAGGGAGAAGCAGGCTTCTGGCTGGGCAGAGAGCCTGATGCGGGGCTCGATCCCAGGACCCTGAGATCACGACCTGAGCCGAAAGCAGATGCTTAACCAGCTGAGCCACCCAGGTGCCCCCTAGCTCCTCCTCCCCTCTAACCTGTGCCAGCTGTGCGCCTCCTCACCAGGGAGCCAGCTCCTGGGCAGCGCCTCTGTGCTCCAGCGCCGACCGCAGCTGGCACGGTCGCGGCCTCTCCAGCTGACCAGGCCCCTCCACTTGGGATTCCAAGGAGACCGACAGGAAGCATCTGCGTGAGCCAGACTCGGGGCACCTTAGCCAGGCTTTGCTGGAAGTGGGATGCTCTTCCTCACCTTCTTTTGTATCCTCATCCTGGGGACACGCTCCACTTCCTCCCTAGTGCCACTGTCATCCAGGTGACCCCAGGTCCGGTCCCTGCCTACCAGCCTCACCCCAGCCCTCTAGGGGCATAGACCCCCGGCCCAGCATGTGCAGCGGGGAGCGGACCTCGCGGCCTTCCTCTCTCGGGGGTGTCTCCGTCCCTCCCCTGCCACAGGCATGGCCCCGGGGACAGCCAGGCTTCCTCAGCAGGGCCAGGTGGGTCGGAGAGGCACAGAAAAGCAGAGGGAGGGGACGTAATTCAGAAAGAACATCTAGTTCTTTTGAGTGAGGGAAAGGATCGGTTTCTGTACCTTCCTAGGGCCGGACTTGCCTTATTCAGCCTTCTCCCACAACACACCTGCCGTGTCTTAGAGGGAAAGCGACAGGGCTACTTCTGCAGCCCGAGCGGGCAGGCCTTCCCGGGGTCAGGACGCCTGGCCCAGTCTCAGCCACCACTTCTCCTCACTGGCTCTCGCTGCCCAGGTTTAGCCAAGAAGGGCGTGAGCACACCACCTGCCGCCCCGGCTTTCCGGTCGGCTCCAGCTCAGCCCCGAAGATCGTCCCCAGCCCACCGGTGGACGGGAGCCACGTCGCTGGGGGATGCGCCCGCTAACGGTGGCGCTCTTCTGGCTAACTCCAGATCCTGCGGGAGGGAGCGGACGGCAGTGCCGTCAAATGGCTGCCTGGGAATTTGGGGGTCTTATTCAAGAGGCTCTTTGGCATGCGTGTCCACCCCGGTCCCAGGAAGGCCATTTGGCATTGCAAGGGTTTCATTTGATGGGGTCCCAGTCCCTGAACCCTCAACCTGGCCCACCCCTAAGCACAGGGCTTTCCCTCTGTGACCGTGATTGTGTGGGGCACTTCTGCCCACAAAACCGGACCGGGCCGGTGCCGAGGCCTCCCCTCCTCCAGCGGATGCTTCAGAGGGAGAACCGCGCTTTCCTAGAGTTGGGGTTGAGTCCCTGAGGCCTTGTCTGCCCCCCCCCAGACACAGACACAGCAGACAGCCTCAGGGTGCTCAGCCCCCGCCCTCTGTGCCCCGCCCGGCTGGCCGGCGTCCCCCAGGACAGTTAGAGGCCTCTCCATGTGCTGCCCGGCAGGGCTGGGCCGGGGAGCCGTGCGGGCTGTCGCCCCATCCCGCCGTCTGCATGGCTGTTTCAGCAGCAGAAGGCAACTCCCCATCCAAGGGGGCCTTATACAGAACCACGATATATTACATTACAAAGTGGAAGCTGCTCGAAGAAGTCTGGAGATAGGAATTCTCCATGGGCATGGGGGCATGGGTGCTATTTCTATCCGAGCCCAGGCCTGCCCTCCCCAGGCAGGCCTGCAGAGTCAGAGCCCCTCCTGGGCTGTGACCCAGGTCCACCCAGGATGTGGGTCCAGCTCGTCCCCACCCACCCCTGCATCCCACCATGCCTGGTGCAGTAAGGGCAGCATTCATGGCAGCAGTGGCCTCTGTGTTTCAGGGTGAAATACGAAGCTCCCCAAGCAACAGATGGTCTGGCGGGAGCCCTGGATGCCCGACAGCAGAACACTGGAGCGGTAAGCAGAAGGTCCCGCTGCCACCTTGTCCAGAAAGAAGGCCAGGGAACGCTTGCCCACCGGTCCCACCCCCCCGCCGTGTGCTGGGCCCTTTGCCGCTCAGGTGGTAATTCCCATCTCAACTGAGGCAGCACTCCGGAGAGGTCGTCATCTGCCCAAGTTCACCCAGCGAGGAAGGGTTGACCTGAGTCTGAGCCGGGGAGCTGGACTCCCCCAGCCCGGCTTCCCGGCTACACGTCCCGAGGCACGCGGCTCACCTGTACGGCGGCTTACAGGAGACGCGTGACCGGGAGCGTGTAAGGTGCTTGGCAACATTAGAGCTCTGTCAGCATTCTGCCTTGCCTCCTCTCTAGAGAGCCGCTGTTTGCAGGAGGGTGGACAGAGAGGACCAGAGGACAGACCCTAAAACCGCAGGGAGGTGCCCAGGGGCGCCATTTTCGTTCCGTCACAGGGCTGGGCCGGGTACAGAGCGATAGCCACGGGCTGGACACTGAGCGCCCCCTCTGTGTGACCCCGCCCCCTAGGCAGGAACTCCAAGGCCAGTTCTCGTCCCTTTGAATTTGTCCCCGATGCCTTTGGGGCAGCGAGAGTTCCTCTTCCAGTTAGCGGACAGAGTAGCTCCTTGGGAGGTGGCTGGAAACGGCAGGGCCTAGGGATCAGAGGGGCAGGGGCAGCGAGAAGAGTTGGTGGAGGGGAGGGCCCTGGGTTGGCGGAGGACGGCACAGGCTTCCAAGGCCAGGGTGGGACTGGGCACCGGGAGACGGAGCCTGAGGGGCAGCGGGGACCAGAGGGCCTTGGGCAGCCGGGAGCACTGTGTGAGGTGGAGGCTGTGTTCAGTCTTGAGCAGGGGGGAAGGTTTAACTGTCTATTCTAGAAGGATCCAGCGTGGAAGCTAGGAGGCGGAAGCTGCCCAGCATGCCAGTGGGTGGGGCGTCGCAGAGACTCCCCGGAGACATCCCCAGCATCTCAGGGGTCCTTCCCAGGTCACAGCAGAGCGAGACGTGGCACGCTGTGGAGGCAGGAGCGGCTAGAGTGTCACACGCCTCCCGTGCGCGCTGCATGGCCGGGCGGCAAGCAGAGTGCATTCACACCCGTGTCTCAGAGCCCCCTGTGATTTTCCCTTGTGAGCGGTCGTCTGTCCGATCTGTGCCCTGTGCCAGAGCCTCTACGTGCCCCTTTCTGAGTTCTCACACAGGCCCTTGGGGCCTGCCGTTATCCCCTTTGACAGCTGAGGAAATGGACATCCAGAGACGGGCCACGGGAGGCCGCAGGTGTGACGTTTCTAGCGCGGTGCCTGGCACATAGTGAGGCATTCGGTCTTCCCGGCACTGCTGGGTCATTACCCCCACCTGCAGATGCGATAAAGCAAGGCTTAGCATGGCAAGGTCATTTGCCCAAGGTCTCACGCCCATTGGTCTTTCTGGCTCCAGAGCTGGTGCTGGTGGTAAGGGCCCCAGATGGCCTGCAGAGTCCCAAGGAACGGAGGTGAACGCTCCAGCACACCTGGCTCCCCGAATCCAGATGCATCCAAACGCTCGGGAGGCTGGCTGGCAGCTCTTCCCTCTCGGGCCACCTGGCCTCATGCTCGGACGCTAGCTCTGCCAGCCCCTTCCTGTTGCAGCGGAAGGAGCTGCTGCCCAGAGACAGGTGTCACTCGCCCAGGGGCACACGTGTCAGGGGCACGACGGGGACTAGAGCCCAGATCTGGCTCCTACGCCGCCCCCCGGTTAGCCACAAGGAGGAAATCTACAGCCATCTCTACTTGCAGGAGAGCAGAAACTGCTAAATGATTGCTAATTCCTCTCTGATCGCTCGAGAGACTTGAGCAGCTTCCATCAGATCAGGGTGTGATGTTGCTGAAACTGTCCATAAATGCCTCTCCCGAGCCGGGTACGTCCGGCTGGGTGGCAGTAAGGCCTCCTCCCACTGAACTGTCCGGCCATGATTCCAAGCAGCGAAGCGCAGAAGGGAGCCCAGTGCGAGCTCTGGGGGCAGCCAGGGTTTGCCCCCGGGCTCTGCCAGTCCCACCACCGGGACTGTTGGGCAGCAAGTGCCCGGCTCCGGGCCAGTCCCTCCAGGGTGGGAGAGAGAGGACGCTCTCTCTGCCAGCAGTCATCTCTGGGGTCCTTGGGAATCGTGTTTGCCCATCGATAAACACGAGGGCACTGGGTAAGCGAATGTTCTGATCCGGGGGCACCCACTGGCGTCCCGCCCAGCCAGCGGACTGGCTGACAGCTGCCCACTCTGCCATTCTGGCTTGCTCAGGCCCACCCCCAGGATCATTCTGGAAAGGGAGAAGCTTTGCCCAGCAAATTCAAGACTGGGGTCCCAGGGCCGCTGTGGTTCACCCCACGGTGAGACACCGTCTGCTCTCCCTGTCCCTC
>CM052897.1:9980673-10036543 GCA_028534135.1 Potos flavus | reverse complement strand
GGTCTAACCCTGACCCCATCTCTCCTCGTCAGCGCCCTGGGTGCAGGGAGAGGAGGGGGACCGAGGCAGCCCTCGGAGGGGGGAAGCTGGGAAGGGAGCGGGGCGGTTGAGGGGCCGCAGGCGGGTGGGCTGGGTAATGCTGAGTCCCAAACAAGCCTCCCCCTCTACCGCTCCAATAATAGCCTTTCTTTTGTTTTCCCTCCCAGTTTTATTGAGATGTAATTGACCTATAACTTTATACTAGTTCAAGGTGCGCCACGCGATGATTTCATAGACGCATACCCTGCGAAACGGTCACCACAAATGTAGTTAACATTGGTCACCTCCCAGGTTATCATTTTTTTTCTTGTGTCGAGAATTTTTTTTAAAGATTTTATTTATTTGTCAGAGAGAGCGAGCACGGGCAGGGAGAGCGGCAGGCAGAGGGAGAAGCAGGCTCCCCACCGAGCAGGGAGACTGATGCAGGACTCGATCCCAGGACCCTGGGATCATGACCTGAGCCGAAGGCAGACGCTTCACGGACTGAGCCACCCGGACGTCCCTGTGATGAGAATTTTTAAGATCTCCTCTCTTAGCGACTTTTAAGCATGCAAGACGGGGTTGCTGACTGTAGTCACCATGCGAGGCACGACATCCCCAGAAAAGGGTGGTTTTTTGTGCGCATATATCCACGGTGGGCTGGTGGGGAGAGGCTCCTGGGAACCTAGGCGGGGGGAGAAGCTGTCACCCGAACACGGCGCGTTCCAAGCCAGAGGATGAGAGCCGTGTGGGGTCTCCCACTGGCCACAGGATGCTCAGGCCGGAAATTTGACGAGTCCTCCTCCCCCAGGGGAGGCTGGAGGTGCACCCCCTCCTTCACCAGGGGTACATGGAGAATGACCCCCCCCCGGGGCTCTGGGGAAAGAGGCTGCCCCGCAGACACCACTCGCATGGGCCGCAGCGTGGACAGCACCCCTGGAGTTGTGCAGCCCAGAGTCCTGGGCCCTGCGGAGAATCCTGGGACACTGAGGCTTCAGGTCACATCCTTCCTCCTAGGGGGGCTCGCCCAAGGTCAAGCAACGCCCTGCCCGCTCTTAACTGCCTCTACCCAGCTCGTGCTCACTTCAGGGAGCGGGGAAGCACGGAAGTGATAAGGCTGGGGCACTTTTATTTGTCAATAATTATAATTATTATAAAAAACACATCCATGAGAATAATTTCTTTTTATTGAGCCATTAATTACAAGCCAGGCACCACGCTAAGTATTTGACATGGATAATTTCATGTCACACAGGCCTGGGAGGGAGGTACCGTTATTATCCCCATTTTCTCGGCAAGAAAACCGAGGCCCAGAGATGTCAAAAGACTTATTCAGGTCACATGGCTTATTACAAATGAGATTCCAAGCTGTGTCCTACGTGTGTTTAACCACCAGGCTTTACGAGGAAGAACAGAATTGCTTATATTAATAGATCCTGTTTCCCTTTGTTTAATGAACACCCCCCACTTGGCACAAAGGCGCTTTTCCTGTGCTACACAATCAGTCACAGGCTTGATAAAGGCAAATAAAAAAATCTGGTACTGAAGGGCGCCTGGGTGGCTCAGTCTATTAAGCGTCTGCGTCCGGCTGGGGTCATGATCTCCGGGTCCTGGGACTGAGCCCCATGTCGTCGTGGGGCTCCCTGCTCAGCGGGGAGTCTGCTTCTCCCTCTCCCCCTCCCCGCCCCATTTGCTTTCTCTCTCTCTCAAATAAATACATAAAATCTTTTTTAAAAAATCTGGTACTGAAATGCATCTAAATTCTGCCACCGACTAGCTGGGTTTCAGTTTCCTTGGTTCTCCCTGATGAGGAGACGTAATGTGACCCACAGTCCTCCGGCCAGGAATGTTCCACCAGAATCTAATCATGAGGGGAAAAGACGAATCCAAAACATGGGCCATTTTCAAGGCAACTGACCTGTCTCTTCCAAACAATTCTTCCAGAGTCAATGCCACGAGAGACCTAAGAAGACATGACAGCAAAAAGGAGGGCATGAACCTTGACTGGATTCTGGGGGGCCCCCCAAAGGACTGTTTTTGGGGATCCCCGGGAAAGTGTGAGTACGGGCTGACCATACAGGATGTTGAAGCATCGGTGTTATGTCTTCAGTGTGATGACGACAACGCAGACGTGTCCTTGCTCCATCAGGTGACGTGTCCTCCGCGACGTACTCTCAGAGGATTCTGGAAAAATAATAATAAAGGGGAAAGAGACACAAAAGCAGCCAATTGCCTACAAGTTGTGATCCAAGGGAAGGGCGCGCTGGCGTGCAGGGTGCCGTCTGTGTCCGCTTTGTAGGAGGCCTGGCATTTTTTCAAAATGAAAAGGGAGAGAGAAGAGGAGAAGAAGGAGAAGTTGAACGAGCCTGCTCCTTCGGGGCCCCTTCCGGTCTTGAGTCTCAGGCCCGGTGTCCGTGTGCCAGGCACGGGCCGTGACCCGGCACCACAGACTGGGTGGCCCAAGCAATCAGGAGCTTGTCTTCTCACAGCTCTGAGCCCGCAGGCCCAGACGTCAGCGGGGGTGGTTTCTTCCGAGGCCTCTCCGTGGCCTGCCAACAGCTTTCTTGGTGTGTCCTCACGGGTCCTCCCTCTGTGCACGAGAGCCCGGGCGTCTTTCTTCTAGAAGGACACCTGTTCCACTGGATCGGGGCCCATCCGAAGAGCGTGGTTTTAGCTTCATCCCCTCTGCGAAGGCTCATCTCCAAATACAGCCCCGCTGAAAGGTGCTGGGGGTTCGCGCTTCCACGGGGGAATTTGGGGGGCGCACACAATTCTGCCTAAAACAGACCCTAAGGCTCCCGGGAGCTTCACCCCAAACTCCACAGGGGCACAAAGACGGCTTTTGAGGAAATCATGTTTCTCCTCCCCGCGCTTCCTTCACCTTCAGTACCCCCACCAACCTTCTCACCCACTCCTGCCACCTCTCCCCACCGCCCTCCTCCACCCCTCCCCACCGCCCTCCTCCACCCCTCCCCACCCCACGCACACACACCACGTACATCCAACTGCCCAGGCAGCTGCTCGGGGGGCAAAGTCATGCCAAATGACCTGTGATAGGGCTCTTCCCCGGGTGCAAGGTAATAGCCCTCTTCCTGAAGCCCCAGTGTCCAGTCTTCCTTCCTTAGGGGGTGGGTCCCCGACCCCTCAGTGCCTTCACTCACGGCCAAACAGCAGCGTATCCTGCAGTGAGTTGGGGGGGTCCTTCCTCCCGGCTGTCACTCAGACTGAACAAAGCTGCCCCTAGCCTGAGCCCCAGTGACAAAAGTCATATTTACTATAGAAATGTGAGAAATACAGTTATAAAAAGCAATCGTTTACTTTTACCTATAATTAGGTAAAGGACTCTAAAAGCCTTTTTTTTGGGGGGGGCGTCTGGGTGGCCCAGTCAGCTGAGCATCCGACTCTTGATTTTGGGCTCAGATCATGATCTCAGGGTCCTGGGTTCAAGCCCCGCGTCAGGCTACATGCTCCGTGGGGAGTCTGCTTCTCTCTCTCTTTCTCTCTCCCTCTGCCCCTTCCCCCATGCTCTCTGTCCCCCAAGCATATAAATAAATCTTTTTTAAAATCTTTTTAAAAAATTTTATTTTTAGGGCGCCTGTGTGGCTCAGTGGGTTAAAGCCTCTGCCTTTGGCTCAGGTCATGATCTCAGGGTCCTGGGATCCAGTCCCGCATCAGGCTCCCTGCTCAGCGGGGAGCCTGCTTCCCCCTCTCCCTCTGCCTGCTTCTCTGCCTACTTGTGATCTCTCTCTCTGTCAAATAAATAAATAAAATCTTAAAAAAAAATTTTTTTATTTTTAAGTAATCTCTACCCCTAACGTGGGGCTCGAACACACACCCCAAGATCAAGAGTCACATCCTCCACTCACTGAGCCAACCAGGTGCCCCAAGACTCCAAAAGCCTTAAAAATAGTTCTCTGCTTGGCCCAGGAATTCTGCTCTTGGGTTTCCATCTAAACCCATAACCAAAATGCAGGAAACACTTTGCCTGAAGATGTTCCTTTCGCTATTCTTTACAATGATCTGTAACCTGGTGTGTGCTTCCGTGGTACCCCAAGTCCTTCATGTTCCCCTCCCTGTCCTGCGAGCGCCCCCCTTGTTCCCCTTGCCCGCTTCGGACCTCTCCGGGGGCCTCTTCCTTCATTCCCACGCAGAGCCGCATCAGAGCCCTTGTGAATGGCAGATTTGACTGAGGGTTTGCAGGGGGAGGACCACGGCCAGGCGCCCCGCCCAGGCAGCTATGGAGGAATCTCGCACCAGCCAACCCTGCTGGCAAGCCCACGGGCCATTTCTCACCTCCGGCAATTTCTTACTGCTCACTTTCTCATCCTAGACCCCAGGTTGCCTGCAAGGATGCATTCTGACTTTCATGGGCCCAAGGCACCTTTGTCTTTGAGGACCCTCTCCTCCATTAAAAATAATAATAATATGGGGCGCCTAAGTGGCTCAGTGGGTTAAAGCCTCTGCCTTCGGCTCGGGTCATGATCTCAGGGTCCTGGGATCAAGCCCCGCATCGGGCTCTCTGCTCAGGGGGAGCCTGCTTCCCCCTCTCTCTCTGCCTGCCTCTCTGCCTACTTGTGATCTCTCTCTCTCTGTCAAATAAATAAAATAAAATCTTAAAAAATAATAATAATATAATAATAATAAAGTAAAAATTGAATTAAAATTAAAAATTGCATTGTAGGACTGCGGTAGTATAAAGATGAACACACTCCAGACTGGATTCATTATTCTACATTTATTATTATTGTATTCTTTGTTCTCTTCTGATTTTATTATTATCATCATTTTTTAAAGATTTTATTTCTTTGAGAGAGAGAGCACGCGCCCACACACACGGGTGCAGAGGGAAAAGGAGAAGCAGACTCCCCACTGACCAAGGAACCCAACATGGGGTTCCATCCCAGGACCCTGAGATCATGACCTGAGCCGAAATCAAGAGTCAGATGCTCCACCGACTGAAACAACTAGGCCCCCCTGTTTTCTTCTGATTTTAAAAGAAATTAACATTAAAACACGTTTGTGGGCCCCTGAAGTATGGTGAGTCTTAGGTAAGCTTCAGGGAGAAGTCAACTTACCTGCTTTCCAGCATCTGTTGAAAGGGCCGGTCTCAGAAATCCCTTACCACCCACCTTTTTTCCTCCTCTGTTTTTACCTTTCCATCCAATCTTGGGGAGCAGGGGCAAGCCAGCAACGTATGTTCAAAAATAAAAAAAGACAATTCTCTGATATGAAAAACACCCTTCCCCTAGTATGCGAAAGCCACTGAGATTGATTTTAAATACTCCTTATCTTTCTCCTTCAATAGGAAAAAAATAAATAGGAAGCAACCCAAAGGTTTAACAGTAGGCGGCAGGCACTCAGGCTGCTGTGCTGTATGAATGAATATGTGTCCTGAATGGATTTTTGTGAGGCCCTGGAGATTATGCTTAGGAGGGCCTTGTTATAATTTGGGAAAGCAATTATGTTAATTAAGCCAAAGGAAGAGAAAGCTATATCATAGACATTATGACCACAATCATAGAATTTGCATAGAAAAAGAGAAACAGCTACTTCATAAGCTTCATTCTCATTATCATTGTTCCTTACACAGAATCATACTGTATATATGATATATATAGGGGCACGATAGAGTTGATTAGCTTTTTAAACCTAAGAAATACACTAGAACGTCAGCAATGGTCGTCTGCAAGTTGGGGATCATAGACTTCAATGTAGGGTGCCCAGGCAGCATATTCTAACTTGGGGAGAAAAAGGGATTATTTAAAATATAAACATACACCCACGGAATGCCATCAAGGGAAGGGAGCTTCTCTCTGCCCCTCGGTTTGAAGATGGGGACACTGAGGCAACCAAGCGTTTGCTGAGCCGGGCAGAAGGAAATGGTGGGGGTCACTCCATGGTCCCGGGGACCCTCCCAGGCCGCTGCAGCCGACCCCGCGCTGCTCCCGACGCTGGGAGTGGCCGAGTTACCGGCTCTAGGTCACCTGCTCAGGTAGCCCGGGTGCGTGCCATTCCCGGGCTCCCTGAAGCCCGGCCCCCGCTGGCGCTGGTGGCTGGGGGAACCTCGGCTGGGGGGGCGGGGCGCGGACGGCCTCCTGCTGAATAACCCTCTCCCCGGCAACCCTGCCGCCCTTTCCTGCTGAGTCACGCTGGCAGGCTCTGCGCTGAGTCACGATTGCAGGCCTGTTTTCGCTGAGTCACGGTCCCAGGCCCGCTTTCGCTGAGTCACGGTCCCGAGGTCTGTTTTCGCTGAGTCACGGTCTCAGGCCCGCTTTCGCTGAGTCACGGTTCGGACGCTCCGGCTCCCTCCCCGCGGCGGGGGCGGGGGAGGGGGCCGCCAGGCGGCGACCCCCCGGGGCGCCGCGCCCCTCCCCTCCCCCCGGGTCCCGCAGCCGGGCCGAGTGCCTGCAGAGCCGGCGCCGGCGTCCTCCCCCCACTCCCCGTGCTCCGCGGATCCCCGCCGGCCTCCTCAGCCTCACTCTAGGAGCAGGCTGACCTGCTCAGCGCCTCCGAGGGCCCCGCGGGGTGCGCCTGTGATCCCCCCTAGAGGCGGGGATCTACTGAAACAGGGGGTCCAGGGTAAAACAGCCCCTTCCTATCCTCCCAGCCACAAGCTCGTGGTCACCGGCACGCTAGGAAAGACGCGAGCTGCGTCTTTCCACGATGTCAGCTTTACTGGGTCATCAGGCGAGACCAACACCATCAGAACGCAGGTTCGGGATTCCAAACTCAGTGGCATTGGAGGACGTGATTGACTTGGCTTCTCTCTGGGCACACAAAGCAGAACACAAGACAAGTCACACGCTAAACAAGATACCAGAGTGGCTAGGAAGCGGATGAAGAAACGCGAAGTCAGTCTGTGGGTGCGCAGGAGAGGCCTGGGTGACCTCTGGGTCAGCCCTGGACACCTGCTGGGTGCGCCGATCAAGCAGTGGAGGATGTCAGCTGGGCTCGGAGCTCGACCCCGCAGAGCCTTTGGGAGCAGCTGCCTTTTGTAAGTGGTCAGACAGCGAGGGGTCATGTGCGAGGGGTCTGAACCGTGTGCTGCCACATTCCTCCCTCTTTAGGGGGATTTCGGCAGTCCTGGGTCTCTGCAGATGCGGTGTTCTTCTGCCTGTTATCGGTTCTGGGGTGTCAGCTGATCTGGTCTCGGGACATCTCGAAGCTGCGGCACCCTTAGCGGCTTGCGTCATTGCTAGACACAGGCCCTTGCTGGACGTGAGTGACTCCGTCTTGCTCTCTCCAGAAGCAGGGGGGCTGTGGACAGGAGAGCAGCAGATGGCTCAAGGCAATGCGGGGTCTGGACCGGAACTCAGGCTGTGGGAAGAACAGTTGGGGGGCAATGCATGACGTTTGAACGTAGGCTTTCCATAATGTATTTGTGCTGAAGTTAAGAGTCCCTGATTATAATCGTACTAATTGTGCTATGGTTATAGGAGGCTGTTTGCAGGCATGATACGTGCTAAAGAATGGAGGAGCAAAGGGGTATGATGTCTGCAACTTACTCTCTAATAAGCCAGGAATATATATCTGTATATAAAAGAGAGAGTGTGTGTGTATCTATGATCAAGAGAGAGAGAACGAATGACAAAACCAATGTGGCAAAATGGGAGCACCTGGTGAATCCAGGTGAGGCATTCCGTGCACTACTCCTTGCAACTGTTCTGGACATTTGAAATTATTTCAAGGGAGTTTACTTATTGAGAAAAAAATTAAGATGAGGACCCTGAGGTTCTGGTGGGGTTTTGTTTGTTTGTTTTTGAGCGAGCAAGCAGCAGGTAGGGGTGGAGGGAGAGGGAGAGAGAGAATCTCAGGGGAAGCTGAGATTGGAGCTGAGCAGGGAGCCCCACGCGGGGCTCAATCTCACGACCCGGAGATCATGACCCTGAGATCATGACCTGAGCTGAAATCAAGAGTCGGATGCTTGGGGCGCCTGGGTGGCTCAGTTGTTAAGCGTCTGCCTTCCGCTCAGGTCATGATCCCAGGGTCCTGGGATCGAGCCCCAAATCGGACTCCTTGCTCAGCAAGGAGTCTGCTTCTCCCTCTCCCACTCCCCCTGCTTGCATTCCCTCTCTCACTGTGTCTCTCTGTCAAATAAATAAAATCTTAAAAAAAAAAGTCGGATGCTTAACCGACTGAGCCACCCAGGCGCCCCAAGAACCCTGAGTTCTGAACTCCCAGAACAAGGTTTGTGAGATTTTAGTGACCTTGCCCTACTCAGAACCATCCAGAAGTTTCTAAGTAGGAAAAAGGCTCTGGGGGGAATCCTGAAAGGGGAACTCGCTGCCACCGTCCGATCGAACAGAACGAGGAGTGCTTAGTGAGGGCTTCCTCTTTGCCAGGCCCCATTCTGAGCCTCTTACATAGGTTAAACGAATTTAATCCTGACCACATCCCCCGGAGCTGATGCTCTTATTACTTATCAGTTTGTCATCTGAGGAAATAAAGCTTAGAGGGTTGACGTGCCCACGTGTGCTGAGTCAACGGATCGTGGACTTGACGCAATGTCTTTTAGAGTTCGTTGGTTTAACCCGTCTCCACCGCCTAGAAGTGCCTTGATCCCGTTGAACCAGCTTGAACTGGGTCGTGGAGCCAGAAGCAGGCTCCATACTGGCCGGGCTGAACTCTCTAGAGTCCAGACGGCTGCCTGGTCTGGTCACTGGTCTCCAGTCACTGGATCTGGGCAGGTAGGAGCTGGACGATGCCTGAGAAAGATGTCGCTCTTTCTACACCCTTCACCGCCCCGGGCCCAGGGTCTGCAGACAGCGGCTTGCTATAGAACTTGAGTGTGCTTGAAGGGGAAGGGGAGCAAAATATGCCACCCCAAAATACACCCCTTCGGCATATTATTTTTGAATTGAAGTTCCTTAAGAAATAGCCAGTGCCAAGGACACTCTGAATCTCCTTTGTCCCCCTGAAAGCAGGAAATCTCCCATGTGAAAAGTGCCCTCCCTGTACGGGGAGGGTAGAAGGCATCCTTATCGCGCCAGAGAGAGGGCATTGGAGCGAAGAAAACTGCACACATAAAGCTGGTTACTTCCCCCAAGTAATTACTCCAAACCCAGATTTCCTTGGCTTGTCAGTTCACAAATGTATTGTTTCTTTGTCTGAAAGATATAAAAGCTGCCTGATTTGGTCATTTCTTTGAGTCTCATATTTTTATAGGCTCTCATGTGTACAAAATTAAATTTGTGGGGCGCCTGGGTGGCTCAGTCGTTAAGTGTGTGCTTTCTGCTCGGGTCATGATCCCAGGGTGCTGGGATCGAGCCCCGCATCGGGCTCCCTGCTCAGCGGGAAGCCTGCTTCTCCCTCTCACACTCCCCCTGCTTGTGTTCCCTCTCTCCCTGTCCCTCTCTCTCTATCAAATAAATAAATAAAATCTTTTTAAAAAAGAAAAAGAAAACCATAAGGAAGAGAAAATACATTTACAGTACTGTACTGTGTTTATCCTGGAAAGAAAATCCCCGTAAAAGTGGACCTGCATAGTTCCAACCCATGTGGTTCAAGGGCAGCCTTCCAGTACATTTGCAGAGAAGTGAGCAAAGGAAAAGCGGTTGAGGTTTTTAGGGGCAGCAAGTGGCAGGCATGGGTGAATACTTAGGGGAAATTTAGGGAAAAGATGGGTTAATACACTAAGGTTTATTGTTTTGATTCCTCTGGGTGCCCTCTCTGAGCTGTTAAGAGTCTGAATTCTTCTCGGCTGATATGAGTCTAAGCCTGCTTTTATTTTTATTTTATTTTATTAAAGATTTTATTTATTTATTTGACAGAGATCACAAGTAGGCAGAGAGGCAGGCAGAGAGAGAGGGGGAAGCAGGCTCCCCGCTGAGCAGAGAGCCCGATGTGGGGCTTGATTCCAGGACCCTGAGATCATGACCTGAGCCGAAGGCAGAGGCTTTAACCCACTGAGCCATCCAGGCGCCCCTAAGCCTGCTTTTAGGCAAATAAGGCAAAAGGCAGATCATGCTTTTTTGGCATTTGCTGTTTCTCTTTAGCTCAAAATAACCCTTATGCAAAGTGGCATATTCTGACCCCTATGGTATCATTTAAGATCCCCTCCCCACCCTGCAGCCGAAAGTGAAAGTTCTGGTTGCTTTATATATACTCCAAACAGGGTGGGGGTAGTCCCCCATTTTATTTTTAGCCATTCACATAGGTGCGTAGTGCTATCTCAACTTAATTTAAATTTCCCCGATGATAGATAAACTTGAACACATTTATCAAGTTAGGTGCCATGCACTTAGTTACCATCCATATATCTCCTTTGATGACTTGTCCCTTCAAACTTTTTACCCATTTTAAAAATTAACTTATTTGCCTTCTTAACATCGAATCATACAAGTTCTTTACGTATTCTAGAGACACGAGACACCTCCTTTGTTGGATATTTGTTTGCAGATAATTTCTCCTAGTCTCCAGCTTGCCTTTTCTGTTTTATATAACAGGGTCGTTGGAAGAGCAAAAGCCCATTTTGATAAGGTCCCGCTGATTAATATTTTTTCTTTTACATTTTGTGCTTTTTGGTGTCGTGTTTGAGAAATCTGCCGAATCTAAGGTCCCTGAGATTTTCCTTTATGATATAGTCTGTATTTGTATAGGCTTCACTCTTTCATTGAGGTCTGCAATCTGTTTCTGGACTGAGTCTTGAAAAATGAATAGCTTGGCAAAGGAGCGCGAAGGGAGGGGTCGTGTGTCCTAGGCGGGAGGGACCACCCTGAGCCAAGGGCCAGAGGGATGTGTGCCTGGTTGGTCGGGAGGGGGTATTTCTGAGAAGGGCATGCAAGGTGTGAGGGGGCAGGTGGGGTGAGGCCCTCCTGCCGGACAGGTGGCCAGGGTCAAGGGCAGAGGGCCAGGTGTGCCGGGCGAAGGAACTTGCATGTTATCCCAAGGGCAGTGGGAGCTACTGAAGGTGCTGGCCAGAGAGGGGTGCTGTGGCCACAGTCACCTTATCTGCAAAATCCGGGGCGGGAGGAGTGAGGGAGAAGCAGAAAGGTGTTCCACGTGTAGGTTGGAACTTGCCTTTGGCTCCCCAGGCCTCTCAGGAGGCTGATGATAAGCACCGTGAATTACATGTTAGCATTTCCTGGTGACTATTTGCCCTATTGCTTTGGGGAGCTCTTTTATTGCTGTTAAAAAACAAAATTTGGGGAGCCTGGGTGGCTCAGTCGTTAAGCGTCTGTCTTCAGCTCCGGTCATGACCCCAGAGCCCCGCATCGGGCTCCCTGCTCCATGGGAAGCCTGCTTCTCCCTCTCCCACTCCCCCTGCTTGTGTTCCCTCTCTCGCCGTCCCTCTCTCTGTCAAATAAATACAAAATCTTTAAAAACAAAACAAAATTCAACTGCGTACATTTCAAGATCAAATTGGCTTTATTCAGTGCTTTGGGATCTGGGCAGCATCCCATCTAGCAGACAGAAGGGAGCTCTGAAGGGTTTTGACAGGCAGAAGGAGGGAAGGGCAGTGAAGCGAAGCCTGGATTTTTCAGGCAAGGTCACATCCTTTAGCATAAGGGTGGTGAGAGTCTACCGGGCCGGTCACTTCACGGGTCCGCCCAGGGGACTCCAGAGCGATTAGGTAAAAGTAACATTCCTGGAAGAGGCAGAAACTGAAATCTGGTCAGACGTTAGCCTTGGTTTGCGGACACGGGGCTTAGTGCAAGTGACTCCATTCGGGCCTGTCCTGTCTTTCTTTAATATCTGGAACGTTCAGTCTCTTGTCTGTGACACGTGTGGCATTTTCTCTCCGTGTGTCGTGGGGTTTCAGCCTCGCATATAGGGGCGCTTGTAACCCAGAAGGCGGCTGTGTTTTGCAGTCCCGTCTGAGGATGTTTTTATAGTTGGGGCTTGTCTGTCTTGCAGAGAAAGGCTGCACCCCCCCACTGGGCTCCCCACCGCCCCATCCCCCATCCCTCCACTGGGTCAAGGGCATCTCATCTTGGCTCTTCGTGGAGTAGGGGGCAGTCAGGACACCCTGTGTCACCTTATTAACCTGGGATGCCCCCTGCCTGAGGCTATCCAGGAGGGTCTCCTGCTTCTCCCTGAACACCATCCAGCCCAGGCCAGCCCCCCCCCCACCATGTCCCACAGTCTCAGCTGGGGGCCTCCCCTCTGTTTTTCACCCTTCGAGCCTTGAGAGACGGCAGTGCCCGCCCTCCCTCCAAAACCTCTTCTGTTTTCCAGGCCGTGGCGGGCGGTGCCTCCGGAGTGCTGAGTCGAGATTTCCACCTTCCCCGAGCAGCTGCATTTCTGCTGAGTCACGGTTGGGAGGGAGGCTCACGGAGACAGAGGGCGGGTGGATTTTGCCGAGTCATCGGCTACTTCCTCAGCCTCCCTCGGAGCGGTCTAGGTGAAAGGGCAGTTTTCACAGCCAGCCGGAAGAAGCGAAGCTTCCAGAAAAGAGCAGAAGCCTCCAGTTTCTCTCTAGTCTTTGCACGTTGTTTGCAAAGCCCCGTCCCAGGTATCTCAGAGGTGGTTCGTCCCAGACTGTGCTGCTGAGCTTTCCCCGTGGCAGTAAACTGGCGATTCCAAGTTCTCTGGGACTCCTCTCCATCCTTGAATCCCGCTTCCTAGTCCTCTGGCATTCTCGATGGCTCTGCCTTTAGAATACGGAGGTCCGGGGCTGCTTCTCAGCGTGTCCTGTCTGAGCCCTGGATTACGGTGATGGGCAGCCTTCCGCCCAGTCTGCCCCTCAGCATCCACAGCGAGGATGCCAAGTGAGATGTGTCATCCCCCGCTCGAGACCCCGCAGCCTTGCCTACCTACAGAAGGTCCTTGCAACAGCCCGCAGACCCCAGGCGGGAGAGGTCTGGGGAGTGTCTTTCCCCGTCTCCCCCAGCTCTGTCCCTGTCTCCCCCAGCTCTGCTTGGCCGCTGCCCCTCCCTCTCTCTGCTGCCCTATTTGTCCCACCTTCGGGCCTCGGTTGTGCCTCTCCCTTACTGCCCCAAACAACTTTCCTCCCACACCTCCCAGCCTGTGAGTCCGCCCTGACCTGCCCCTGATTGAACACTGCAATCACTGAGTCCTTCTAACCCTTCATCAGACATCGCTGCCCTGTCCCTTCTGCCCCTAGGCAGGGAAAACTCTCAACCTGTTGGGCTCCTGCGAATAGATGGGCCCCATCCAGAGAATCTAGAAGGATCTCACCGGCTTTGAAGTCTGTCACTTTCATGACACCTGCAGAGGGCAATGAGCCTATCCAACCAGTCACATAGCCTAGTCCCAGGTTCCGGGTATTAGGGTACGGGCATCTCTGGGGGAGGGGGCTGGGGGTGAGGATAGGAGGGGGCTGTGATTCTGCCCACCATAGAGGAACTCCCACCTCCTGGGTTTGGTGAAGATGAAATGAGACCACGCTTGGAAGAACGCTTGGCTGACAGCAGACCTCTGGACGTCTTTCCAGTTTCTACCCACACTTGTCTTCCGTGCCCCTGCCCCCGTTCCAGATCATTTTCCCTGGGTCCCAGACTTCTTCCACTAGGATCCTGAGCTCACAGGCTCTGTCAGGGGGGTTCCAGCCTCCCCAGCTTTGTATCTCTAGCACTCACACGAAACGTGCCCATTCTAGCCACTCAAGCATTTGACCTCCGAGAGGAAGGCCTGGAGAAGAGAGGGTGGGTTCTCCGAAGAAATGAAGCTCTAATGGAATATTCCGCACGTCATGCTGGGAGATGACAGAAGGGAGCCATGGAGGGGGAACCCCCAGGGTCGCTGTATCCATCCGTGTCCTTGAGGGGGGCCATCCTCCTTTCCTGTTGCTGTTGTAAAAATTCTCACAAACATGGTGGCTTCAAATGACACACGTTTAGTCTCTGGAGATCCGGAGGTCAGAAGGCCTTAAACGGTCCGCGGGGCTCTGCTTCCTCTTGGGTTCCAGGGCAGAATTCACTTCCTTGCCTTTTCCGGCTTCTTGAGGCCGTCTGCTCTCCTTGGCTCCCGGCCCCCGACCCCCTGGTCAACACTAGCATCTTCCAGTCTCAGAGTCCTGCTTTTCTAGTCCTGTCCCGCTCTGCATCTGTCACCCTGCAGCCTCCCTCTTAGAAGGATTTCTGTGATTCCATGAGGCCCATGAGGATAATCCCGGATAATCTCTCCATCTCAAGAGCCTTCAATTAACCACATCTGCAGAACCCCTTTCACTATGTAATGCAACATGTTCAGAGGTTCTGGGGATTCGGATCCGGACATCCTTGGCTGGGGGGGGGGGGCATGCATTATTCAGCTTAGCGCAGGAGGAGACAGAATACCATTTGGATCATTCTGGTTGCTTGAGGACAGGGAAGAGGAAGTCAGGAAGCTGAATCAGCTAGCAGAAGGACCACAAGCTCAATGCTGAGACAGAGGAAAGAGCCAGATCAGCTCTGCCCCGGCCTCCTCTGCCCTGGGGTTGTCGGTGTGTGGGGTCTATTCTGGCCAAGTCCGGGGCTCTTAGAGAAGCAGTTAGAGTGAGAAGCGAGCCTGGGCTGGGAGCCAGGAATCTGTGGTCACCGAAGGCTCTGCTTTGTCCTACAGGGTGCAGCCTGGGCAAGCCGGTCCCCACTTGGGGACTCTGTTCCCCCATGTTAAATAAGAAGGAATCCGATCACAACAGCATTACTTTCTGGGGTTCCTGAATTGACAGGCTCTGGATGTGCCGAAGGGAAGTTTTCAGACCTTGACATTCTTATCCCCCAAATTCCCGGGGCACAGATGGACCCCCTCTGTGACACGGCACGTGGTGAGGTGGGGGGGGACAGTCAGGAACATGAGCTCTGGCTGCAAAGCACCATGGTTGGAATCCCAGCTCTGCTGTCACTAGCTGTGTGACTTGGGAAAACTATTAACCTCTCTGTGCCTTAGTGTCTATGTGGACACAATGGAGATGAAACTGACAATAACCGGGAAGGCCGATGTCAGGTTTAAATGAAATCCTGCAAGTAAAGGCTCTGCGCATGGAAAGTGCTCCGTAAAATTGGGCTAAGATCGCAGTTTGTAACTCGATTCCAGCTCCTTTGGGGCAGCCTAGCAATATTCTCATGTTTACCAGAAAGATCTTGTGGTTTATCTATTCATTCTTTCCAATCAATCAGTGCGGACCGTCTGCTACCTGCCAGGCTTTGTTCCAGGCTCCGGGATTTATAGAACAAAGCAAAGTCCCTGCCCTCTAGGAATCTTGCATTCTAAGGAGGCCATTGGTTTCTATTAGTCCTCATTTCTAGAAAATTATTGGCAACACTTTCTTTTTTTTTTTTTTTTTAGATTTTATTTATTTAAGCGAGAGAGAGAGTTTTTGCGCCCCAGTTGGGGAGTAGGCAGCGGGAGTGGTGCTCAGTGCTCAGTGCTCCCACTGAGCAGGGAGCCAGACCTGAAGGCTGGATACCAGAATCCTGCAGAATCCTGGGATCATGACCTGAGCCACAGGCAGGCGCTTAACCCACTGAGCCACCCAGGTGCCCGTTGGCAACTCTTTTGTCATCTCTGGGAGGGGACACCTCCTCTTGAAATTTTGAAATCTTGGTCTCAGACTGCCTGGGTTCAAACCCTTATCTTCACTTCTCTGCCTTGGTTTTCTCATTTGTAAAATGGGGATAATAATACCAACCTGATGGGGGGAATTGTGTGGATTAAATTAGCTAATGCATGTTGAGTGTTTAAATAGTAGCCGATGCGAAGTCAGTGCTCGGGGAACATGAGCTGTTAGTACGGTAACCACTGTTTCCAGAAGCCGAGCTGGTTCTACAGTCTGTAGACTAAACTCCTTGACCAACCTCCCAATCGCCGTATTGACTTGGTGACCGAAACTCGGGTAAGTGCCCCTGCAACAGGGTGGCTCACCGGGCAGAGCTCTGACCTCCGATTAGATGCACCCACTGACCACTTCTCGAAGACTATCTCCAAGCATCAGGGCCTCCTAGACATGCGGGGATGGAAGGCACAGCAGGACTCAGCCACCACAGCCCCCCATGCTCGACAGACCATCCTCAAACCTTACTTGCATGTTTTCGGATGTGAGGCACTTGTTACCTCCATTTCCAAACAGCATCCCTGTCCCAAGCCAAAGTCACCTTTTTATAATTTGGTTTTTTGTTTGTGTTTTGTTTTTAGTTCAGAATCCAGGTGGCATTGGGCGGCACTTTAGCAAACACCCAGTTTCCTCACCTGGGCTCACCCAATGACCTGCTCTCCCCGAGTCCTAAGTGACGGATCTCCTGCAGACCTAGCTCAGTAGTAACTCAGACAGGGCCGGCTCTGTGAAGAGAGGAGTCAGCTGTGACAAGTTCTGGAAGAGCGCCCTAGGCATGCGAGCAGGGAAGCAGTTTGTGTGACGGGCATGGCTCTCAGGTTGCGTGTGCACCAGGTGCTAAGACAGCTTGGAGGAGGAGGGCAGACTTCGACTCACTCCCAGGTTTGGGTCCCGGTTTCCTGCTTTGTGTGTGACCCCGGGGAACACCGCTCCCTTGTACCCTGCCTCAGTTTCCCCGTCTGTAAAATGGTAGTGATCTACCCCACAGAATAATTGTAGGGAGGAACCATAAACACAGCACAGTCTCTTAACACTTAGTAGGTGCTCAAAAAAAAAAAAAAAAAAAGGTCCTAAATGTACATATAAAGTGGGAATGAGGAGGCAGGCTGTCAGTGCAGGGTCCCCTGGGGAGAGGTGACATCCCGGGAGAGCAGGCTCCCAGCACAGGGAGGAGGAGACAACAGGCCGGGTCTGGGGCTGGTAAGTCGGGCGTGGCCCACTAGCCTCCTGCTCTGAGACTCACGCCCCCCCAGCTTTCTGGACCTTTCAGAATCCGGGGGTGCGCAGGTCCCATCCTGGCATGGGGGCGGGAGGGGGCTCTGGAAGGGACGAAATCACAGGGCTGCTCAGATTTCCAGAAGAGTGTTTTTTTTTTTTTTTTTTTTTTAAGCGTCCTGTTTTAAATTGCTTTGTTTTCCTTGGGTCATATGACCGCTCCCCCTCCACCCCCGCTGGCCCGGGGCAGGCGCGGCGCGGGTGTTGCAACTTCGGGGCCGAATGTGGGGATCAGCTGCTGGCCGCCGCCACGTGACCCGCCGCTGGGATAAATGGACGGCGCGGCCCCGCTCGGCACAGTCACTCTCGCACGTCCTCTTGCGCGTCCGGAGACGTGGGAGCCAGCCCCAGAGACACCGAGCGCCGGCCGGATGGAGCGCCCGCAGCCGGACAGGCAAGCGCGGGGCGGGGGGCGCGGGGCGCCGGGGGACGGCCTCTCCCGGGTGGGCAGCCCCTGCAGTGCCGCCTAGCCCTGGGCTCCAGTCCCTCCCGGAGACAGAGCCGGGAAGCCTCTTCGCCGCGTCCCTTGGGCTTTGGACTAAGGAGGAGCCGGGTTTCCGTCCCACCGGTGGGTCGTTAGAGGGACCAAAGGTGATTTACACGTCTGGCTCCCTGGCCCAGGCTGGGTGACCAGATGGGAGTGTCCCTACGGTACCTATTTATTTATTTATTTATTTGGACTTTTTAATGTCCTTGGAGGTGCTTTCTGCTTCATCTGGAATCCGTGGGGCTGCCGCGCCTGGTGACAGTGGCTGGCTCTCTTACCAGAGCCCCCTGGTGGCCATGGCCTCCTCTTACTAGCGCTCCAGCACCTGAAGGGTCACCATGGTGGCAATCCTGTCCCCCATTCTACGGATGAGGACCGCACTGTTCAGGGGGGCCGGAAGCCCAAGGCCCCCCTGGCTATCAGGTGTCCAGGCTGGGATCTGAACCACAGTCTGTCCGCCTCCAAGTCTGGCTCCTTCCCTTCGCCCAGGAGTCTGCGGAGCATGTACAGATCAGGGAGATGTTTCTGGAAGGCGGGCGGGAGAGAAAGGAGAAAGAACAGTTCTGTGGGAGGTGGATATGGACATAGGGCAGCAATACTCCCAGAAAAGGGACTTTTTCTTTGAGTAAAACAGAGTTTTGCAGATTTTTTTTTTAACCCAAGCACTTTTATGATGGGTGTAACATTATAAGGGATTCATGTCTGAAATATCAACAGAATATATGAATTAAATCCTGGGTCTAAAGCCAATCGGAGCAATTCTGATCTAAAATAGGAATGTTTGTACCGGCGGCACTACCCCTCCCTGGGCGTTGCAAACCCCCCCCCCCCCACAATCATCACTGGTACCAGGATTTCCCAGTGGGTCGTGTGACTTGGAGCACGTTGTCGGGGCTGCGTCCTAACGCAGTTGGGAGCCTTGCCCGTGTATCAGATGGCAGGCGGACTGACTTCTGCAGAGAGGCCTGATAGCGCTCAAGGGCCTGGTGACAGACAGGTGGCGTCCCCAGGAGCTCAGCGTTCGGAGGAACCCTGCTCAGAGCCACCCTTGTTCACCCTCCCCGCCTTCCCCCTGCAGCATGCCCCAGGATCTGTCAGAGGCCCTGAAGGAGGCCACCCAAGAGGTGCACGTCCAGGCGGAGAATGCCGAGTTCATGAAGAACTTTCAGAAGGGCCAGGTGACCCGAAAAGGCTTTAAGGTATGTGGCCTGCTGGGACCAGCCCTGCTGGAGGACGTGACGGGCGTGAGTGTGCTTCAGGCGCTCAGGCCAGTGGTTTCAGTGGGGATTGGGACCAGGGATGCTGAGGGGCCAGAGGGGCACATCCAAGGGAATCGTTTTGCAGTGACATGGAGGCTTAAAGAGGGCAGGTGGCCTACTCAAGGTCACAGCAAATTCACAGCCTGGTACGTGCCCTGGCGGGGCGGGGGGGCGGGGCTGGGGCACTCGAGCCGTCCGCCAAGCACCTGTTCTGTGCCGGGACGCACTCCGTTTTTAATCTGTGCCTTGGGCCTGGGGAAGGAAGACCGGGAAGGGCAGGCCCAGAGAGGTGAAGTAGCTAGCGGGAGGTCACACAGCCGCTAGGTAAATGGGAAAGGCTGAAAGCAAACCGGGGCTGGTCTCCCTTCCGAGCCCGTGCTCCTGACCTGATTCCGACGCGTCCCTGAAGGCAGTGGGTGGCACGGGTTCGAGCCCGAGCGCAGCCACCTCCTCACCGGAAGGCTGCGGGCAGCTTCCGACAGTGGGGTCTTCTTAAAGCACCCGCTCTCTGCTAGGCACGGGTTTTTGCTGTTTCCCAGCTCGGCTGAGGAATTTGTGCACATAGCGGGTGGGCGCTCGAATCAGGCAGGTGTCGGTGTTCAGATATCAGTGTGAGGAGAGGCTTGTTCGGGTTGAACAGGCGGTGCTGGGGTGGGGAGCCCTAGCCCCCGACTCCAGATACCCCTCCCCCTCCTCCTCCCTCTCTCAAAAAGGTGGCATACACCAGTGTTTGGACTGGGGCTGGGGGCAGCAGGAGCTGGGGCGGTGGCTCCCGGGGTATCCCACCCCCCGCCACTGGGACTTTGGATCTTACCTCTAAGCCCCTGAGCTCAAAGTGGGCACGGAGATCCGGGAGAGAACCCAGTGCTCACATCGATGATGCTGAGGAAGGCGGAATTTATCACCACAGCCTCGGAACCGAGGGCCGAGAGCCAGCCTGTGCCTCGTACTTGACCTGGGTCACCCTGCTTGAGTCTCCCATCAGCTCCTTTAGGACATCGCTGTCCTCTTTGGCAGGGGAGGGGACCAAGGCTTGACTGGACAGTCGCTCAGACCTTCAGTCACCCAGAGAGGGCGAGTGGCTCACCCCAGGGCCCACAGCGCGGGCCTGGCTGAGCCCAGGTTAGAAGCAGGTCGGCACACTCGATGACCCGGGCGGTTTTGCATCAGGCCTCCTGGCTTCCTGCCCCACTGAGAAGGCCTGCGGCTCAGAAAGAACTCAGAAGCCTCAACCAGAACATCTGAACTTTGTCCTCCTTCAAACTCCAGCTCGAGGATTAATGTGCGATGGGAGGTTCCCCAAGTCAAGCTGTGCCGGGCCGGCCCCCCCAGCCCAGCCTCTGGAGGCGGCGGAGTTCAGAGCGGGTCTCTGGGACAGAGAATCGGCCCCCCAGATAGTCACCCAGAGGTCCAAGGCCAGAGGCGCGGGGAGGCTCCCGTGAATGCGTTCGTTCAGTCCTCCCTCGCTCCAGAGCCGCGCTGGCTCCTAGCGATGCCTGGGCCCGACTCCAGTTTCATTTCTTGCTAGCCGTGAGGGCTCACCCTCCCCAAACTTCAGCTTCCTTTTCTGGATGGATCCCTTTTTTGGATGGCAAGGCCTCTGTGGGGCTTTAGAAGGGCTGAGTCAGGCTGCGCGCTCATCCTTGGAGTACCAGGGTTTCAGGTGTTTCAAGCGCGTGGTTGAATTTTCCCGACCTGCCCTCTGTCTGCGGCGCAGGGGGGGATGGGACGGCTTGTGGGGGGGGGGGAGCAGCAGGAGGTGGGGGCCCAGCACGGGGAGGTCACGAGGGTCTCCCCGAGGCAGCCGCGGAGGGGCTGGATGGGGTTCTTACGCGAGGCCAGCAGCCCGACCTGCTCGTGTGACCGTTTCAGCTGGTGATGGCCTCTCTATACCACGTCTACGTGGCCCTGGAGGAGGAGATCGAGCGCAACAAGGACAACCCGGTCTTCGCCCCCCTTTACTTCCCAGAAGAGCTGCACCGCAAGGCCGCCCTGGAGAGGGACATGGCCTTCTGGTACGGAGCCCGCTGGCAGGAGGCTGTCCCCTATACACAGGCCACCCGGCGCTACGTGCGGCGGCTCCAGGAGGTGGGGCGCAGCGAGCCAGAGCTGCTGGTGGCCCACGCCTACACCCGCTACCTCGGCGACCTGTCGGGGGGCCAGGTCCTCAAGAAGATTGCTCAGAAGGCCCTGGACCTGCCCGCCTCGGGCGAGGGCGTGGACTTCTTCACCTTCCCCAACATCGCCAGCGCCACCAAGTTTAAGCAGCTCTACCGCTCCCGCATGAACTCTCTGGAGATGACCCCCGAGGTCAGGCAGAGAGTCCTCGAGGAGGCCAAGACGGCGTTCCTGCTCAACATCCAGGTGAGGGTCTGGCGGCGGGGGGCGCGGGTCGTGGTGAAGCCCGGCCTCCAGGTCTGCCACGGACTAGCTGGGTGGTCTTACTACCTCAGTTGCCCCATCTGTAAAATGGAGGGAGAACAGTACCCGCCTCGTAGGGTTGTTGGGAGGGTCAAGCGAGTTCCTACCGATCATGGCAGGAGCTGGCACAGGGCCAGCCCTGTCCTGTTAGTTTGTGTCCTCTGGGATGTGATGAGGCACCGTTGTAGCCCTCTGTGACACACTCTGCGACAACATTGACGTCGTGGGTGCGTGGGCGTGTGGCCAGGTTGGCACTGCGGGGTGGGGGGTCCCAGGTGGCGCAGGTGTGGCCAGGACACGGGGGAAGGGCATGACCAGGATGCCCTCACGCAGGATGCTGGTTACCTGCGAGCATGTGGGGAGGAGCAGGCAGGCGACGCAAGCGCACCTGTCACATTTTCTCGCAAAAGCTGGGTGATAGGAATGGGACTGCTCATTGTTTTTCTTAACGATTTCGTGAAGTCGTCAAGATTTCCGAGCACAGCTTAAAATCCCACCTTGGGCTGGGGCCTGGCGCCATCTCTCACCGGGACGGGCTTGTGTGTCTTTTGTCTCTTAGCTGTTTGAGGAGCTGCAGGAGCTGCTGAGCCGGGACGCCGAGGACCAGAGCCCCTCGCAGGCTGCAGGGCTGCGTCGGCGGGGGGGCAGCGGGGCGCAAGGTGAGGCCCCCCGACCCACCGGGATGGGCTCTGTGGGAGGGGAGCCCGGGGCCTGGCGGTCTGTCTCCAGTACCTCTTAGGGCGCGGGCACAGGGGCCTGGGGCCACCCTCCCCGCTGTGGCTCAGGGCCAGCCGTGCAGCCTCTCCACACCTCAGTCTTCCCCATTTCTAAAATCAAGGGCAGTCGACAAGTTCTAGTTCACTGGCTAGAAGTACAGACGTGCACACAGAGGACCCTCAGGAGTCCTGGGCCTTATTTTTTGTGTGTGTGGAACCCAACGTGGGGCTTGAACTCACGACCTTGAGGTCGTGACCTGAGCTGAGATCAAGAGTCGGATGCTCAACCGACTGAGCCACCCAGGCGCCCAGTAGGCAAAGCCTCTGAATTTAGATGCTTTTTTCGGCCCTTTCATGGTTCCCGAGCAGAGACCCCCTGATGAGGGGCAGGGTGTCTGGGAGCCGTCGTAGCTGTCACTGTGCCATGGGACACCGGGAAGACAAGGAACGCCTGGGTCTTACTGCGTGTCAGCCCCCCATCATGTGCCTCAGAGAGGGACATGTGCTGAGAAAACATGGAAAACTTCCAGAAAGACCGAAGTGCTCCACAAAATGTACCCTCCTGGAGCCTGACACACGTGTGGGCGGCACTGTGGCTCTGGGGAGGGGGGCGGTGAACAGAGAGGTGAAGCCCAGCCGCCTGCCTGGCAGGTTTCTGAGGCCTTCGCTCCTGGAGCCACCCTCCCCCACCTGCCCTGTGGCTTCCCCACCTGAACCGGGACCACGTGGAGCCCTCTGTTGGTGGAACTGTGCCCGGGACCGTGGGAATGAGGCCGGTCCCGATGGGATGGGATGGGCTACCTGGTAGGGGGAGGGGTCTTTACCCTCACGCAGCAGTTCTCCAAGTGTGGTCCCCTCGAGTGACCCTGGAGGGTGTCTTCTCACAATGTGGGCTGGCCGAAAATGGAAATATGGACAGCTTGGAGAAGTAGTAAGCTCCCCGTCTTTGGAGGGATCCACGCAGCGGCCAGAGGGCTCCCTGTCTGTACTAGCAGAATCCTGGCATTGAGCAGGAACCGTACTAGGGACCCCTGAGGCCCTGGCCCCCCCATACTCTCCATCTCAGTCCACCTGTTGGTGACATTGCCCCCCTCTCTCTTTCAGACTCGACTCCCACGGAGCCTCCCAGAGGGAAGCCCCAGCTCAACATTCTCTCCCAGGCACCGCTCCTCCGATGGGTCCTTACGCTCAGCTTCCTGGTGGGGACAGTGGCTGTGGGGCTTTATGTCATGTGAATGCAAGGGCGCTGGCCCCCTACGCTGTGAACTGTGTCCAACGGAGGGCCCTCATTCTGGAGAGGGACTGTCTCTAGGCTGGCTTCCTTACCTTAGGCATGGGGGGCTGTCGGTGCCCCCCGCCCTGTCCCTGCATCCCTCTCTTTGGAAGGAGAGTCTGTGGCATCTTCCCCAACCAAAAGCACATCCAGCTCACGGACATGAACTTCCAAAGTGGGATGAGGTGTCCTGCCTGGCCCCTCAGCACCCCCAGTTCCTGCAGCAGAGCCCAGAAGACATGGCCAGAAGTGGCAGCTGTCTCGAACCTCCCAAGTGTCCCGGGTCTGCGGTCTCCTTGACATGCCATGACCGCTTTCTCTGTGGGCCATGGCAAGTTTTATATAAATGTGCAAAGATGTTGTGTCTTGTGTTTGTCTTGTTTTTGTTGGAGCCACTCTTTGTTCCTGGCTGTGGTATTTTGTTATGTTCTGATTTTATAGCAGAGTCGGGGTGGGTTTGGGGGTGGGGGGGTGAGATGTTTAACAACACTGTGGCCTTGGCCTCTAACTTTTGTGTGAAATAATAAACTCCAGTGCCTGATAGTAACCTGAAGTGTTTTTCTTGGGCTCTGTTACCCTTGGGGAGCTGAACTTTTCCCCGCTTGTCTCTTGAATGCCTGGTGGGGAGAAGGGGTGGGGGCGGGGGTAGAAGGGGACCAGTTTCGGAGGTTGGCCTCTGTTCTGAGAACGTTGGGGGTGAGCTTTAGGCAGTTGGTGTGTGAATCTTTGTGTTGAAACTTGTTTGATGCAAGACTCAGTTTACTGAAGATGGCATTGCCTGGCTGAGAGGAGCCGATTCCGGAATAAAATTTATCTAGTTGGTACAGCGAATCTTTGGGACTCCAGTGAGATCCCTGGGTTCCAATCCCTGCCATTATGCTTTGTAGCTCTGCCTTTGAGGTTAGTTAACCTTTCTGGGGCTCAGTTCTGTCACCTGTAACGTGAATACAGTGAGACCTATCTCACCTGTCTTGAGAAGCAAATGAGATGCAAGTAAAATGCCAACATCGTATCACATTAGCTCCTTTGGGGAAATGAGGGCGATCGGGGGTTTGTGATTTTTGTGCTGTGCGTGTGAGTCACTTCGCCTGTGTCCCCTCATTTAATCACAGCAGCAAACCTGTGAGCGGTGCTACCACTCTGGGGGGCAGGATGGATTTAAACCAGGTCCGTGCAGCTCTAAAACCCCACGTCCTCCCCCCGCCCCCCACCGCCGCCCAAGTCATGAAAGCCACTGAAATATTAATAGTGCAGCATCCCAATTGTGCCTAGTCCGGGCTTTGTCACCAGGTCTGGAACCGTGGACAAGTCATTCGTCTCCTTTTGTTCACTGGCAAAATGAAAATAACACATCTACCTCCCACAGCTGGTGGAGCGCCCAGGGATGTCCAAATGCCTGGTGTGTGGATGGTGGCATCAGAATCACTGGGGGATCTCAGGCCCCACCCTGAGACGTTCTGAGTCTGGAGACCTGGGGCAGAACTCTGGAACCCCGTTTGTGAAAAGTTCCCTGAGAGATTCCAAGGTGCAACCAGGCCCAGGAGCCACAGTTGATGAGATTATGTTTGCCAAGAGCAGGCATTCAGATAGCTGTAGCTCTTCCCACCCTAGGCCCACTTATCCCAGCTTTCTGTGAAAGGGACATCGATGTTCACTATTTGTAGTGATAAAGAAAGGAAAGGAGGAAGGGGACAGACACAGAAACAAACCACCTTGATTGCACTAATAGGAAAATGGCCAAATGATCTGTATTCTATTCCTACTACTGAGAATCAGTAGCTGTTAGATACAAGGAGTTGGGCACCTGGCTGGCTGAGTCCCAAAAACATGCTGAGTCCCAAAAACATGCAATTTCCGGATCCTGAGTTCGAATCCCATGTTGGGTGAAGAGATTACTAAAAAAAATATATATATATAGAATGAGTTAAGTCTGTTCTGTCCTCAGAAGAACTTCCATGAGGTATTACTGAGAAAATCAAGTGTCAGATTCATTTTTTTAGATACACTGCAAAAATACACGTATTTTACATACTCCGCGTGAATGTTTCCATGACTGTGGCAAAGGGAATAAAAAATTATTTCCAGTTGTTGGAGGGTGGGAGTGAAAAAGAAGGGAAGAGAGATTATGCAGCCCTCGTTGCTGCTGGAGAACGCCAAGTTCGGCCCAATCTTCCCGTTTTTCCAGCTAGGTTGGATTTTCTGGTCGTGAATTTTCACAAATTTTAAGCATTGCCAAGTAATGAGAAGTCTTCAACAACGAAAAAAGGTACCACCCTCGGGGTCTAAGAAAACATCCTGGAGTCCTGAGGATGCGACAATTTCGGGCCCGGTGGTGACTTATTTCTGACTCATCTCCAAAGGTCGAGGGTTGTGTGACAGGGAGGGCTCGGGGCAGCGGCAGCGGGCTCCCACCGGAGCAGCTGCTTCTGAACTTTTTTTTTTTTAAGATTTTATTTATTTATTTGACAGAGAGAGAGATCACAAGTAGGCAGAGAGGCAGGCAGAGAGAGAGGGGGAAGTAGGCTCCCCGCTGAGCAGAGAGCCCGATGCGGGGCTCGATCCCAGGACCCTGAGATCATGACCTGAGCCGAAGGCAGAGGCTTTAACCCACTGAGCCACCCAGGCGCCCCTTGAACCCCCAGGTCTTCCAGGGCCCGGCTCTGCAGGCGGTCATTTTCTCGGAATACTTGTAAAAAGGCTCGAGGGCTGTACACGGGAAGCCCTCGCACGCGCTCGCACCCCGGGGTCGGCAGGCCGCCCCTCCGCCATCTTTGCGCCCGCCCCGCGCCGCCGCTTCCTCCCGGGCCAGAAGTTTCGCGCCAAATTGTCCGGCCTGCAAAATGGAGCCCGGAAGGAGGCCAGGGACGTGACGTCATGCGCCCCGCAGCCAATCCGCTCCGGTGGCCGGCCTGGGAGGCGGTGCTCGCGGGCGCAGAGCGGCCCAATCGCTGGCTGCGGGATCCCAGGGAGCCAATCGGGGCGCAGGGGCTGCGGCGTCCGAGCGCGGCGTCTGGTTTTACCCGCGAAACTCAGCGGCGGAGCGTGGAGGTTCTTGTCTACCCGGGAAGCGGGAGTGCGGGAAGCGGGAGGTGAGACCGGCGAGTCTGGCGGGGTGGAGGCGGGGGAGTGTGCTGGCGTCCGCACTTGAGGGCGCAGCAAGGTGGGCAGGGTCTGTCCTGGGAGGGCCGGGGTCCCCCCCGTCCCGCGTTCTGAGCCGAGCCTCCGGGCACGTGAGCCCAGGCCGCGCGCCGCCGTCCCCTGCCTGCTTCAGCTGTTTGTCCCCGCGCCAGGCGCAGTCATGTCGGGTTTCGACGACCCCGGCATCTTCTACAGCGACAGCTTCGGGGGGGACACCGCGGCCGACGAGGGGCAGGCCCGCAAGTCGCAGCTGCAGAGGCGCTTCAAGGAGTTCCTGCGGCAGTACCGAGTAGGCACCGACCGCACCGGCTTCACCTTCAAATACAGGTGCGGGCTGGGACGGGCCCGGAGGGAAGGTGGGCGTGCAGACCCCCCCGGTGTGGAGCACACAGACCCAGTGTGAACACGCGTCTGCACTCAGAGCCTTTTAGTGTCCTGGAGCACGGATGGGGACACGGGCCCAGAGAGGTGATGGGGCCTGTCCCAGGTCAGAGGATTTGGGTCCCAGCCGAGTTTCATCCCCGCCGCACCCGTGTGACATTTGTACACAATTGTACACAATTTATACCTAAAGTTAACTTTTGAGCGGGCACCTGTTGAGTGGACCCCTAACACCTTTCTAGAACTTCTTGGGGCCTTTGGTTCTTTATCCGGGACTGGCTGCACACTTCCTTATTGTTTTCCTGTGGCCTGTGTTTATGGTGCCTCCTAGATTCAAGTTCTCTGTGCGTGCAAAAGGTGAAGATGGTCGTTAGGATTTATTTTACTTATGCATTCGTTCCAATATTGCATCTTCTGTTCATTAGCACTTGTCGTATGCCAGGCACTGTTCAGGTGCTGGGCTACCCACTGAACCTGTTCTTAGTCGTTGTCTAACCTGTGACATCATGCCAAATCTTTGTAGCCCCAGCCTCTATCCCTAGCACCTTAAAATGCAGAGAAGGTGAATTTGTGAGTCCAGGCTTGGGCATGGCCAGCGATTAGCTGAGTGACTTCCGAGTAACAAACTCTCTGTGTTATCGTAAATGGGTGTCAGCAATTCTGCCTCCCATTTATTCATGTACCAGCTGACATTGACCATGTGTGTGCCAGGCATTGTGCTAGGCATTGAGATAGGAGGATGAAAAGACTCCCTGCTGCTTGTTTTTCAGAAGCTCATAGGTCAGTGAGGCTCCTGAGACAGTGGGGGCAAGGCATAGAGATCAAGAGATAAATTACAAGGTGACAGTTGCCTCAAAGGAGGAATATAAAAGGGAAGTGAGGGAGGGCTTCCAGAGGAGCCCAGGTTGACCCTCGGCTGGGAGAAGAGTTTTGGGTGTGGAGGGCATTGCCGATAGGAGTAGTTGTGTGTGTGGGTGGAGAGGTATGGGTGGGCTGTTAGAGCAGGGTGCTTTCCGGTTCAGGGTGGCCGTTTCTTGGGGCTCTGGGCCATAAGGTCGAGAGGGATAAGGTCTGAGATGAGGCTGCGGAGAGGGCTCTGCATGGCGTAGGTCCGTGGTCCCTAAGTGCGTATTGGAACAAGAGTCCCCTGAGATGCTCTGTAAAAAGTCCGTCTGGTGGTTGATAAGACAGACACGGTCTCTGCTATCTGTGGCCTCCCGAGTTTGAGCTTTGTTAGTCTCGGAGAGAAAGTAAAAAGCTCCAGAGGGTCCTGCAGGGAAAGAGCCGAGTCTCCCAAACTGACCTGTGCTCGCAGCCCTGTCTTTAGAGTGTTGAAATCCACCTCAGCCATCCTGTGGACTGTTTCCGTGGGGCTGTTTTTGGAGGGTGCTCCTCCGGGCAGTAGGGAGCCTCCGCAGGGTTGCGAGACATAGGGCCACGTGGAGCTCGATGCGTGTTTGGGAAGAGGAGCGGGGGTGGTGGTGGCGATGGTGTGGGCAGATGTGGGGTGCAGGTGTACCCCAGCCAGTGTTGATTTCCTCTGCTCTGCACCCCGCCCCCACCCTGTCACCTGCCCACGCCAGGGATGAGCTCAAGCGCCATTACAATCTGGGGGAATACTGGGTCGAAGTGGAGATGGAGGACCTGGCCAGCTTCGACGAGGACCTGGCCGACTACTTGTACAAGCAGCCGGCCGAGCACTTGCAGCTGGTGAGTGGGACCCCATCCCTGAACCCCCCAGGGCTGGTGCCGCTCTGGTCAGCAACAGTTGTCACCCTCCTCTTCTCCAGCTAGAGGAAGCTGCCAAGGAGGTGGCCGATGAGGTGACCCGGCCCCGGCCTGCAGGCGAGGAGGTGCTCCAGGACATTCAGGTCATGCTCAAGTCGGATGCCAGCCCGGCCAGCATTCGTAGCCTCAAGGTGGGTCCACCTGGAGACCGGTCGGAGGGTGACAGTGGCCGCTGCACGGTGGGTAGGAGCTTCGGACGCAGGCAGACCTCAGTGCGAGCTGTGTGGCCCTGAGCAGCTCACTCAGCCTCTCTGAGCCCGTTTCTTCCTTGTAAAATTAACTCATTGGACAAGTGAGCTCCTCTCGTGGGCAAGGCGTTGAGTTGGGGCATGGAGAAACAATGTTGAACTAAACAAGTTCCTGTTCTTGTGAACTGTATATCCCCTCAGGAGGTGTGTGGGGGAACCTGAGTAAACCAGTGGATGTCACCTATCATGGTTGTAGATGATCGGAAGTGCAGTGGAAGAAATCGGGGGGTGGCCCTCTGGGAAAGACGGAGAAGGCTTCCTTGGTGGAGAACCACCTGAGTGGGCAGACAGCACGAAGAGCATTCCAGGGAGGCCGAGTGTAGCCCATGCAAAGCCTGAGTGGTGAGTTGGGCATGGTACGTTCAAGGCCGTGTAGAAGGACAGCCAGCGGGACTGGAGTGATTGGGAAGCAGGAGGGGTTGGCAAAGCCAATATGTTATCCGGGTGTTTGTTTTTTTAAAGATTTTATTTATTTATTTGAGAGTGAGTGCAAGGGAGCGTGAGCGGGGGGGAGGAGCAAGGGAGAGAGACAAGCACTAGACCCCCCACTCAGCATGGAGCTCGAAGTGGGGCTTGATCATGGCCTGAGCCTGAACTGAAACCAAGAGTCAGTTGTCCAGCCGACTGAGCCACCCAGGGGTACCCCGGGTGTTTGTTTTATTTGACAAATACTAAAGGCTGCTTCGCTCCCGGTGCTGGGCTAGACTGTCACTATAACAGACGGGACTTGCTTCTGAGAAGCAAGCAGCTTGTGGTGGGAGAACCAGCTAAGGGAGGTCGAGATGGCTTCCGGAGCCGTGTACAGTCATGAAGAAAAGAGCGAGGTACGCGTGACAGTGGCCGAGGGAGGTGGATGGTGGTCGGAATAGGCCTCCGATGAGGTGATGTTGGAGTGAGTCTGAGGGATGCATTGTCAGCTGCATGACAGCCCGAGGGAAGAGCATTCCAGGCTCAAGGAGAAGCAGGTGCAAAGGCACTGAGGTGGGGACAGTGGCATGCTTCATGGAATAAGAAGCCGGTGTGGCTGGACCCCGGTGAGCATGAGGGTTGGGGAAGGAAGAGGGGGAGAGGCCAGAGGGCCAGGGCCTTTCCAGCCATGGGAGGGAACTTGGGTTCTGTAGGAAGCACGGTAGGAAAGCAGCAGATGTTTAAGCAGAATGGGCCGATTCTGTTTGTATACGGTCCCCCCCGGCTGCCATGTGAACTGATAAAATAGCAGGAGAGCAGTGAGCAGGAAGGGATGGTCAGGACGCTAGCGGTTGTCATGGGGCTGTTGTCAGAATCTAGGGAAGTGACGAGCGTGCCTGTGCTCGGCGCATTCTGCAGTGGGGCCCGGGCGTCACCCATTTAGCTGATGGCGCCTCCTTGTCACGCGTTGCCCCGAGAGGGCCATGCTCTGGTCTTTGCTTGTGTCCCCCCATTCTACAGCTCTTTTGGGGCCCCTGTCAAGCCTTCTTTGGCCCGCATGATGGAAGGCCTGTTCCAGAAGCAGGCCAGTGGGCTCTGGAGCTTGTCAGCTTTCTGTCTCTTCCCAGCACCAGGGAGGAGAGGCTGCTCCGTGACAGTGTTTGGAATCCAGCTCAGTGTCACCTGTTTGCTGCCTCTCAGTGGGCGTGGTATTGGACATATTTTGTGGGGGCAGCTGTTTGATTAGGGAGCCAAGCCTCACCTCCCCCCAGGGACACACTTCCTACTCAGATTCGCTGGAGGACACAGTGAATGGCCTGCTTCAGCTGATGGGTTTCCTGTGATCAGGGAGGAGCCCTCTCTAGAAGGATCACTTGTCAGGATGGCTTGGAGGGGCTGAGGCAACCCCCATCCTTTCCAGCTAGGGATTCCAGAGTGCCAGGACACCCGCAGCTTTGTCGCTGGTGCTCTGAGAGAACACGCTCCGTGGTGGCTCCAGGATTCAGTGTCCCTGCATCATGCCGGGCCTGCCTGCCCTCATGGACCGCAGAGAGGGGCCCGCCTCCTTCCTTCCCCGCCCCCTGTGTCCCAGGCTGCATGAACCCATAGCCTGCCCGTCCCAGAGGAGCCACTGGGAACGGGGAGAAAGTGAGGAAAGAAACTTTTCTTGTTTTTTGTTTTGTCTTGTGGAAAATGACACATGGAAATAGAATAGCGTATTGAATCCCATATACCTTCACCTGGGTTTAATGGTTAACATTTTGCCTTATTTGCTATTTCTTTTTTTTTTTTTTTTTTTTGGTAAAGTAACTATTTTAATTTTCTTAAATGATTTTATTTATTTATAAGAGAGAGCGAGCACATGCCCATGAAAGGGGGAAGGGGCAAAGGGAGGGGGAGAAGCCGACTCTCCCCATTGAGCGCGGAGCATGACATGGGGCTCGATTCCAGGACTCCGAGATCATGACCTGAGCCGAAGTCAGATGCTTAACCGACTGAGCCATTCAGGCGCCCTTTCTAAATTTTGCATAAATTACAGAAGTGCCACTTTATCCCTAAATACTTTAGCACGGATTAGAAAAAGAGATTTTCTAGAGATGTGTTTCTTTTTCCTTTCATTGAGTAGTCTCTCCACGCCCACTGTGGGGCTTGAACTTGAGACCCTGAGATCGAGAGTCACATGCTCTTCCAACTGAGCCGGCTGGGTGCCCCAGAGAAAGGGATTTTTACCATAATCCCCGCTGTCCCTGTCTCCCTTGAACCAACTGCGCTGTCGATGGTTCTGTTGCAGTCGGACATGATGTCGCACCTGGTGAAGATCCCTGGCATCATCATCTCAGCGTCCGGGGTCCGCGCCAAGGCCACCCGCATCTCCATCCAGTGCCGGAGCTGCCGCAGCACGCTCAGCAACATCGCCTTGCGCCCCGGCCTGGAGGGCTACGCCCTGCCTAGGAAGTGCAACACGTGAGTGGGCCTTGCCGGGCCCCAAGCCTGGGAGGGGGGAGATGAGCAGGGGGAGGGCCCTGTGGGAGTGGCACAGGCCCGCGTGCCTGGGGCTCGGGGGTGGTGTCCTCTGGTGGCGAGTTCCGTGCCCACGAGGCCGCCCAGGCACCCTTTGTGGGAAACCCAGGGTTGGGCGGGAAAAGCAGTGCAGGGGGATGAGTCTGTCCGGAGTCTTCTAAGGCAAACCGGCTTGCTGGGGCAGCCGGCCCAGGAACATGGTGGCGCGCTTGTGCACGGATGCATTGCCGACAACAGAGCGCGCACTGCAGGGGCAGAGGGTGCACGGCCACTCGGCCCCTACAACCCAGTGCTTGCTCTCTGGTCCCTGGCAGGAAGCGATCTCCACCTTGACCCAAGGGGCCCGCCCCCTCTCTCAGGCTGCTCCGCGGCTTCTGCTGGTCCCCCTCAGCTTCCTGACCTAAATGTGGCAGTGCCCCAGGGCTTAGCCACGCTGCTTTTTTCCTCCACTCGCTCCCTGGGTGGTCTCAGGCTTTCAATACGATCCACGTGCAGAGGACACTCACACGTGCGTCCGCCCTGAACTCCAGGGTGGGACCCAGCTGCCGGCCGGATGCCCCGTGTAGGTGGCCAGCGCCCCACACAGACCTGACCTCCATCCCACCCTTCTGCCCTTCCGCTGCCCCTCTCCTGCGTCCCAGATGGAAGCCCCAACTTTTCAGGTGCTCGGGCCCAAGACCTCGGTCTCAGAGAGTTTCCTCCTACTTCCGTCTAGACAACTGAGAAGTCCTTTTGGCTCTGCTCCTGCGAGTGCACGTAGAGAATCAGACCCTTTCTCACCACCTGGCACGGCTGCCTTGCTCCATGCTCTTGTTCTTGATCACCTGGAATGGTGATCCCCCGAGCCCACCCTCGTCCCCCAGTGTGTTCTCCACGCCACAGCTGGTGACGCTTTGCCCTGCAAGTGACCTCATCATTTCCATGTCACCCAAAGTCAGGCGCTGTCCTGGCCTTGCACAGCCCTCCACGGTCCTCCCTCTCTTTAGGCCCAGCCTCCCTCCGGTTCCTGGGATTGCTGAGCATGCTTCTGGCACAGGGCCTTTGAATGGGCTATTTCCTCTGCCCTGAACATTCTGCCTTTGACCTCCATAGTCCTTGTTCTCAGTTCCATCAGCTTTTTCTTCTGTCACCTCCCAGACGTTCCTCCCCAGTCCTCCATCTTACACTCGGTGCACGCGTACCCGGTCACTCTTCCCCACCTGCCTGACAGCATGGGGCCCTGCTCTCCTTCTGTCATGCAGCCATTTACCAGCTGGCTTTTTCAGTGTCCCTTGACCCCTGATTAGAACGTGAGCTCCGTAAGAGCAGGGACTTCGGTACCCTGCTGTGTCACCGGCCCGTAGAACGGTGTCGGGCACATAGTAGGTGCTTTGCTGGAATGCTGCTATGGTAATTGAACCATGACTTGCTAACATGGACGTAAAAAGAGGCTCGGACCCTGGGAATGGGCTCTAGGTGCCCAGACCCTCACCAGGAGATCCTGGGATTTGAGTGGGGGTTTTGTAAGGTCGTTGGTGATTCAGCCCCTCTACCTGTGGGGACACTGAGACCCTCACGGGGGCTGAGAGTGTGACTTGGCTGCGGCCCGTTAGTTAAGGGAGGAGCCCGGCCTGGAGCAGACCTCCCTGCTCCTGATCTGGTTCGTGGTCCCCCACAGGGCTGCACTCCTTTTAAGGGCCTTGTCCAGCTCGTCCCAGAGACCTTCGACTTGCTGCCGGCCAGATCTTGTCCCCGACTCCTCGGATGGACTCCCTGGGCTTTGAGTTCTCTGGGGAGCTCTCGTGACCCTTTCTCCCCCCTTTGTGCAGGGATCAGGCCGGGCGCCCCAAGTGCCCACTGGACCCGTATTTTATCATGCCTGACAAGTGCAAGTGCGTGGACTTCCAGACCCTCAAGCTGCAGGAGCTGCCCGACGCGGTGCCTCACGGCGAGATGCCCAGACACATGCAGCTCTACTGCGACAGGTGAAGTGCGCGGGGGGCGGGGGGCCCTGGCCGAGGCCCGGCGAGCGAGCGTGGTGGGAGGAGAGGATGGCTCGTTCTGGAACACTCGTTCACTGGAACACACCGGTGCTTCCTATACGTTTCTGCTCGCTCAGCGGTCCCGGACCGTGCGAGGGCACGTGCCCCCGCTGTGCAGATCCAGAGCCCCCTGGGACTCCGAGAGGCTGATGGCTCCGTGAGCTTGGACCCCGGGCCCTTCTGGGAGAGTCCCTGCCGCTCGGAGAGCCCCTGCCGCCTGACACCCCCACCCCGCCCGCGCCCTGGGCTTTCTAACGTCGTCCTTGGATTTCTCGGAATGGTTGGGAAGGAGAGGTGCCCAGCTAAAGTCCGGTCCCCTCGCAGCCACCTGGGAGGAAGGCTTGGAGACGTGACTGCAGTTCCGCACATGGATGTGCGTGCAGGTGTTCTGTGCTGCGTGTTTCTCTGAGGAGTGGATCCGGGGGTTTCGTTAGCCTTGTCAGTGACGGATCCTACACGGAAGAAACGTGTAGGAGTCCGACTGCAGCAAGTTTCGTGAGCTGGCGAAGGCTCACTTTCCCTAGCGGTAAAGTGGGCTTACCGACCGTCCTTAATCTCTGGATTAATCTTAATCTCTGGCTGCCGGAGATGGTAATTGGAAAATGCACGTGTTTCGTACAGGTCCTTAGTAGGAATTAAGTATCTGGTGTTCGTTAGGTTATTTTCGAAGTCGTCTAATCCAGGCTTAAGAGGAGGTGTTTGGGAAGGGGCGCCTGGGGGACTCAGTTAAGTGACCGACTCCTGATTTCAGCTCAGGTCATGATCTCAGGGTAGTGAGATCAAGCCCCCCGTCGGGCTCCTCACTGGGCGTGGAGCCTGCTTAAGGTACTCTTTTCCCCCTCTCTAAAAAAAGCGATGCGTGGGCAGGGGCGCCCTAGAATGTCTTGGGGCAGTGAGCGCGACAGCGACGCTCCTTTGTGGGGTGTGACTCTGGCACGTAAAGCACGTGTGGGTCTTTTTCCTCCCTTGATCCCGTGACAGTTGAGCAGGTCCAATCCCGTTATCACTGCCCCCCCGACTTCCCCAATCTCAGAGAGGCGAGATGACTTCCTCGAGGTCACACAGCTTCTAAGTGGCAGAGTGCCGACGGTGCGTGCCCCAGTGTCCCCTCCGCGCCGCACTGGTTCTCACTGGAGCGAGTTGGAGACTCCTTGTTTCCGTGTCTTAGTTTTGAAGAGGATGTGGACGTCCAGAGGCAGGATGTACCCGCGATCGTGGAGCCCCAAAGAGGCAGAAATGGGGGGGAGGCCCTTGCAGAGAGGCCAGAGGGCCCGTGGGGGAAGTCTTCCCCCGAGGTGGCCAAGGGGAGCCCCGTGGCGAGTCCCGCAGCAGATCAGATGGGGATAGGGCTTCTGAAGGCTGGGGTGGGCTAGCACCGAGCCTCCCCTGGGTCCCCAGCCGGCAAAACAAAAGAGCCCTTGAGGGCAGGGAAGGGTCAGGCCACCACCACGACCAAGGGTGCTCAGCACCATCCCGCAGGCAGCTGAGCGATGTTCGCTTGGAGTGGGGGGGCCCCGAGGGATGGAGAGATCTGGAGTATCAATGCTAAGGTGGAACGTGAGGGTGACAGGGTGGGTGAGAGGGTCAGGGACTCGCTGTCCCCACCAGGCTCTCATCTTTGATTCTCCCTCCTCCCTGTCTCCTCAGATACCTGTGTGACAAGGTCGTCCCTGGGAACAGGGTCACCATCATGGGCATCTACTCCATCAAGAAGTTTGGCCTGACCTCCAGCAGGGGCCGTGACAGGGTGGGCGTGGGCATCCGGAGCTCCTACGTCCGTGTCCTGGGCATCCAGGTGGACACAGATGGCTCTGGTGAGTTTGGGCTCCGGGGCTCTGGCTGTGCTGCGCTCTGGGCCGAGCCCCTGCCGTCTCTCTCCGACGTTATGGTCGGGCCTTCTGGTCTCCCCGTCCCCCTCCCTTCCCAGTGGTCCCCGAGCGCCTCTATGATCTGGCCCTTTAGCTCGTCACAGCCCCCTTCCCCTCACTCACCGGACCGCCAACACAGGCCCACTCCTGGCAGGGAGACCTGGGCTCTGTCTCCCCAGGCTTCTGCCATCCGGGCTCTGAGGCCCTGCCCCTCGGGGGCTCCCGACAGGGCTGGCCAGGGTCTGCCTCACACAGCACTCATGTGCCCTCCCTCCCTGGCCCACCCAGGGCGCAGCTTTGCCGGGGCCGTGACCCCCCAGGAGGAGGAGGAGTTCCGGCGCCTGGCTGCCCTCCCCAATGTCTATGAGGTCATCTCTAAGAGCATTGCTCCGTCCATCTTCGGGGGAACAGACATGAAGAAGGCCATCGCCTGCCTGCTGTTTGGGGGTTCCCGAAAGAGGTAGGGGCTCAGTCCCGCCAGATTTGGGGAGGGGAGGGTGCCTTGGCCCGTAGGACGATAGCTGCCGACGGCCAGGACGTGAATGTTCTTCTCATTTTCCTGGGACCCTCAGCCTTGCCTGCTACTCCCAGGGCCCTTCCCCGGCTCGCAGGCTGCTGTCAGCTGACTAATGGCTCATCCATGCTCTCCTACCCAGAGGGATCCCCTTACCTGAACTAGGAGTAGATTGGGCAGGGGAAGGAGGGGAGCCAGCAGGTGCAGTGGGGAGAGCTCTGGGCTTGGAGACTGGAGACCAGAGATTAAATATCTGCCACTTTTTCCTGTGTGACCTTGGGTGAGAGACATCACCTCTCTGGACCCAAGTTTCCACGGGAACAGGGCAGGTGAGAACCTAGCCCTTGTAGGACAGCACGTGTCCTCTTCAAACTAGAAAGTAGTAGAGCTAGGGAAGGTGACATCACCAGCAGTTACCACTTACTGGGGCCCACTTGAAGCGCTTTTGTGTGTCCGGCACCCAGCCAGTCCTCACAGTCCCCCTCAGAGGAAGCTCTGACCAAGCCCACTTCGGAGGGGAGGAAGTTGAGGCACGGAGAGCGAAAGGGACTTGTCTAGAGGCACATCAGTGGGGCCAGGATCCTGCCTGCCTGGTGCCCGTCGCACATCCTGGGGGCCCCCCTTTCCTTTCCAGCCACGAGGGCCGTTTGATCAGACCCTTACGGTGTGTGCCCCGGCCCTCAGTGCCATGTCCTTGGCCATCCCTGGCCTGGAGGCCAGCTCTCTCCTCCGTCGTTAACCACGGGTTAACATGGTTAGGGGACACGGCTGTGAACGAGGGTCCCAGCCCAGAGCGCCTGCCTGCCCGCAGCTCGGAGGCTCGCGATGAGGGTTGTGGGGCCGACTGCCAGCCCACCCTGTGCCCAGCCTGAGTCCCAGCCTGGCCCACCTGCCTGTCCTCCCCCAGGCTCCCCGACGGACTCACCCGCCGAGGAGACATCAACCTGCTGATGCTAGGGGACCCGGGGACGGCCAAGTCCCAGCTGCTGAAGTTCGTGGAGAAGTGCTCTCCCATCGGGGTGAGTGCCTGGGACACGCCACTCTGCTCGGCCATCCCCCTAGGAAGACAGGCTGCAGCCCGGGCCACCGGGTCCCTGGGCCTTCCTCCGCCGGCCAGCTCGCCAGAGCCTCTTCCTTGTTCCTCTTGGCTGCGGGTCAGGACAGCACAGAGAGGAGGAAGGGGACCAGCGGGTGTGGGGCAGTTTGGGGCAGTGGGTGGACTGTGGCCTCAGAGGCAGCGTGGGCTTTGGGTCTCGGCCTGGCCAGTAGCTAGCTCGCGGACCTGGAGCGCGTTGCCTCGTGCTCTCCCTGAGACTCCGTTTATCCACCTGCTAAAGTGTGATGTTGGTCGTCACGCGAAGATCAAGGGCCAGGCACGGCTTGTGGCCCACTGCGTAGATTTACTGGCCTAATCCTCTGCTCACTGTGCAGTGGGTGCGGTGACCCCGTCTAATAAAGGAGGAAACTGGGGTACAGAAAAGCTCAGGCTTGCCCAGGGTCCCACGGTGAGTAAATGCGAGCACAGGGATTTGACCCCGAGTGTGTGGTTCGCGGGGTCATCTGTGCAGTGATCAGTGGGTCTGGGGGCTCAGAGTGGGGCGAAGATGACCCGGCAGGATGGGGCTGTGCAGGGCGAGGTGTGGTCTGGGGGAGATCAGATGTGCCCGGCGTTTGTGCTGTGGTCGTGTGCTAGAGACACACGGGTGCCACTCTGTGGGCCGCGGGGTGGTTTCCAGTTTCCTGGCAGCCCTGGTGAAAAACTAAAGGGAGCAGGTGAAATGAATTTTAATATTTTATCTACAGTGTTACTGTCTTAGCCTGGAGCTTAATACAGAAAACACCACGGCATACTTTACGTTTTCTTTGGTTAAGCACTGACCTTGAAAGCGTGTGTCTGGCACTCTAAGCCCACCTCACGCTGGACTTGCCGCGGTGGCAGCTTGTGGCACATGGCTCTGTACAAAGACGACAGGGGCCTGGGGAGGGGGAAGCTTCCTCTTAGGAGTCAGGAGTCCCCAGCCCAGCCCCGAGGCCCCCCGGAAGTGTGGCCTGCCTCTCCCCTGGGCCGCAGTCCGCTCCTCTGCGAGCTGGGCCCCTGCGCGCTGCTTCACGGGGCCGTGGTGGGGCTCAGATGACTGGACTCGGACGCCCTCCCCCGCCCCCCTCCGGGGGAGACCTCCAGGCCAGGCTGGTGCCCGGGGCCGCCTTCCCACCCAGAGGGAGGAGCGCGCGCTCCATTCTGGGCTCCGCAGCCAGCTTTGATGCGTGGCCTTGGGCGAGCCACACAGTCTGGACTCTTGACTCACTGGGGCCGGGGCAGGGAGCCGGAGCTGGGTCGTGTCCTGACGTGCCCCCCGTCCCAGGTGTACACCTCCGGGAAGGGCAGCAGTGCGGCCGGCCTGACAGCCTCCGTGATGAGGGACCCCTCGTCACGGAACTTCATCATGGAAGGCGGAGCCATGGTCCTGGCCGACGGTGGCGTCGTCTGTATTGACGAGTTTGACAAGGTGGGTCTGACGGTGAGGTGGGGGCCGAAGGGTGGGTGGCTCTGTGGGGTCGTGGGGCTGAGGCATGGCCTCCTGGGCTGGGACAGCAGAAGCTCCCTCTGACTTGGAGACGGGTGTTCGGTCCTGGGCCTGTCACTAGAGGGAAGTAGTTGAGCCTCTGAGCCTCAGTTTCCCCATCTGGAGAGGGGAGAGGAGAGCCAAGCCCACACGGCTCGTTGTCGCCAGGGCGAGAGGCCGCCCAGTTCCTGCCATGGGCCAGATGTAGAGTCGGGACCTGGGGCTGGTCGCTGCTGTAGTTTTCCTGCAGCCCCGCTCTCCTGCCCCCCCTTGCCCGGGCCTCACAGATACCTCTCCTCCACACAGATGCGGGAAGACGACCGAGTGGCGATCCACGAGGCCATGGAGCAGCAGACCATCTCCATAGCCAAGGTGCGAGGCTGCCGTCCTGCCTGGCCCAGCCACGTGGGGGGCACTGCCCTGAGCACCCCGGGCTGGGGCTCGTCTGCCCGGCTGCCCTGGTGTGTGCCGGCTGCAGCCGCCGGCCTTTGCGCGTCAACGCACGGGGGAGGCGCGCGCCCGGGGGCTCATCTCTGTCGTCTGCTCCCTGCCCTCTGCCTCTCAGGCTGGGATCACCACCACCCTCAACTCCCGCTGCTCTGTCCTGGCTGCCGCCAACTCGGTGTTCGGTCGCTGGGATGAGACGAAGGGGGAGGACAACATCGACTTTATGCCCACCATCTTGTCCCGCTTTGACATGATCTTCATCGTCAAGGACGAGCACAACGAGGAGAGGGATATGGTGCGTCTGGAGCTGGCTGGGGCCGCGGGAGCCAGGCCCGCAGCTCCGGGGGAGGGCAAACAAGGGGCTTGCCCTAAAGTCCTGCCCGGCAAGACTTGCCTGTGAGCGGGCAGCCTGGGGGGCGTTGGGGGGCAGTGGCTGCGGCCTGCAGAGAAAGCTGGACTAGGGGTCCCGAGTCCTGCCTCCTGCCGGGGCTGTGCTGTGCAGTCGGGGAAATCATTCTCTCCCTGGGCTCAGCCGATTGTATGTGAAACAAGGGAGTTGACCTTTGTAAGTGTTAGAACCCCAGCTCCAGTCGGGCCATCTCTGGAAGGAACGGAACGGCTTGTGTAATGGGCAGGCCTAGAGGCGCGAGGCCCACCGGACTCCGGGGCTCAGTGTCACCAGAGCTCTCTTTCTGCCCCTCTGCTCTGCCTCCCTTGCTGGAGGCTTGTTCTCAGGTAGCCGCTGTCCTCGTGGGGGCAGCGAAGGCCTTGGCAGCTGTGCGATTTTGTCCAATCAGCTCACGGCTCACCAGGAAAGGGGCGCCTCCTCCTTACCAGGAGTTCTGGCCCCACCAGCTCCTCCCTCCCTGCCTGTGCAACGTCTGTGTGGGGACCTGGGCCTGCGGGCTGACCCATTGTCCCCTCGGCCCCCCCCCCCAGATGCTGGCCAAGCACGTCATCACTCTGCACGTGAGTGCACTGACCCAGACCCAGGCCGTGGAGGGTGAGGTCGACCTGGCCAAGCTGAAGAAGTTCATTGCCTACTGCCGAGCGTGAGTTCTGGACTTGGGCCCTGCAGGATTGGGGTGGCCCGGCTCTCCTAGGGGAGAGAACCCTGAAGCCTGGGCCAGCTTCTCACAGGGTGCCTGAGATGAGGCACTTCTTAGGGTTTTAGTTCTCCTTTCTGACCTTGCATAGGTCACTTGGTGGCTCTTGGCCTCAGTTTCCCCATCTCTGAAATGAGGATGTAGGAACTAGAAGGTCTTGCAGACCCCTGGGACTGTGCTGTGCAGGGAGGCAGTGCAGTGCGGACGTCGTGGCCGTGGGCTCTGGGTAACGTCCGCCCCCACCGTGTGACCTGGGGTGAGTCAGGGGACCTCTGAGCTTCCCTGGACTGGTGCAGGCCTAGGTTCTCGTGAGGATTGCACAGGTGACTGAGAGCTCGGCAGAGCCCTGCACCGAGGAAACATTCAGGAAATGGTGGCCGTGACTTCTGGTCTAGTTTCTCTCACAGATTGCCAATAACGGCGGTCGTGCGTGTAGTCACCGTTCTGTGCCAAGCGTTCCTCAGCGTTTCCCACGTAAATGAGCTTTCGCCCCGAAGCCTTTGAGGGTGTTCTAGTTACCCATCATGCAGGTGGGGCCGAGGCAGAGAAGTGGAGGGAAAGAAAGGTTAAGTGACTCGTCCAGGGTCCTAAGTGGGCAGTAGCAGAGTCAGGATCTGAACCCAGGGACCCAGCTCCAGAGGCTGGGCTGTTAACTATGGTGCCGAGAACCTGCACAAGCCCTCGGTTGTCTCTCGTTGGAGGTAAAACCTGAGGGCGGGGGAATCTTTGAGGGCCCCTCCAGTGGGAAGTGACGGGCTGTCGCCAGGTGGGTCCTGAACTCACCCCCTCAGTCCTGGGTCCTTGTCACAGTTCTGAGGTCCCTATGGCCCCATCCTCAGGGGCTCGGCCGCAGGTGTGTCTTGCCCCACCTTGATGCCAGGTCCTGGGAGGCCTTGGGGAATTGATTCCTCCTTTCTGGCCTCGGTCTTCCCATCCTCAGGCTGAGGGTGGGATTAGGGGATCTAAGCGTTCCCCTGAATGAGTGACTGTCATGTGACTGGGGGACATGGTGGGTGCCCCCCGAGTCCTTCCTGGCTTCATGACAGCGGCTCCCCACCGTCCTGCAGGAAGTGCGGCCCCCGGCTGTCGGCAGAAGCAGCAGAGAAGCTGAAGAACAGGTACATCATCATGCGGAGCGGAGCCCGTCAGCACGAGAGGGACCTTGACCGCCGCTCCAACATCCCCATCACTGTGCGGTGAGTGGGCGCGCGCGGCCCGGACCCAGCTGGGCTGGATGGGCCCTGGTTTACGAAGCAGGGTGTGCCCAGCAAGCCCGGGGCCGGGGCCCCTCGCCGACCACAGTGCAGGCCCGTAGGATGGGCTGGGGGTCGGGGAGGCTTTGGGGAGTATAAACAGTGGCCTCCGTGATTACGTGTATTTCTTGGCTTGTTTCAAGGTTGAGAAAACCTGAAACCCTGTTTTGTGAATTTTGTCTGGCTTCCCTCATTGCAGGGAAGCCTGAGTGTGAGGGGAAGGGTCCAGTCGTGGGAGTTACACGCCCTGGGTCCTAGACTCTGGCCCATTGTGTGACTGCAGGGAAATGGCTTTCCTTGTCTGGACCTCAGTTGTCATAGTTCTTAACTCCTTATTTTTGTGAGTTTATACAGTAGACTATAGCAATTAGGGGCTGGGACCTACCTGGGCTGCATCCTGCCTCCGGCACTGATGAGTTAGAAGTGAACCTGTCTGTATATGATGGAAACCCCAAATAGAGTAGAGTAAGCAAAAGAATGTTTGAGGGTAGGTGGTCCAGGACTGCCGTGATGGCTCCTTGGGGTCATTGGCAACTCAAGCTCATTCTCATAGTTCAAGATGGCTGCTGGAACTGCAGCCCTCACCTCTGCATTCCAGGTGACAAGAGAGGAAGGAGAAGAAGGGCCTATCTTTTCAGGACATTTCCCGAAATCCCCACAAAACTTTGAACTTAGAACTTCTTGGCCACACCTTAGTCACATAGACATATCTAGATGTAGGGGAGGCTGGGAAATGTCTTTTAGCCGGGTGCCACGTGCTGGAGTCAGAACTGGTTCCATTACTGAGGAGGAAGGGAAGACGGGTCATGGGGACCGCAGGTGGTCTCCCCTGTGGCCTTCCTACCCTGGGCAGACCCCTCCCTGCTGTGGTGCGGGTCGGGGGCAGGGAGTGAGCTGAGGCCGCCCCATCGCTCCTGCACAGGCAGCTGGAGGCCATCGTGCGCATCGCGGAGGCTCTCAGCAAGATGAAGCTGCAGCCCTTTGCCACAGAGGCCGACGTGGAGGAGGCTCTGCGGCTCTTCCAGGTGTCCACGCTGGACGCTGCCTTGTCCGGCACTCTGTCAGGTGAGCAGACGCGGGGGCACGGGCCAAGGGTCCCGGGGGTCCTGGCAGCATCCCGGAGGCCTGGAGCATTTGTCGCTTCTGTGCGGTTGCCCAGCATCTCTGAGCTTCCTGTTGGCGGTCAGTCTCCCGCTTCCCGTTTCTCCCCTCTGCCGTTTTCCTGCCAGAAGAGAAGCAGCAGCTTCTCTTCCAGACCCTTGAACACAACCGACTTGACCTCGTTAAGTATTACGGACTGTAATTTTGACACTGAGAATGCTAGCACTCCTGCTTGTGAGCTTGTAACCATTTGAGCGCTTCCAAAGCTCCTTCCCTCATTTGACTTCTGGCCGCCTTCCAGAAGCCAGCTGGGCACTTAGAAATAAGACGGACACTCGGGCCTTTTCGTGGTGCCGTTTGCTTAGCTAGAATGCAGATCTCTCAACCCGCAGACCAGTTTAGGTGAAGCTGCTGTCAGTCCCATGCCTGCCTCAGGCTCAGCCTTCCAACAGATTTTTCTGGAGCACTGACTGTGTGTCAGGCTCTCCTGCGATAGATTCATTCCTTCACCCCGTGGGGTGTGGTATTTGCCAGACACCAGTGCCAGGTGTCGGGGTGTAAGAGGGAACACATCTCCAAGTGCCTGCCTTGTGGGCCTCTCATTCTGAACGGGGGGGAGAGGCAACAAAGGCGGATAGATCAGGTTCAGGCAGCCAGAAGTCGGGGGGCGGCATCTGGCAGGCCAGGTGTGTTGGAGGACAGGATGCCTCCCCATCGGGGGCGGTCAAGAGGCACTGGTGTGAAAGGAGGACATAAGGCTCTGGGGGGGGGGGGGCGTGTGGTGTAGAGAACCCTCTGGGTAGAAGGAGGGCTCGGTGCCGTGCTTCCAAAGAGGGAGCAGACTTGGCAGGTTCGAGGGCCAGTGTGGTTGGTACCTTGGATGGTGGGAGGGGCCTGATCACCCCCGGCCTCCCCTTGGCGAAGACTGTCTCTGCCCAGCAGGGGATTTCTGTCCCGTGAGACAATTTGCTAACGGAGAGCTCTCTGGGATGCTGAGGCACAGAAGTCAGGGGTGATTTGGGATAGTGGAATTTTATTTGGGCCTTGTAGGCTGTGTAGTTTGCCTTGCAGACCCCTTTCAGCCTGGAGCCTTGAAGTCCGTTCCGGTGATGTCGCTGACCATGCCCCGCCCTCTCCTTAGCTGAAACCCAAGGCATCGGTAGGCCTCGGTCAGCAGGACTCAGCAGTAGTTGGAAGTCACAAGCCTCCTGCTTGCCTGGGCTCCGTGGGGCACCGCATAGATGTGGCCTCTGGGGCAGTCTCCCCGCCCTCCTGTGTCAGCGGTGGCTTCAGCTGTCTGAGATCTGCTGCTTCTGGAACTTTGTCCCTGCTGCCTGACCGGCCGGAGGGGGTCCCCGTGTTACCCACGTTCTCACAAAGTCAGCTCCCATCCCTCCGCAGAGCCCGCCACTGGCTGCTCCCCTACAATCAAAGCCAAACCCGTGCGGTGGCTGCGGGGTCGGAACTGACCCCTGGTCCCTAGTCTGGCCACGTCCCTAGCCCCTGGGTGGGTTTTGAACGGAGTCGGGTTTCTACCTCTGTGCCTTTGTGCCTGCCATTCCCCCTACCGCACAGGTGCGCCTCGTCGCCTGGCTTCGGGGCTCTGCTGAGCTGTCCCCCGCATGCCGTTCGCCTTCCTCGAGGAGTTTCTTTTTTTTTTTTCATTTTTTTGGAGCTTTTTTCCTGAGCCATCTTTCTTGGCTCCAGGCCTCTGTCCCACCACGGGCCGACCGAGGTCCCTGGCACCCCGCTCCCACCCGCTGTCTCCCTGTGTCCTCAGGGGTGGAGGGCTTTACCAGCCAGGAGGACCAGGAGCTGCTGAGCCGCATCGAGAAGCAGCTCAAGCGCCGCTTTGCCATCGGCTCCCAGGTGTCCGAGCACAGCATCATCCAGGACTTCACCAAGCAGGTGGGTCTGCCCTGGGGCCTGGGGGCCGGGCCCGCGGGGGTGCTTGCGGAGGGCTCAACACACAGGCCTGGGATGGGGACAGGGTGGCTTTCCTTGTCCTGGACCTGTCTCTGTCACTCGTCCTCTAGGGACTGCTTCAGTCTGGGGAGGGGGCAGTTTTCTGTCCCATTAGGGGAGAGGGCAGGGTGCTGGCGTCCACAGCCAGGCTCCTCCAGCCCTTCCCATCGATCCCTTCCCCCACCGCCTGGCTTTTATGGAGTTGGGGGCCGGGGCAGAGCCGGGAGGGTGAGCCTGCCTGCTCCTGGAGGACAGTGGTCTTGACCACGGAGAGAGGACTGGGCTTTCTAGATGCTCTGGAGAACTCGTGCTCTTTAAAGCCACAGGACCAGCCCCCCGGTTTCTGGTTTCAGCTCCTGCTCGTGGACGTCATCTTGCTGCAATCTTTAGCTTCATGCAGTAGGTGGGATCATGCCCATTATGTAGGCCAGCGGCCTGAGGCTTAGAGAAGTTTAGGGCATCAGGAGCTTGGGTTCTGGAGTCAAGTGGACTCTGATGAAGTCCCAGCTCTGCCACTTACTTGCTGTGTGACTTCGAGTGAGTGACTTCGCCTCTCTGGGCCTCAGCTCCTCCCCTGTAACGCAGGAGTCATCACTGCTAGCCGCACGGGGAGGACGGGAGTTCATGTACACAGTGCCTGGTGCACCGTAGGTGCCGAGACGTGTGAGCTCTTAGGAGCCACCAAGACGGGCGTGAAGGCCTTTCCTAAACCAGAGTGTTCTCTGGGAGCTGTGGGGTAGGAGGGCTCAGCGGGTGAGCCGGCGGGGTGTTCGGGGGTCCCGTGGGGAGGCTCGCTCCTGCATCTGGCCTCGTGTCCGCAGAAATACCCGGAGCACGCCATCCACAAGGTCCTGCAGCTCATGTTGCGGCGGGGCGAGATCCAGCATCGCCTGCAGCGCAAGGTCCTCTACCGCCTCAAGTGAGCCCTCGCCGCCCCGCGGACGCGCCCGGGCCTCCTGCGCGCCCCCTGCAGCCCGGAGCGTCCCCCCCAACACCCCCCCACCAGTAGCGGCGCCGTCCTCTGCCTCCTCGCCCCCATCGTGAACCGCACCGCGCTCTGCCCCCCCCAGCTGCGTCGCTGCCTCCGGGCGTCTGCTTCTGGGGCGGGGCCAGGACATGTGCTTTGGAAGATCGTGGAAATAATAAAGCCGTGGTGTGTGCGCACGCTGTGGGCTCTGCGCTGGGGAGCCTGTGGCCGCCCCCATCGTGCCGTCCCCGCGGAGCAGGTGTGGGGGCGGGACCAGCCTTGCCGCCGGCCCAACGGGGTTTCCCACCCGCATCGGCCGCTCGGGTTCTTGGGCGGGGCGTTTGCCTTCCGGGCTCTGTGAGCCGGTCCGTCGGGCCCCTGCGGCCAGTTTCTCGCCCCCGGCAGTGGTGGCGATGCCCGCGGACCCGTGCGTGGAAATGCCCCTGAGAGTGCCGAAGGTTGGCGGCCTCGGCTGCGGGGGCGGGGGGGGGGGGCGCGTTGATTCGCTTCGGGCTGGCTGGTTCACCCTCAGTTTCCCCATCCGTCAAGGGACGACGCCCCTGCTTTGGAGGGCAGTGTTTAGGGTGAGTGGCGGCAGAGTGCCCAGGAAGGAGGGGGCAGTGTGGTGAGACTCTGGCGGTGTTTGGGATTCGGGGACCTGCATTCCCCCCGGGCCTTAGAGCAAAGTCGCTGAGAGTGAAGGTTCCCGGATTCTGTGGACGGGTTTGCTCCTGCTGGGCCACCCACAGCTGTGTGGCCTTGGTTCCGGCACTAGGCTTCTCTGGGCCTGAGGCTGTGCCTTCATTTGTCTCTTCCTTTTTTTTTTTTTTTGGTCTCAACATCTGTCACCACAGGTTTTTTTTTCTCTTGTGATAGGAATTTTTAAATTTCTCTTAGCAACTTTCCAATATTCAGTGCAGTAATATGGACCGTAGTCCCCACGAGGGGCATCACATCCCCACAGCTGATGTATTTTACAGCAAGTGTGTGCCTTTTGACCCCCTTCTCCCATTTTGCCCACTCCCTACCCCCACCTCTGGCAACACCCATGTGTTGTCTGTGTCTGTTGAGGGTTTTTTTTTTCTTTTAAGATTCCATATGTGAGATCATATATATTTCTTTCCCTGACCTATTTCATTTTTAAAAAATTTTTTTTATTTATTCATTTGAGAGAATGAGAGCACAAACAGTGGGGGAGGGTCAGAGCAAGAGGGAGAAGCAGGCTCCCCCCTGAGCAGGGAGGACGACACGGGGCTCGATCCCAGGACTTCGGGACCGTGACCTGACCCAAAGGCAGAGGCTTAACTGACTGAGCCACCCAGGTGTCCCTATTTTGTCTAATAGGAGACACCAATATGAGGGTAGAATTTATAAAACTAAAAGTCGGTGAAATAAAATGCTTGATGTTTAAGGTGCATTTATGAATACAGAACCTCAAGCAAAACATGAATATTCAGACAAATGTATTAAATGTTTTATTCTAATAAATTATGAGCAGATGAAGTGTTTATAAATAACCACCACGTGAAAATGAAGCCAGCCTTGACCTCGGCGTGAGACTGTGTGATCTTCCAACCGCAAGCCGGAAACCCAGATGTGTGAGTGCGGTCATTGTTGTCACAAGAGTGTGTGCGCGTGGCAATTTCCAGCTGCTTCAGGCTCTTTCCGCCTCCCTGATTCCAGGAAATGGAGAGATGAGAGGAGCTCAGATTTCCTCTGATGCACTCATGCTCAAAGCCCTTTCTTCTTTGGTAATTTGGAGAACTTTGAAGCAGCTCTGTGTCGCCTTGTTTGGATGCCCGTCTTCCTGAGGCACTGCGAGCGTTTCCGGGCCCTCTGCCCCTTTCATCTCGGGCAGGTGGAGACGCGAGCGGCGGCAGTGTCCGCTGCCCACCTGGGCCCTGTGTCCCTCTGTTTGGGGGGTGCTGGGGGGAGAGGGGGCTTGGACCCCCCAGCCGGGGCTTGCGTCTCCGGGAGGTGGAGAGGGATCTTTGTCCCGGGAGTGTGCTCACCTGGGGTCTTAACCTGCGATGGTTGGTGCCCCACCCGCAGAGACAGCAAAGTGGTGGCTCTGTTGTCCCACGTTTGTCAACTGGGTGGCACTTAACCCTCCAGCAGTCACGGGGGTGGGTCCCGCGGTCACCTCCATTTTACAGACGGGGAAACTGAGGCTCAGAGAGGCCCGTGTCCCCGTGAGTGGAGGGCAGGGTCCAGATTCAAACCCGGTTGTGCTGCGAACCCCCCGGGCCGCTGTGCCTCCTGCACGACGCCCTCACTGGGCAGGCGCTGTGCACGGGCAGAGCGGGCTGCCGGGGTGGACTCGGGTCTGGCCTGGGAGGAGGTGCTGGTCCAGCGGGAAGACTGCCCTGGCCCAGTCCCTGTGCCCGTCCTCCAGGGGGCTGGCACCGTTGGCGGCCCGGGCGGAGGGGGTGGGGGACGCTGGCTTGGCTCAGGTGGGTGAGCACGGGGAGCCTGGCGCTGTGAGAATACTCAGGCATCTGGGGGGCCCCCTGGACCTCCACAGAGACGGAGCGAAGAGCAGAAGTGCTTGCGAGTGGCTGCCCAGACCCTGTTCTCTTGTGTAAGAAACAAAAGCACAAAAAACCCTGAGTTTAAAAGATGCAGAAGACAAGCATTCCAAACGTCAGCTCAGGAAAGAAGTTTTTATGTTTTGGCGTGTCGTAGCAACTATTTTTCGTATATATTTGAGCACGAATACAAGCGTTGATTTATTTGACAACAACTGATGTCAATGGAAGCTTCGAGTCTCGATGAGCAGAAGTAGACATTTGTTTCCCAGCAGTATGGTAAGGCCAAAGGGTACATCGTGATGATTTTGAATACAGCTTTTGGGAATGTGCGGTTCAAAAATAAGCACTTTTCACTTAAAATATGAGGCAGTCAAGCATGGTGGTTAAGAGCATCCCCTCAGAGCCAGATGGCCTGGGTTCAAATCCCAGCCCGCCACTCTCCAGCTCGGGCCCTGGGCCTGCTCCCTCTACCTCTCTGCGGCTTCATTTCCTCCCCGGGAAAATGGGGATCATAGGGCCCATCTCATCGGGAGGGATGTGAGGGGGACATGGGTTAATGTTTATAAGGCACACAGGCCTGTGCTGGGTACATAGTGTTCCAAGTGAGTGCTCATGCCGAAATCCTAAGCAATCAGCATTTCAGAGTGGGCTCAGAACTCTGGGTGCCTGTTCCTGTTGGTGAATCAGGAAAGCAGGGCTGTGGGGGGGATGTGTGTGGCAGGCCCCCGGACCAGGGAACCAGCTACCTCGACTGGGCGTTTACAATACCTTGCACAGAGGTATTTGGAAACCAAATTCTTAAAAAGAGGCGATTTATGATCCCCACTCCCCCACCCCCGGCCTCATTTTCAGAGTCTTTAGGGCTGTTTTAGTGGGAAGTTGGAATTGGCTGGGAGCAGTAGGCTGGTAACCTACCAGGATTCAGCTAAAAAGGCCAGTTTGGATGAGCCTGTCATGTGCCCTTTGGATTTAGGGGGTGGGGCGCCCCCTGCTCGGGCTGCCATACCAGAGTACTTGGCACTGGGGGCTTGAGCAGCAAGCAGACCTTCGTGTCCTCCCAGTTCTGGAAGCTGGAGGGCCGTTTCCCGGGTTGGTTTCCCCCGAGGCCTCTCTCCTGGTCCTCATACTGTCATTGTTCTGTGTGTGTCCCGATCTCTCCTTAAAAGGACACCAAAATACCGGATCAGAGTCTGTCCCAACAACCTCATTTTAACACACTCCCCTCTTTAAAGGGCTCATCTCCAAACAGAGTGACATTCTGAGGTCCTGGAGGTTTAAGGCTCCAACCAGATTCTCTGGTGGGGGGACACCACTGTGCCCACCACAAAGGGGACGTGAGTGGGGGAGGGAAAGGAAGATTCTTGTTTGCCTGCAGTGCACTCTCATGGATGCTGGGTGCGTGGAACGCGCTGGGACGGGGCCAGCAGGTGCCTCCTGGGTGGTCCCCAGCCTTCTTCACGAGGGACGGGGAAGGAAGGCACTGCCGACAGAGGGAGCCGTGTGGCATTGTTTTCAAGGGAGAGCCAAGTCTGTCGCTATTACAGCACAAGGGACTCAGGGAGGGGCGGTTTAGAGACCAGGATGAAGGGCTTGCTGGGAACAGATTTCATGTGGGGTGCCAGGGCCTTCCGGGGCTTTCCTTTGCCCTGGGCTGCCCCCTGGCAGTTCACAGGCAGGTCGAATCGAGTTCCCCGCTCAGTGCTCAGCAGATAGATGGGCAGATGGATGGTAACAGGCCACCCTTACCGAGCACTACCAGTGTGCGAGGCACAAGTACATTCTGTGATTTCCTCCTTCCCTAGGACTGAGTTAGTGGTTTATTACTCTCGTGTTAGCGGTGGGGAAACCGAGCACAAGGGTTTAGGCACCATCCCAACGTCACACAGTGAATGCATGGCATGGTGGGGTGGGATCAGAGAACGGACTCGGACTCTCGGGAGCAAGTGAGCGGTCTGGAAGGGGGATGAGCGCAAGTGCATCAGACAGAGGATGAGAGTCTGGTGTTTCTACCTTCCGTAACGTCTGAAGTTCACCGCCCCCCCCACCCCCCCTGGGGACCTTGCTGGGGTCTGTTCTCACACAGGTCCTGTGCTCTGGGGAAGACCGTGACCTAGCTTTCAGCCTTGTTTGGGGGCGTAGACAGGGTGTGAGGCCCCTGGGCCCAGGAAAACCTCAAACTGGAGGGGCCTGGAGCCGCGGCTCCCCGGAAGGCCTGAACCTCAGCTTGCTCTCAAGGAAAATGCCTCCTGGGTCCATGTGGGGAGCGGTGGGTGGGCTGGGAGTGAAGGTACCAAGGGGGACGCTGCTCACAGCCAGGCCCCACCTGCTCGGGAGCCCTGGGGGCCGGGAGGTGCTGCTGGGGCTGGGCTGGTGAGCCAGTGCAGTCTCCCCCTGAGGAGGCAGATCAGGAATCCAGGGGGCCGGGTAAGGCAGGGGCAGACGCAGGGTGGGGTCCACATCGGAAATCGGTTGGAAAGCTTCCTCCTGTGCTGGCAGGGTGTTCCAGCCCATCCTCCTGTCCAGATATGGAGGGCGACAGCAAGGAATAAACGAGTTAATACATAGAAAACATTGAGGACGGTGCCCTCCAGAGAGAAGAGGCTTACTAAATGTGCATAGATGAGTTATAAACAGGAACCTGTGCACATTGGTGCGTGCTAAACAAATGTGCCCTGTGAGGTAGTAAGCTCTCTGTCTCTGTAGGCAATCAAGCACCATTGGCACGCTTGGGCTTCTAGATTTGGAGGGTCTAGGATTCTCCCTGGCTACTCTTCAGGGCTTGCCACCACCCATTAATTATGCGTGTTATGTTAAGCTTCTCTCTAATGCCAGGCCCATGGTAGGTATTCAGTATATGTTGCTTGAATGGATGAGGTTCCTGTCCCAATTTACAGATGAGAAATCGAGGCTCAGAAATTTTAAGGGAAAGACTCAATGTCTCAGCCCACGAGTGGAGGATCCAGGTTACCATCCCAGGGTGGTCTTATCAGGATTCACTCTTAGAGCCTCCAAGAGAGCCTGGCTTCTCCTCTCCCACCATTTCTTCTCTCTGCTTCCTGCCTTTCTCGCTCTGTTCTTCCGTGTGGAGCCAGCTCAGCCATTGTGTGTCTGCCTCAGCTGACCTGCCCCATTCCGGAGCCAGACTTCCAGGCTCTGCGCGTGACAGCTGTGGGACCTGTCACTCCTTCGGAATTTCAGTTCCCTGGTCTGTAAAAAGGTTTGCAGAGCGTTTCTGGTGTTAATGATCAGTCCTGTGTCCCAGGACGCCCTCAGTCCTGGGAAAACCCGGACAGCTGGTTACCCTAAAAATGGGGGAAATACAAACCCATCTTGGGGACTTGTGGCCAGAATCGGAGGACACCTATGAAAAGCCATCAGCTCCGGACCATCACAGGGCCCGCACTGGGGAAGTGGAAGGTGCAGTTACTGACCCTTACCTAGTGAGCCTGAGTCTGAATTCCAAGCTCCCCCCCACACCCGCTTGCTGTCTCTGTGCCCCGAGTGCAGTTTCTTCATCTCCCTGGGCGTCCGTTTGTTTCCCCAGGTTTATAAAGGGGTAAATAATCATGCAGACCCAGAGCAGCGTGGGGAGGGCGACGTGAAATAACGCAGGTAGAGCGCGTCATTCGGAGTGCGCACCTTGCTCTCTCGGTAGGTGTGCCTGTGGTTAGTAACGGGGTCGTTAAGATGTGGGGAGAGCTGGCCCACGTTTACCAGGTGCTGCACCCCACCAGGGCCCAAAGCAGCCAGTGGGCTTCTTACCTGGTCCTGAGCCTTGGTTCTTTTTTTTTTTTTTTTAACCTCCAGCAATCGGGAGATTTTAAAAATAAAAGCGAGCCCGGGTTCCTCTGGGCATGTGAGGAGGAAAGTGTCCACGAGGGGGCGCCAGAGCGCCGGCCACGGCAGCTGCCGTCCGCCCCCTCACTCCCCACGAGGGCCAGGGCTGCCTGGCCGCCCTGCGGGCTCTCGCTGGTGGCTTCCAAGGGACCTCACGGCCCAACCCTGGGAATCTGGAAACTCCCTGGCTCAGACTCAGCCTAGAGAATCCAGTAGGCTCTGGATATTCACCAGTCGCTTGGGTTAGACAGTGGCCTTGCGGGTACCAGACCCTGGGGGTCACCTGAAGCTTGGATCAGCTCTGATCACAGATGGGAAAGGGAGGCACTGCGGGGTTAAGTCACGCGACAATGGGGAAAGCCTGGATCCAAACTCGGGGACCTCTGACCCGCAAATCTTTGCTAACAGCCTCTGAGAACCACAGAATCTTTGTGCTAGAAGGATCTTACAGACTCAGAGGCTTAAAAGGCTAGAGTCAAATTTTGATGTGTCAAATATTTTATCTATTTTAATAGGGTACTTTAATAGGATAATATTTTATCTATTTTAATATTTGATGTGTCAAATATTTTATCTATTTTAATAGGGTAAAATAGGTATTTTAATAGGTATAAAATAGATAAAATATTTTATCTATTTTAATACATTATTATTATTATTTGGACGTAGGTTGAGAAACAAAAGGATCAGTTCCCCCTTCCCCTCCTGGGAGGCAAGCACCGTTAGTTTCTGGTTTTCCCCAGATCGAGACTCATCAAATATGAGAATTCGATAGGAGAATTCTGGGAGACCCAGCTGCTTCTAGCTCCCCGCCATCAGGCTCCTGCTGGGGTCACTGTTGCAGGCTGCCTGGGTTTGCGGGTCTTTCTTGGCTTGTGGGGTCCCCCACCTTCAAGCCCACCTGTCTCTGCACTGGGGTTTGGTGGCACTTAAGAGGGTGTCCCCTTCAGTGCTGGGGGGCGGGGCCTGCGTTTCCTCTGGGCACGCCCTCCTGGGGCCCTCGTCCCAGAAAGGGGAGAGTGGAAGTGCCCACTGGCAGGGTGGGCATTGGGTGCCGAGGGAGACCCCCTTCCCCATGGGGTCGCCCGGCAGCATGGGGGCTGGTGGGCCCACCAAGGGTTAAGGCCTCCCCCCTCTCCACCTGGGAGGGCAAGGGCCCCCAACCCTGGGTTTGAGATCTTTTTCAGAAGCCTTTCCTGCTCTCTGAGGCCAGGTCGGGGGGCCCTCCGAGCACCCCTGTCCTCCAGGAGAGCTCTGATCTCGCTGGATTGTACTCTTGTTCTGTTGATCTCCCACGAGAAGGTGCACTCCAGAAGGTCAAGGGTCTGCCGAATTTCTTCTTTCTTTCTCAGTGCTCAGCCCAGAGCAGACACTTGGTAAATGACTCCGTGAACCCCACGTTTCCCACCCACATCCACAGTTCCTCCTCCTTCTGAGCCCGCCGAAGACGACACCTCTCTGCCCCTTGAATTAGCCATGTGACACACTCCGGCCAGTGACACAGGAGCCCAGGTGACACAGGTCAGTTATGGGTAGGAGCCTTGCGCGGCGGTTGCCTGATTCTTACAGCTCCTTTCGTCCTCAGCAGCGGCTGCAGAAGTTGCAGGTGGGTTCCTCCGTGGGGACACTGGGGACCGGAGCCCTGCTCCCCCACAAATTGTGTTATGTGAGTTCGAAAGAAACCTTTGCTACGTTAGAGTCCCTGAGATTCGGAAGGTGGTTGTTACCCAGCCTCATCCTCCTATCCTGACCGCTACAGATCGGGAAAATGGGGATGGTGGCAGAATTTCTGCTCTTTCTCCTCCCCGAGGATGTGTGCAAATCAAGAGACGGAGGTGATCGGTACCAGTTATCGCTGCCCTCACAACCTCTCAGGCTTCACGCCCCGAGACGTCGGCTCTCCTGGGTCAGCACCTTCTCCTGAAAGAATGCCGTTCCCTCCGTTGCCCGTGTCGTGGGGATGTTCATAGACCTCAGTGTGGGGTCGGGAGGAGGTCGGAGGCAGTAGAGTACGCAGCATTCCTGGGTGAGTCCTTGGCACGTGTACGTGCTATGGAAGTGTTTGTATTATCAGTAGTGGTTTTCTGTTGTAATTCACTCAACTACATTTCCTGGGCATCCGCTATGTTTCCTGGACACCAGCAATACGGAGAGCAAAGCTTGTTTCTTCCCGCCTCAGGGCAGAAAGGCCCGGAGAAGAACGTCCAGGCAGCGCCAAGGCCCTCGTATGAGGACACTGGTGCTGTGGCACCTGCCAAGAGGAGGGACTTCACGGGCCTGGTGTGGGGGCAGCGGGTGGCCTCGTGCCTCGAGGTGGAGTCGGGGGGGGGGTGCCTGGGGTGGGGGCGCCCGCCGTCAGTTACGTGGGCCCCCAGCCTGCGAGCCAGACGCGGCTTTCACAGACCCGTTCACAGCCCCCTACGAGGAACCTGTCCCTCCGCAGCAGAGCTGGGCTGTGGAGGGGGAGAGGGGCCCCCCGAGAGCAGCTGCTCCATGTCTGGAAGCATCTTTCTTCACCTTCCTTGGGGAGGAAGACAAGAGGCCAGCCTCCAGTGCCAACACGTGGCAGGTGCACGGCTTGCGGCCACTGTCTAGGCCCTGGCTCTCGCCGTCCGCTCATCCTCATCCTCAGGCCCAGTGCGGCCTCCTTGGCTCTGTGTGGGGAGGGGCTGGGGGCCGGCTGGGCTGCAAGAGCACAGAAATGGCAGGTCAGGAGGGAGACCGGGGAATCAGGTGCTGGACGGAGGGAGAGGGGGGAGAGGGGAACCCTCCCACCTCCGTCCTCTCTCCCTTCCAGGGGCCTGGCCTTGCCAGAGAAGGGGCAGTGGCCACGGGCAGCTTCACTGCAGCCTCTCCATCTGCAGGACCCAGGGCTGGGCACGTTGGGTGCAAAGGAGCTGGGGGACAGCCGCCCCTACTGGCCGCCCAGCCCACCCCTCTTCTCAGAGCCTGGGGGCGGGTGCCGGTGGCGGGGGCCACTCAGAGGGCACGAATGACCCCACCTCCGAGTGCGGGCTGATTTCGAGACTTGGGTCTAGTAACTAGAATACAGCGGAAGTGATCGGACGGCCCTTCTGAGATTTGTCCTGTGTCCTGGGGGCTCCCTCTCTCTGCTCCCTTTTGCTTGCTCCAAAGCCAGCTGCTGTGTTGTGAGCTGCTGGCCTCTGGCCCACAGCCAGCTAGGACCTGCGGCCAACCAACACTCATGACCGTGAACTTGGGAGGGAACCGCCCCCCAGGTGAGGCTTCAGATGAGACCACAGCACTGGCCGACTCCCCGGGGGCAAACTCACGACAGAGGCTGAGCCAGAGAGAGCTTGGAACTGAGATCGTGGATGTCTGTTGTTTGAAGCCAGTAAGTTTTGGGGAAATGTGCTCTCCAGCCACAGATAACCTTTTTTTTTTTTTTTTTTTAAAGATTTTATTTATTTGACAGAGAGAGACAGCGAGAGAGGGAACACAAGCAGGGGGAGTGGGAGAGGGAGAAGCAGGCTTCCTGCGGAGCAGGGAGCCCGATGCGGGGCTCGATCCCAGGATCCTGGGATCATGACCTGAGCCGAAGGCAGACGCTTAACTGACTGAGCCCCCCAGGCCCCCAGCCACAGATGACTTAGTACAACCCACCACCTCCTCTTCCTGAACCCCGGCTCTCCCCCGGCCCCCCCCACCCTGAGACCTACAGAGGAAGTCCCAGGCTTATGTCCTAGTCTTCCACATTTTGTTGCCTGAAGGCCTGACCTGGGGGAAGGCATTTCACCCTCTCTGGGTTCCTTTTCCTCTTGGTTAAGGCCACTTTCCCAGGTGCACAGGTCTTTCTCACTGTTCTGTCACCCTGACCTTCATAACTACTCAGAGATGTATCTGGGATGGGTCTCCGTGTCCCCCAGTGACAGCAGAACAGATGCAAGGTCACGTGGGACATTGTGACCGCATCGTACGGGGCGATGGTGAGGACAGTGAGGGTCAGACTGTCTGTGGCTCGTGTCTCACTGGCCACACCTGGTGCGTAGCTCGCCTCCCGCGCTGCGGAAGCCAGGGTCCCCACCACTCTGTTTCCGGACTCCCCTGCGCTGGCAATCCGCAGGCCACATCAGTCCCCCGCGAAGAGTGCTCACGCGGGCGAGAATTTGGAATCGGGTTTCATGGGGAGAGAGCCCGGGCTCCGAGTGCCCATGTCGCCGTGTGGATCGGGGTTCTGGAGCCGGCCACGAGCCGTGACCCCCCCCGATTCCCCAGCTTTCTGGTGGAGGCAGGAGCCGCGGCCCAGG
>CM052897.1:9965170-9980173 GCA_028534135.1 Potos flavus | reverse complement strand
CATGTGACCCAAATCTGATTGTAGGTGCACCAGGGAAACTCGTTCCTTTGACCAATGCACATGAAAGGGGGGCTCAGATACTCCTCGGGAGCACGGAGAATCGGAGTCAGGAGGCCAAAGACAGCTCCCACGGTGCCCTTGTCTCGTTCGGTGACTTGGGGGCAGCGAGCTCATCCCTTCTCTCGGCCTCAGTTTCCCCATTTGTACAGAGGGCTGGATGTCATGTACCGTGCAGGTCGCTGGGCTGCACGTGGTCCAGTCTCGCCTTGGGGACACAAGCAAAGAATCACAGACGAGCCACCAGGGCGTAACAAAAGGAACTTTAAGTCTTTACTTTGGCCTTTCCGCAAAATGGGCAGGAGGATTGGAGTCAGGGAGAAGTTTATTCCTAATTCATAGCAAAATTTAGGAGTGTCCCTCCCCAGTAGTCTCCCCACAAACTGGAGCTGCTTCTTCCCTCCCCGCCCCCCAACTCCCATCCGAACTCCCCCAGACTCTGAGCCCAAACCACCCGTCAGCGTCTCTCCGCTTGGATTTTAAAATGCTGATCCCAACGAGTTTCTCCGTTAGGATTCTTCTCACACCAGGGAGGGCAGGGACGCTGACCGGACCCTCAGAGAACCCAGGGTAGGGGGGAGGCAAGGAGGGTCCCACGTCCGTGCTGACTGGTCCCTGCTCCTGGTCACAGGTAGTGATGCTGGAGCTAATATCGATGGCATACGCATCGGGCACGGCGCAGATCGAACTCACAACGTCCCCGAGGGGGAAGGACCGTGACGGCCCCCGTGGCACGGCCGAGGGAGCTGAGGCCCTGGGAGGTTAACCGGCCCTGGATCTCACAACTAGCAGGTTAGGAGGGCCGCGCTTCAAGCTCAGGCCCTCTGACCCCAGAGCCCACACTTGTAAGCATCCTCGTATCTGCCTCCTCGACGGTCTGGACCACAGAGTCCAAAGGGCCCTTGAAAGCGTGTTCAGAGGCCGGGACGTGGAGCTCAGTAAGACTTGACTCACTGACTGACGAACCCACTAGCTGAATGACGTACTTTATGAAATACGGAGTGCTTTTTTGGTGATATCTTTGAAAAGCCACTTTTCTATGCAGTATTTTTGTCCTTAAAGCAGAGGACGCCCATAGGCGAGATGTGGGCTCTGACCCGAGGGGGAAGGCCTGGGTACCAGGGCCTTCGTCTGCAAGGGGTTCCCACAGGCGGGGAGCCCAGCTGCGTGCACCCCCACATATGCGCCCCCCCCCCCCCGTAATGTGCGGGAGGCACACGCATCCGAAGGGCCCTCCTTGGCTCTGAGAGCACGCAGGGGAGCCGGGGGAGGAGTCCCAGCAAGGTCTCCTTCAAGCTGTGTGATTCAGGAAAGTTCCTTAACCTTTCTGAGCCTGGATTTGTCTTCTGGATGTTAATGCTACCTTGCAAAGTCGTTGCAAGGTTGAGAGCTCCTGATACAAAATATCTAGAACTTGCCTGGGACATGGTGAGCGTCTGAGTGACAGGCTTTCTCAGGCTCGGCCCTGCTGGCATTTGAGGCGGGATCCTTCTCTGTCGTGGGGCCTGTCCCGTGCACAGTGGTGCATTCAGCAGCACCCCTGGTCCCCTACCCACTGGGTATCAGCAGCCCCTCCCAGTTACGACAACAAAAATGTCTCCAGATCTTGACCGATGTCCCTTGGGGACAAAATCGATCCTGCTTGAGAACCCTTGGAATAATCATAGCCATTTTTTCTTAATTTGAAGATCTAATTGGCTTTATTAAGCGATTCATGAATTGGGCAGCCTCCCGGCTGCTGGAATAACCGTAGTTATTGTGACCAATGACAAGAATGATTTTTTTTAAAGGGCCGTGTCTGTGCGTGCCGACCTTAAGAAGTGGGCTGCCCACCCTCGGCAGAGGGAGGACGGAGTGTGTCCATGTGTCGCTGAGCTGTGGACCTGGGCCAGCCGCGGCATCTGTCCCTTCGGCTGTGAGCACTGGGTGAGGGGGATCTTCAGGCTGAGGGCGGGCTGTGCTGGGAGGGCAGCGAACATTCCAGGCCCCTGGAGCAGCTGAGGCTGGCCGTGTCCTCCCCGGCTGACCTTCCACAGGGACCGGAGGCTGGGCTGGCATCCACACGTTCCTGGCTCTGGTCTTGCCGCCTCCTTGAACGTGGCCTTCGGGCGTCTGGGAATACTCTGCAGATCTGGGCACGGCCTTGGGGTGCCAGACTACTGTGCCGGATCAGGTACCCAGTGTTCTGCCCCACCTAGGGGCCCAGGGGGCGGCCGTGAACACCATTTGTTAATGAAAGAGGCAGACGACGAGAAGGCCGCTGAAGTCACTTTGTGCTTTGAAGAGCCGTAACCAGGCTGACGTGACTCTGGTCCAGAACTCCCTGGGTTCGAATCCTCACTTTACCACTGACAGGCTCTGTGGGGTTGGGAAAACTATTTAACCTCTCTGGGCTTCGGTTCTCTCATCTGTAAATGGGGCCTTTAGTCTTTTTGTGTTCTCCTCCCTCCCTCCTCCCAGACTGTGTTTTAGATGCTGAGACAGAAAATATCTGGATTGGAATCTTGGTCCCACATCTGTTATTGTTCATGTGGCATTGGGCAAGTCCCCAGGCTATTCTGTGCCTCCATGGATTAAAAAAAAAAAGCCAATCATACTCTGACACCCAGTGATTATTATAAGATACATCTTGATTTCAAAGGTGTCACAATGTGAAAATAAGATGTATCTTAGAATTGTTAAACTTTGCTATCCTGAGTGCTTGCATTTTAGCCTGTGCTTTGTCGCCTCATGGTCTCAGAATAGCTGCCAAGCATCATGTCCTCACACCAATATCCCCATAAGGAGGGGTGAAAAGGCCCAGGCAGCAGTGGCTGGGTGGGGTGTGGGGAGGACATGAGATCTTTCCTAGAAGTTGCTCAGCAGACCTGCTCTTGCATACTATCGGCTAGGAGTGGGTGATAATGGCTACAGCTACTGCAAAGCAAGCTGGGAAAGGGTCTGGCAAAGGGAAATGGGAGAGTCATAAACGGCCTAGAACAATCCTCTTTGGCCCCTGATTTGGGCATTGGGATGCTTCATCCTGCATGGGAGTTCTCTTACTAGGGCCAAAGAAAGTCATCCGTTGGGCAGGCAAACCCCAGACTCGGCCACTGATGGGACCTTAAAATCAGCTAACGCCACTTCCCACCCAGACCTCTGATTGATTTATTTTTCTAGCATCCCTAATAGCTGGTCATCCAGCCTCAACTCCAAACCCTCTAACGGGGGACCTCACGCCATGAGCTAGCTCCCAGCCTTTCCAGCCACTGAACTGTTGAAATTCTCTTGCTTAAACTGAGCCCAATGGGGCTCCTCCAGTGAATCCCGGCTTTGCCCCTCGGGGTGCCCAGGTCCCGTTGGTTTCCTCTTCCCAGTGAGTGCCTCCCGGGTTTTGAAGACTGAGCTCTTCCTCTCCCACTGCCCGCTAGTCCCCATGCACCTTCTCACCCCCAACCCTATCAATTTCTTTTTCAGATCCTTCCTGACATTAATCTTGGAGGCGTCAGTCTTTTGTCATGGAGCTTCCGGTTCAACAAATCATTTCAGCCATTCTTTCTTGAGAATTCACTTTTGCCCAGCATTGTCCTTGATCCCAGGGAGATAGCAGTGAACAAGAAAGACTTTCCTCTCTCTGAGCCCACTGAAGAGCCACTTTACACGTACCCTCCTCCAGGAAGATTTCCCTGATTTCTGGTTAAGCTAATGTCCCTTTAGGCTCCCATAGCCTGCCAGGCCCCTCTGCCACGACTCTCAGCATACTCCTGACCTGCCTGTCTCCCGCTCTGGACCACGAGCCCCGAGAGGGCAGGCACTGTGTGTTGGGCACGGTGGTTAGGTACATCCTAGAGGCGGCGCATGGAGTTTCCTCCATGAATGAGCGGTTACAAAGGTGGTTCTCAGAACCAGGAGGAAGGGGAACTCTTTGCCATTTCTGGGGGTGAGGACGGCGCTCACGACATTAGCCCCTACTTCCGATGGACTCCACACTCTCCAACCTTACGTGTCCTTCTCGCTCCCCATCTCAGAGTTGAGAATAGCGGATGTCAGACTGACTTGGAATCTTGGCTCAGCCACTTACTGACCCACTTACTGATTTGGGCAAGTGACTTAACCTCTCTGAGCCTCGGTTTCCTTATTTAGAAAAATGAAAATATTAACCTTCTTCACTGGGTTATCGTGAGGGACTTGATTCCTGCCAAGGACCTGGCACATAGCCCATGACCGGTGTGCCACGAACTTCAGCTCTTTCCACCGAATGAAACTCCACCAGCCTTTGCCTTTGCCTTGGGGTTCTTGGACAGGGTGGGGGATGGGGTGGGGGGTGTCAGGCAGCTTGGAAGTGGCTTTGAAGAAAGTTGGGCTTGGCATTCCCATGCAGCAAGTCCCAGGGGCCGGGGAGAAATCTGGGAAGTGACCTGCGTGGGGACCCAGGACAACCATCCCAGACCACAAGGCTTGGTTTCCCAGGCCAGCTGGGTAAGTGCTGATTGATCAGCATCTCCTTCTCCCCTCAAACCACATGCGACACAAGATGAAACTGACGTCTGGAGAGGTCAGGTGACTTGTCCAAGGTCACACAGCAGCTTGTCCCAGATCTCCAGATTCATGGCCCAGTTTTTTTTTTTTTTTCTTTTTTCCCTCCTCCTCTCCCAAGAATGTCTCCCTAATGGTCTCTCCTTGGAGATGATCAGGCCGTGAGTTGCTTCTTTGTTTCCCTAGTGAAACAGAGCTACAACCTCTAGCCAATTCCCTGGGCTGCGTTGGAGGAAACTGGGAGAGGGTAAGGAGGCCCGTAGGGGATGGACCCTCCAGAAAGGGGATGTCTTTTTATTGTGCCATGCCCTTTCACTCCGAAATCCCTCTCAGCTGGTAGGCGGGTTGGCGGCTTGGGCACACGGTCTAATATCATCTTGGGAAGGGTCCCCGCCGTGCCAGCCGCTGTGTTCCGTGCCATGAAGCAAGATGAGGCATGCACCCATTTAACAGAGGAGGAATCAAGTCTCGGGCTAGGTCAGCCGCCCACCAGCACCCAGCTACTGAGCTGAGAAGGAAGCCTGGCCCAGCGCCTGGGGCCCCCACCGATAAGGACCGGCACTTGCAGGGTTCTAAGCGTGTGCCAGACGCACTTCCAAGCCCCTCGTATGTCCTAACTTGTTTCCTTGGCACAACCGCCCTCTGAGGCAGGGACTGCTCTTGTCCCCATCTCCCTGATGGAACACCGAGGCAGAGGGAATGTCCAGTTCTTGCCTCAGGTCATGCAGGCGAGAAGGGACAGAGGCAGAGGACGAAGTACGTTTTGTGTGGGGCTGCTCTGGCCCTCTCATGCCGTGAGCATCCCTTGATGGTGGGCCGGCAGGTGGGGAGGGGAGAGCCGGTGTCTGCGTCCAGGGTCATAGGCAAGGGCTGGGCAGGGTGTGAGCCCCGGAGGGGACAGAGCCCCAGCCCCCCCTCAGAGCACAGGGCAACATTTGCTTCTCGTTTGGTCCTGCCCAGCGTCGAGAAAAAATAAAGGTACGGGGTGGGAGGGAAGCAGAAGAATCTTCCTTTCCACCCAGCTACAAGCCCAGATCTAGACTTTCCTTCTCTTTGATGCTTTCAAGAACCCACAGTGATGGAGGGCAAGGCAAAGGGCAGCTGGTTCCCTGACAGCCACCATCCCAACCGCCAACCACCACCGCCCAGCGGCGTGGGGGAAGCCGAGGGAACAGCGCAGTCTGCAATCAGGGACCGGGTCTCCCCCAGCTGTCCCCTCCCTGGCTGGGGCAGGAGCCCGCGGTCGTGAGGAGCGTAGGCTCTGAAGTCGGACTGTCCTGCTTTCAATCCCAGCTCTGCCACCTGGGCTAGTGGACCTGGTGGAGAGGAGGCCCCAGGTGATCGTGATGGGGAGTTAGAGCCCTCTGGGGAAGGATGGAGGGAAGGGAGCCAGGCTGGGAGTCCGGCGGGAAGTGGGGCTGGATAGGGGCAGGAGGAGGTCTTGAAAGCCGGTGTGCCGACGCCGGGGTGTCTGACCTTGTCCTGTGGGCCACGGGGCAGAGGTGGTGATGGGGGTGGCGGGGGGAGCCTCTGCGAGGCTCTATGCAGGGGAGAGGCCGGTCGAATTATAGCTAATCCGCATAGACTCTGGCATGCTGATTCCAAGTGCCCCTTCCTTTCTCCTCTATCAAACAAGGCAAAAATAAAATAATACGAAATCAGAGAGGGAGACACACCAGAAGAGACCCTTCACCCTAGGGATCAAACTGAGGGTTCCTGGAGTGCAGGGGGTTGGGGGGATGGGGTAGCTGGGGGATGGGCATTCAGGAGGGCACGTGATGTCATGAGCACGGGGTGCTGTATGCAACCGATCAATGACTAAACTCCACCTCTGAAACTAATCATACACTCTATGGTAATTAAATTGTATGTATTTTATTTTATTTTTTAAAGATTTTATTTATTTATTTGCGAGAGAGAGAGAGAGCACATGAGCAGGGGGGAAAGGCAGAGGGAGAGGGAGAAGCAGGCTCCCCGCTGAGCAGGGAGCCGGACATGGGGCTCGATCCCAGGACTCCGGGATCACGACCTGAGCTGAAGGCAGATGCTTAACCAACTGAGCTATGAAGGCGCCCCAAATTAAATTAAATTTAAATTAAAAAACTGGGAGAAAAAAAAAAAACAACCACAACAAAAAACCCGAGGCAGCGGCTGGCCTTGTAGGTCCTTGGGTTCCATCAACTTCCCATGTTGGGTTAGGATGCGGAGCCTGGGCACGGGGTCGGCAGAACCTCCAGCCACCTTGGAGGGATCTCATGGGCACGGGAAGGCTGGTCCCCAAACCACTCCCAGCGCAATGGCCACAGGGCGCGCTGAGAAGGTGCCGGGCCGGTTCGGACCTCCCGTCACCTTGACCTCTCGCCTTCACTCCCGGCCACGCTCTGGCCTCCCGGGTCCCGCATCCGTCCCGCGACCGCGTGATTCTCCTGGCAGCGGGGACAGTCTCTTCTGAGTCCTTAAGGAGGACATGGGGCGGCAGGTGTGGGGTGTAGCGGGGCACAGGGGACCGAGGGGAGGGGGCGCTCTGGGAAGCCGGCTCTGCTGTCAGCACCAGAAGGAGGGGCACAGAGAGAGAGGACAGGAGAGGGACAGTGGCAGGAGACCAGAGTCAGGGGGAGGAAGCATTGTTTTTTTTAACTTCATGAAAATATTTATTTGCCCCAAATTAATCTTTTTCCCTTCAAAAACAGTAAGTGCGAATTCTACGGACACACGTACCGAAGGCAGAATGGGGAGTGGGCAGGCAGGTGGAGGCTTTTGTCCTGAGAGAGCATTAGCTGTGGCCTCTGGAATCACAGACCCCTGGGGCTGTCGGAGCTGGAGGGCCCCTTCGCCACCACCCAGGGGCCCCTCACGCGGCAGAGGAGGGAAAGGAGGCCTGGCGGGGGACCCGTCTTTCTCGCAGCCATGCACTGAGTCGGGGGCTGTTTCCTTCCTGGGATCTACTCAGTGTTTAGGGGCTCCTGCTGTATCCACAGTGCGACCAGGGTCCGGGGTCAGCCGGGGTGTCGCTGGACACTGCGGAGGGGACAGGCGACACGGGCGCTCTGGGAAGGGTGGGAGGTTCCCTGGTGCGGCGTCTCCAGCTGCCTGCCCCCCACCCCCCCGCCGGGAGTGGCCTGGGGACCCCAGGACCTGCTCCCGACCCTGGGCATCCCCCGCGGGAGCACCCCAGGGCAGCTGAGGGGTTCTGGCCGAGGGTTTTCTGGACCTCAGACCCCTGTCCAGCGAGCCCCCCTGCGAAGCCAGCGCTGTTCCTTTTCTCACACAAACACACGCTCTGTGTTGCTTTTTCCTTAAATTCTCTGCTCCCTCCTCTCTCTCCTCCTCCTTTTCAACGACACCCACTCATCTCCCCACCTCTTCCCTCCCCACTCCCCTCCTTCTGGCTCATAAATTCTCCCCCTGGGGCCTTTTGCCAAGGGGTTGAATAAACAGGAAGGGAACGAGGGAATAAATCACAGCTGAGTCTGGACAGGCTCTGGGAAGGTCTCTGGCTCTGGGGACCGTCAGGAAGGAGCCAGGAGGCCTCTCTGCCTTGGGAACCGCAGCCCGAGCCTGGAGGGCCTGGAGGGCTGGGGAGTAAAGGGGCTGCTGAGCAGAGGGGGATCTTACCATCCGGCTTGGGATCGACCCCACAGTCCTCCGAGTGAGGGAGGCTAGAGCCCAGGCTGGGAGACTGCATCTGCTGTGTGACTGTGGGCAAGTCTCCTCCCCTCTCTGAGCCCCAGTCACCCCATCTGGAAGGTGGGGCAGGATGGGATGGATAGGAGGGGTCCTTCCAGCTCCGATGCTCTGAGACTCTGAGGCTCTATCCTTCCCAGGACGTGGGGGGCTCCGGAGGGCTGGGCCTCGCTCTGCTGCCCGGATGGTGGAGATCGTGCAGACCCCCAGCACCCCCCGACCCCCAGAGGGGTTCTGTCAGAGCGCCGAGCTGCCCCAGGGCATCCCTGGGCGGGGATGAGGCGGGAGGTGGTGGCCCCAACTGGAGGCCCTCTGTTTGGAGTTGGCTCTGGCCGAAACCTCCTTACCTCCAGGTGAGATGGGATGCCAAGACCCCAGGCTGGGAACGGAAGTTTTGGCTTCTGGTTGCCAATAGGAGCTGACGACATCCCCCCCTTATTCAAGTGGCAGCTGGGGACTTTGGGAGAGCGGCCACAATATGTGCATGGCAGAGGGAGAGAGGATGAGGAGAAGGGCGGAGAAGACGGCGGGCTCCAGGAGGGGGCCCGGGGCGTGAGGATCCCCGCCTGTGTGCCTTCCCGTGAGCACCTGCTTCTCAGCCCACGCGTGAAGGGCTGTGCATATTCACTCGGGCATCTGTCTGTGATTTCCGTCTGCGTGCCCCTGGGGGAGATGCCGCGAGTCCCTGCGTGGCTGTGGGGGGCCGATGGCGCATCTCCCAAGGTGGGGAAAGAAAGCCCTTCAGCCATCAAGGCTTGGTGAGCTCAGCGACACAGCATCCGCCTGGAAGCCAGGGTCTTGGCCTTGGAGCGGCCACTCGGAGCACCGAGACCCAGGGATCCCGCGCTGGGGGTGGAGGGCCCAGCCATGCGGGCGGGGGTCAGATCTCGGAGGTTCTGGTGCAGCCCGAGGCCCTCCCGCCCCCCCCCAGCTGGGCCAGGGTGACCGGCTAGGGTGTGACTCCTGTCCCTCGGGGGTTCGGCAGGCCTGGCCTGATCTCTAAGGGTTCTTGGTGTTCCAGGATGCTAAGACTTGGTGTCTGAAACGTACGGTCCACAGCAATAAATGTCACAGGAAGAAGGATGTGACCAAGCTGCGGAGGGTAGAGACCTAAGACATTCTGAGCCGGTTCCCTCCCCTCCTCCCTCTGCTTCTCTCCCCTCCTCCCCCTGCCTCTCCCTCCCCGATCTCACTCTCTCTCTGTCCCAACAGCTGATTCACCCCAAGAGTCCCGGAACCAGCACCCAGCTGTCCTCTGCCCCGCTGGGCAGTGGAGTTTCTCCGTCCCGAAAGGCCTGAGGGCTGCTGGTGATTCGAGGGACATTCGATGTCGCTTTAACACGCCCTCTTTCTGCCCTCCGATCCTGTGTCCCTGGCCAGCCTGGCTCAGCTACCGGAGGAGGCAGCCAGGGCCAGGAAGGAGAAGTCCGGTGTGGTGACATTAACAGGGAGGTGGAATCGCCTGGCTTTTCCATCCCTGGACACGGGCACAGTGACAAAACTGAGCAAAGCCCCATCTCGCACTGTCCCTGCTGGCTCCGCCCCCCGCCTGCTGCACGAGCTGTTTCCTACCCCAGGACCTTGGGCCGGGTCATTTTGCTCTGCCCAGGCACCTCCCAGCCGTGCTTACCTATCACTGCCCCCAAAACGCCTTCCTCGACGATTCTACCCAAAAGGGCCACCCTGACATTTTCTGTTTCAGCACCCCACTGTTGGATACATAAAGTTCATCACAATTTATAATCAGTTCGATCATCTATCTCATTATCATCTATTTCACTACTGCTCATTATAATAATGGCTCTCCCGCTATACGGTCACCTGAAACCGACCGGGGGCCGTATGGGTGCTCCCTAAATGTGTGCTGACGGTCAGCAAACATTTCTGGAAAAACCGCATGAAGGACGTGATAATGGGTCACCTGGCTTCGGGAGGAGAAGGAGCGAGAAAGGTAAAGAAAGGATGGGTTTATCTGAATCAGAAAAGTCAGATGTGAGTCGCTTAACTCGAAAGGACAGCGGTGGCTTCCTCAGCCAGGTGTCTGGAGGGCAGATGGCCTGAGGTTGACTCTGCAGCTTCGCAGGGTCAGCCGGTGCCCTGGGTCTTTCCACCTGTCCTAGTCAGATCGGGCTTCCAGCACAAAGCCCTACAGACTGGGTGGCTTACAAATGGTCCAGGGGCTGCAAGTCCAGGACCGGGATGTGGTCGGGTTGTGGTGAGAACCTTCCTCCAGGTTGCAGACTGCGCACTTCTTGTATCTTGTCATGGCAGAAACAGCGTGAGAGACCTCTCGGGTTCCTTTTTTTTTAGAAGGGGAGGGGCCGCAGGAGAGGGAAAGAGAGAATCATAAGCTGGCTCCATGCCCAGCTCAGAGCCTGATGCGGGGCTCAGTCCCACGACCCTGAGATCATGACCTGAGCCGAAATCAAGAGTCAGACGCTTAACCGACCGAGCCACCCAGGTGCCCCTCTTGGGTCTCTTTTATATGGGCATGAATCCCATCTAAGAGGGCTCAGCCTTCATGACCTAATGACATCCCAAAGGCCCCACCTGCCCACACCATATGATGGTGGTTAGGATGGGGGTTAGGATTTCAACATATGAAAGTTGGGGGGACACAAACATTCAGTCCATTGCACCGTCTTCCACTTTAGCAGTCTCAGCAGGTTGGTTCTTGTTCTTCGGCTTGGTGTCTCACAGTCACAAGATGGCTGCCATAGCCCCAGGCATCACATCCTCACACAACAGTGTCCATAATAGGAAGGGAGCAAAGGAACCCTCTCATGAGGCCTTCTCTTCCATTGGAGAGGAAAATCTTTACCTTGAAACATAGTGCCACTCACCAGGCCCTCCAGAGATTCCTCTTTCTGTTATTATCATGCTAAACGGGACCACATGTCCGCCCAAGACTCATGAGTGGCAAAGCATGCAGACTGCCATGATCACCTTAGACCAATGAGATTCATCCCCCAATCACCTTCTGGGTTAAACACAATTCAAGCCAAGAAGGTTCTGTAGCAGGGAAGAGAGCAGACAATGGCAGTGTCTCTTCCGCTGTCCCTTGGGAGCCTCCCAGCGTCCTATGGGATAGACAAGGTGACTCCTCCTGGTCTCTAGGACCCTTTCCTCCTGGTCATTTAGAAAAGCAAGGCTCAGGGAGGTTAAAGAGTATGTTCAACAGGCGCCTGGGGGGCTCAGTCGGTTAAGCACCTGCCTTCGGCTCAGGTCATGATCTCGGCGTCCTGGGATCGAGCCCCGCATCGGGCTCCCTGCTCAGCGGGGAGTCTGCCTCTCCCTCTCCAGCTCCCCCTGCTTGTGTTCCCTCTCTCTCTGTCTCTCTCTGTCAAATAAATAAATAAAAATCTTAAAAAAAAAAAACACAAAACGATTGGCTTGTTTTGATTTCTCTAATCCTTTGTGTGGAAATAAAAACCCAAACCCGCAGCCTCCAGCCCTGTCCCCTGCCTGCAGGCCCGTCACCCCTCCTGCACCTGGGGGTCGGCAGCCCACTCTGTGTCTTCACAGGGACTCAGCCGCAGCGTCTTGAGGGACCTGACCAGGCGGTGAGTGAGGGGGTGCAGCTCAGCAGGTGAGGAAGGAGGTAGGAGGGGAGAGGCCCTGGGTAAGTAGCTCCAGGACAAGGGAGGGGAGCTGGGGGGAGTCCCTGGCAGGCCCCACGGGAGCCTCCTGGGCAGAAACCTCCTTCCCGTGCCTCCCAGGCAGCAGATGGACAACAGATGAATCCAGAAGCTTCTATGTACCAGCCCTGGGCTCCGTCCTTTACAAATATTGATTATTTTAATCCATCATCCTATTTCTAGGGCGGCAGAGCCTAGCGAGGTGGCCCAGCCGGCGGCCCCCTCTGGCTCCTCTTCAGCCTCCCCCCTCTCTATGGGGTGGTTCTCCCAGCGCACAGAGATCTAATCTCCCCCAGGGAGAGAGACAGAGACAGGCAGAGACCTCTTGCCCTCCAGCGCCCCAGAGATGGCCCGTATTGTCCTCCAGCTTCTCAGCGACAGCCCTACGACTCCCCTCCTCCCCTCCCCTCTCCAGCCTGGGCCCTTGGGGTCGGGGGAGGCGGCGGGGAGTGTTTGCTGGTCCCTAGTGACCTCCCGCAGTGGAATCTCGTGGCTCCTGCGGGAAACAGCACCGCATAGCCTCCTCTGCGCCCAAGTACTCCCTCGGTGGGCTTGGGTGACCCCCTGCGCCCTGGCTCTGGTTCCCTCTCGTCCCTCTCCGAGGGTCTCCTCCTCCAGTCGATCTCTGAGACCTCTACGACCTCTACGTGGCGCTTCAGTGGCTCTGCCCCCCTCTGCCCTACAGCTTCCCTTGGGGATTTCAGGGATCCCCCCCGCAAGCTGACATTCCCGCACTCCTCGCCCCAGCCCGGCCGCCTGGGTTCCCAGCGTGGGGCGTGCAGCCCAGTACTTGCCATCCCCCCGCCGCCCCCGTCCCGTACCTCTCCGGCATCTCTAGCTCCGTTTGTGCACCCCGGGCCCCTGCCTCCCCCACCCCAGCATCCGCACCACCCTGACTCCATGTGCCCGCCCACCCGTCTGCAGACTCCCACCCTTAAGGAGACTCTTTTTTCAAGTGATGAGATTAAAAGTAAAACTTGAATGGAAAGCATCAGTGAGCCAACGACCTGGTGATACGATCCTGTTATTATTTTTCTCCGTTCCTGAATACTGGAGGTGCAACTATTATCGTGTGGGGATCCGTAAAGCCCTTTGAAATAATAAAGCGTTCTAGAACTGGAAAGTTCTGGAAGCAGCTCACCACGCCGGTCACAGGTTCATTCGTTCAGGTACTATTATTGGTCCGTGTGCCAGCCTGGGGCCGGCGGTGAGCTGGTGGCGATCCGGCTCAGTCCTGTCCTCCCAGAGCACACACCCCAACACCCAGATGGACAGTAACGACCCAGGCGGATGTGGGTTAAGCCCCCAGCAAGGACCACGCACTGTTTCAAGGGCTTGACTTCGTAAAGCGCTTTATCGCTCACAGCAGTGCTGTGACTACGTGCTTTTATTGGCCCATTTTACAGATGATGAAACTGAAGCGCAGAGACTTGATGTCGCTTGGCCAAGGCCACACAGCTGGTGCAAGGAAAATCCTCTTTGCAAACTCAGGCGGTGCCCACGGTCTTGGCCCCAGCTCTCTCGGGGTGTGGACTATGATATGGATAAGGTGTGCGATTATGAACTGTGTTAAGGGCTATGGGAGAAAAGCTGAGGATGCTGGGGGAACAAAAAGGGGAGACTCAGCCTCATCGGAGGGGCCCGGGAGGGCATCTTTGAGGAAGTGATGATTTGGTGGAGACCAAGAGAATGAGTGGACAGAATCCAGGCAAAGGGTTGAGGAGGGGGCATCATGGGCAAAGAATGGAGCCTGTGCAAAGGCCCTGAGGCGGGGGAGCTCAGGACAGCGTGGACAGTTGAAGCCAGTGTATCCAAAATAAAATAAGAGAAGATGTGTGTGGTGGGCAGTGGGGGGCTTTAGGGAGCCGGAAGTTCTGGGGAAGATGGGGCTGGAGCTGGCAGGCGCCAGGATTTAGATTTTTTCCATCCCTCAGCAGGATAGGTTTATAGCAGGCCAGGGTCCCGGCGATAACACATGGCCTGCCCCTGGGGGACACCGGGAGTGGCTGGCAGGGTGGGACGGAGGGGGCTTGTGGAGCCCCAGCTGGTCTAAATGTCTCTTTCTCACGCTCTGTCATTTGTCCTGAAAGCTCTCAGCCCTGCTGATTCTGTCCTCGCGCTTGTGAAAAGCAATTCCTGACTTCCGGGCTGTGGCAAGTCAGGCATCTCTGAGAGCAGGCAAGCCCGGAGTCTTCGTCCGTCGGCTGCTACCTCGTGACTGGCTTCTCCCTCAAAAACAAGCCCCAGCTCCGGCCAGACACCCTGCCAGTCACGGGGGCTCCAGGGCTCCTGGGGGAGGAGTTTGACCAACTCGGGTCCCCTGGCTCTGGAACTCAGAATCTCCAAGCTACGCCGCTCCCCAGGTTATTGCAAATACCCGCGAAGAGCTGGACAGGTGTTGACAAGGCAGTGAAAGGGCGTGAGCTCGAAGAAATCGAACATTCTAGCCATTCACTCTGTAGGTCTGTTCCCCGCTCAGGACCTCAGGTCGCTCATCTGCAAACAGATCCCTCCTGCCCTTTCTCTACCACGGGCTCCTGCGAGGGGCCAAGGAGATGACAGAGGCAACAGGCCTTTGGGACGGAAACAGGCAGTACCCGGAAGGGCTGGCTTCTGCGCCCGGGATGCCAGACCAGGTGGGCTGAAGGCTCCGGGGGGAGGGCTCTGAGATGGATGGGCGACTGCTGCTTTCCTGCCCCCGCCGCGGGGCCGCCCACCAGGCCTGTGTAATCAGGGCTCTCCATCACCGTCTCTGGGGTGTTGGTAGCCTTCTCAGCAGCGACTGGCCCTGCCAGCTCCTCCATATTTTATCAGCCGGAGAGAGAGGAGGGAGGGAGTGAGGGAGGGGGAGACGGAGCCAAAGGGCCCCTGTCATCCACCAAGGCAGCCCCTTCACACCCACCAGCCCCCCCCCACAGACTCAGTCAACGGGTTCTGGCCACAGTCCGGGCACCCTTACTGGGGGCTCTGTAGTATGGTTTGGGCAGGTGAGGTGCAGGAGAAATAATGATGTGGGTAGTGATGATGATGGTGGTGATGGTGGTGGTGATGGTGGTGGTGATGGTGGTGATGATGATGGTGATGATGATGGTGGCGATGATGGTGATGG
>CM052897.1:9949362-9964670 GCA_028534135.1 Potos flavus | reverse complement strand
GGCAGAGCGCCTTGGACTATAACTTCACCCTCCAAGCCTCAGTCTCCTCGTCTATAGAAAAGCTGCCTCTCGGGGCTGCGAACTTCAGGTACATTACCGCAGCTCCGAGTCAGCCCCCAAAAGTCCGCCAGGTCTTCATTTCAATGTCGCCTTCTCAGCCAGGCCTGGCCTGACCACCCTATTTGCAACTGTGGCCACCGTGTTCCCCTTGGCCTGCGCTACTTTGTTCTGTCTTCTAGATCCCGTACCACCTTCTCGTCGATTCCATTCACTGTCCGTCTCTGTTGCTGGCGCACAAGCTCTGGCAGGCAGAGTCCCCTGCTCCTCTGTGTTCCAGAACGGTGCCAGAGTGGGCAGCTAACGTGTGCTTTCCGAGGGAATGAATACATGGGTAGGTGTTCTAGTCCCCGTCTCAGGTGCCCCGCGGAGACAGGAGGACCCAGCGGGTGCGATCTAGCTGGCAGTGTTGGGATGGGCTGCAGAGGCTGGGAAAATGGTGTTCGCAGGGGGTGAAAGAAAGCATATGGGATTCTGGGTCTGGAGGACAGGCAAGCGGGGAGGGAGGCACAGGGAGGGATGGGCTTCTCGGGGGTGGGGGGCGTTGCCATTTCATATTTGTCTCCTGGCCACCCCCTCCCCACAATGGCCCCTAAGGCTGGATTGGCTGGTCCAGAGTGTGCCCCTACCTCCCTCCAAACTCCCCGTTTCCTCCTCTCCCGGGGGTCCCGAGGCCCCGCAGACAGGGCCCTCCCTGCCCCACACCCTGGCTTTCCCCTGGCCTCTTGCTCAGCCCCACCCGGGGCCAGCACCCACACGCTCCACGGTAACAGTGCTGAGGAAAGGTCATTCCAACCCCGAGTCATAAATGTCAGAACTTCATGGACTTTTGGAGATTCCTATCCTTTGAGGAGGGAACAACGAGCTCAGAAAGGAAAAGTTATCGCTCAAATCAGCGAGGTCAGCCAAATCCTCTGTTCCGGAGGGAGTGGATGAGAAGTTCTGCATCCCACCCACACTGCTCCCCCGCACCCACCGCAGGTCCCGTCTTCCGTAAATGCAGCCTGGCCTTCAAGCCTCTGTGATAGCCAGGCACCCCCACTCCCCGGTCCCCAGCCCCGTCCCCCTCCCTGCCCCAGGCGAGCTCCCTGCCGCAGCTCCACTCCGTGTTCCAGCTGTACTGCCCTCCAACCCCTGCTCAGGAACTCGCTCTGCCCCAGGGCCTTTGCACATGTGATTTATCTGCCTGGGATGCCTGCTCTCCTCTAGCCAGTCGTCACCCCATTCTTAGGATCCAGAATGAGTCCCTGCTTCCTTCAAGAAGCCTTTCGCATCTGCTCTGTGGTTGAGCCTGCCAGTTTTGATTTATAAGACACCACCTATCGCATGTTTTCAGATCTCCTCTGAGCTTTAAGGGGTCAGGAGGGGATATACAAGGAGACAAAGCAATAGATGGGCCTCTAGCTTCCTGTTCCTCCAAAGCTCTGTGACCTTGGATCAGCGACTTATCTCCTCTACGCCTCATTTTGTCCTTGTAGGAGATAAGTCTAGCACAGAATCCCTTCCCTAGCTAACTCACGGGCACCCAAAGGGCCGGGGACCTGATGAAGGACAGTGCATGTGTGAGGGCTAACCTCATTCCTGGGGGTCGGGAGCCGCAATGCACCCCAGTGAGCCTCCAGGAGGGAGACAAGCCCCTTGGTTGGGTCCCATATTCTCCATCATCTCCCCTTGGGCCCTGGCCCTGGGCTGCAAACCCAGGAGGACTCAGCCCGTGTAGGAGCACTCAGCTCACGGCACCGGGATCACCCCTCTCACTGTCTGTCTCCCACAGCCCGTACCCTCCCCGAGGGACCGCATGTCCTCGATTTCCTCTCCTCGGTGGCCGGCATGGGAGCAGGTGCTGCGTTTCTGACGCTAGAACTGAAAAGCAGACATATTTGGTGTTGGGATCGTGCACCAAACCAGGACAAGCCCTTAGATATCATCTTGCCGAACATCATCATTGTACAGATGGGGAAACTGAGGCCCAGAGAGGGGGAGGGACGTGCTGAGCTCTGGTAGAGGCACTACTTTGGGGACGGACGGATCTGGATTTGGATCAGTTCTTCAAGCTTGCTGGGAGTGGAACCCTGGGCAAGTTACTTGTCTCTCTGAGCTTTGGTTCTCTCGTCTGGAAGTGGGGCTAATAGTGAGGGCTGTCGTGGGGATGATGGGGCGGGGGGCGGCGTCTATGCAAGCGTGTGCACAGTGCCTCATGTGCGCTGGATCTCCTGAAAAGGAAAGTGTTCTTTCCTCTTGCCCGCGGTCCCGCACGTTAAAGCAGATCTTGGGGGGAGGAGGGCAGAGCCAGCTCACCGGTTCCCCCCGAGCTTACTTTCCACCTGCTGGCCCAGTCAGCCAATACCTGACTCCATCCCACGCGCTTTATCTATGGAAAGGAGCTACTGGATCTTCCCAGGAGGTTCTAATCAACGCCGCTACAGGCGTTTCCTGCCAAGGTCTAGATCCGGTTTCCACGCCTTCTCCATTACGCTGGCTCCGGTACTGCGTCTCGAGTCGCTTCCAGCGCCGAAACCCTGCTCACTGAAGATCGCATCACCTCCCCGCCCCAGGCAAATGGTTCCCTTCTTCCCTCCCCGCCCCTCCCCACCCCCCCCAGAGAGGCCCCTTTCCTCGCCAGGCATCCTGGGAGAAGGAAGAGGTACATTCTAGGGACCGCAGCTGGACCCGCCGATTCCAGGTGACAGTACCCAGCTGAGGACGCCACCTTCCATGGGAGCGGCAAGGTGATCGGAGGTGATCTGCAGTCGGACAGACCTGGGTTCGAACCCCAGCTCTGCCCCTTACCGGCTGCATCCTCCCAGGCCAGTCACTCTGCCTCCCCCTGAATGGAGACCAGAATCTCTATTTGGTACTCTTGTAGGAAGCGCCCAGCACGCACCTTCTTTACTTTTGGCTGCTGCTCCTCTTTGGTATTCGGCAGCCCCATCCTCTTTCTTTTTTTTTTTTAAGATTTTATTTATTTATTTGACAGAGAGAGAGAGAGATCATAAGTAGGTAGAGGCAGGCAGAGAGAGAGAGGAGGAAGCAGGCTCCCTGCTGAGCAGAGAGCCCGATGCGGGGCTCGATCCCAGGACCCTGAGATCATGACCTGAGCCGAAGGCAGAGGCTTTAACCCACTGAGCCACCCAGGCACCCCACCGCCCCATCCTCTTTCAACGAGGTCCCCATTCCCCGGCCTCCGTTCTCTCTGTCCGACCACCTCCTCCGGCCTTTCCCGTCCTGTGTCCTAGCTCTTCCGGGCTGAGACTCCCCAGCACGGCGCCCTTCTCACAGTGCTGTAGCAACTCATTTAATTCTCACAGCAACCCTAGGAGGGCGGTATTCGTATTGTCATCCCTATTTTACAGATGTAAAATACTGAGGCACGGAGGGGTCAAATCACTTGCTCAAGGTCACACGATTAGTAGGCGGTAGAGCTGGGATTCCGATGCGAGCACATGGAAGTTCCCACTGCCCCCACACTGTCCCCAAGCTTCCCACCACGCACCTCTTTCGTTGCTGCTTACGCACCCCTCCTTCCATCGCGCCGTGGATCTACCCGTCTGCCCATCTACCCACCCCATCATCAGCTACCCCTCCCTCCATCCGCACATCCCTTGCTGACCACGCCGCCGCCGCCTGATCTTTGCACTGACCGCCGTGACTACAGTTCTGGCTACGGTCCTGCTCTCACGCAATCGGTCCGGTTGGGAAGACCGATCGGTCTTCAGAGGAGGATGACTCATTGGGAGGAGTGTTGTGAAGGGCCTCGGGCTCTGCAGGAGCACCGAGGAGGCACCTGACCCAGGCTGGGAGTCCGGAGAAGGTAACTCCTGGCTCGAGTCCTGAGGGGAGGGGCATGGAGGGAGGAAGAGCATCCCTGAGAAGCGAAGGGCGAGTGCAGAGTCTCGGCCTTCCAGGAGATCGTGGGACATGATGGAAGCTGCCAGTAAGCTCTTGTGGCTCAAGTTAGGGTTCCAGAGGCCAAAGATGAGGCTGGCAGTGAGGTCGAGGCCAGGTGGTATGGGGCTGTGACATCAGGCCAGCATGTGGTAAGTGGTGACGGGAGTCACTGGAGGGTATAAGTCGGGGAATGATGTGGCCATAGGGCATCGATGGGTCCCTGAGCACTCGGGCCACTGGAGGGCAAGAACAGTGAGGGCCAGAGGCCGAGGGAGAGGGGAGCAGGCTGTTGCGGTGACCCAGTCCCTGCTATGATGAGCCCTGGACCAAGATGGCGGCCAGTGAGGAGGAGGGAAGCGGATGGATTAGAGGCACGTTCAGGACTTAGCCCCAGTGGCCAGAAGTGGTAGATTGGGCGTGGAGGCAGGGATGTGCCCTCTTTAGAGATGACCCTCACTTCTTATGGAGCTTCCTCAGTGGCCCCCCCTTTGGCATTTATATCCCCAGGATTTGCATAGGCCACTCGTCCTGCCTGGGAAAGCCCCGACTCTGAGTCAAGTGAAAACTTTTAAGTTGGCCGGCAGGCAACCAAGAGCCACCGTCAGCCGAAGCAGGAGAGTGGCACGGTCAGGTGGGCGTGTTAGAAACACTTCAGCCCCAGCGAAGGCTCAGCACTGGGGATGGCCAGAGTCGGGGGGCTGTGGGCGTCAGGTCTCAACAGAGACCTCCCTTCTTCCAAGCAGCCTTCTCTGACCCGCTCACCCCCAAACGAAGCCAGGCCTTGCCCTTGTGACTAATTTTCCCACTCTGGTTCCACAATTTGCAGTGTTCTATTTACATGCATGATTATTTCATTACTGTATATATTTCACTCTACCCTATATGCTCTGTGAATATAGGGACGTGATCTCTAGCACAGTCCTTGGCACATACTAGGTGCTCAAGAAACACGGAGCAAATAACGCACACACGATCCTAGCTGGAGTTTGGGCAGCACGCGGGCTCTCTCGATATAAGGCTAGAAGGAAGGAGCTGCCAATCTGTGGGGCTTGAAAGCCAAGCTGAGCTGTTTAGATCAGAACCCCAACATCCCCACACCGACACTGAGAAATATCCACAGCGGATTATTTTTAGGAATTCTAAAATACTAAATAGGCTGAAAAAGATGTCTCAGAGGGAAGCTGGCAGGGATCAGGGGCTGCCCATTTTCTGAAATTACTCACCAGCGACGGCTCTTCATTGGCACAGAGCACTGAGCCACTGTCCTGGCTGTTTTGTACACAGGGCCTGGATCTGAACCACATACTAAATAAAGGCTGGAACGAAATGTACATTTCCAACCCTGAGCGCGTCTTAGAGCTGATGATAATACATACGGTTTATTTTTTTTATTTTTTTTTATTTTTACCGAACTACAAAGCACACATAATTTTCTCCTGACCAACCGGCGAAGCAGCTGAAACTCGAAGGCAGATGTAATGGGCAGAGCTCAGAGGTAGAGCGGGGCTTGCGGGCAGGCTGGCTCCCCAGCGGCCGGCTCTGGCACCACTAGTTACTTCGCTCTGTGAACCTCCGTTTTGTCACCGGTAAAACGAGGTGTGCATCCTCTCCCCCTTCAACTCACGGACATGGTGGGGCTGCCGGAGGTGAAAATGCATTGCAAACTGAATGGTGTTGGAGAAACAGGAGGTATGGCTTCATGAGCCAAGCCGGTGCTCCTTTCAAAAGCTAGGAAACGGAAGCCTCCACCTGTCCTTCCAACCCATGAGGGGCGTGTGAATGCATTGCTGTTCCTGTTCCCATCCGCAGAGAATCCGGGGGCCCAGGCCTGCTTTTCGCCCCGGCCAACCGGCTGGCGGCTTCCACGTGGGCCTCTGACCCTCCTCCAATGAGCTGCGGCCGAGGGCTCGCGTGCCACTCAGGCCGCCCAGCTTTCTAACGCGCCCTCCAGTTGTCCCGGGCAGGTGTGGCTATTATGTCCATTTAACAGATGAGGAGTCCGAGGCACAGAGAGGTAATTTAACCAATGGACCCAGAGCTGGTAAAATGCAGAATCGGGACTCGAAGGCTGGGCTGTAAACCATTTAGTTCCGTCATCTTCTTCATCTCTGTATCTTCGGGGCTTAGCAGAGTGCCCGGCCGTACTCAGCACTCTGTATGTTTGCCAAGTGAGGGTTTAGGGATAATAACATTTATTCTACAGGCTTATTATGAAAATTAAGAAAGTTAGCATCAGTGAAAGCATCTGGCACAGCCCCTGGGACTGAGTGGTGGTGAATGAATATTGGTTTAACTCATTCCTGGACCATTCTTTCTCCGTTGTGGGCTGGGGCCATTGCTCCTCGCAAACGTAGGAAGAAGGTACAGCCCGTCTTCCCTCCGTCAGCCCTGCATTCTGCACATGGCCTGGCCTTCAGAGACCTGGTCTTTCTTCCCCGCTTTTCCTGCTGCCCATCCTGAGTGCCACCGCTGCCCACAGATTAGGCAGAAGGGCAGGGTATAGAAACGCGTCTACGCAGACAGCTCTGGGGGGGCAGGGCCTAGAGCTCCGCCCACTCAGCTCCTCCCTCGACCCCGCCCCCCAAAGACCCCCAAGGCCAAAGACCTCCTGAGACCCTCTCCGGGAGCGGTCACCGCATCACCGTGACAGTGGAGAGCTAGACCATTTCCATTCCCTTAAAAATTCTCTCGTGCCCCCTTACAGTCGGTCCTTCTTCCTACTGCCAGCCCCCAGAACCACGAGTTTGAATGAAAGGTTTGACTCCTGTCCGTACGGTTTTGTCCCTTCCAGAATGTCACAGGCGGAGAGTGGTGCGGTGATTAGCCTTTCGCTGCGGTGCTTAACAGCCAAGCGTGTCGCCACGTGTGTCCCTATTTGTTCCTGTGGTTTGCCGAGGAATATTTCACTGGGTGGATATACCACGAAGCGGAATTTATTTATCCATTTGCCACTTGATGGACACTGGACTTGTTTTCAGGGTTTGGTTGTTCCGAATAAAGCCGCTGTGAACATTCACATAAAAGTCTTCGTGTGGAGACGCGGTGCCATTTCTGTTACACTAATCCCTGAGTGTGTGAGTGTTGGGTCAGACGGCGAGTCTATGTTTAACTTTATAACAAACCCGCAATCCAGAAATCGCCTTTTGGTTAGTGAACCGTGTTCCTTTATCTGAGACCATGTGACTCACAGATTTATGAGGGTGGCTTTGTACTTTTGCTGAGTGAATTATAGCTTCCCATGTTGCCTCTCTCAAGGACGTTTGCATTTTAACCAAAAGTCAACTGTTCTGTCCAGCAAGCACTCCCCTGAACCCGTAAGTCAAAGGATTAGCTTCTTCCTCCACGAGGAAATGTTTTCCGTGAGCTAACCGGTAGGACGCGATCCCCCCGGGGCAAGGTGGGGTGGGGTCGCCTTCTGGAAAACTGGTGAACCGCGTGTTTGCCTTTGCCTGGAACTCCAGGCAGGGGGCTCCCCTGTGTATCTGACTTCCAGAATTTTGCCGAGGAGGGTGGCCAGTGAGGAAAAAGTGCCAGAGAGAAGGGGGCTGCCGGAATGGACCTTGCTTTTTGCACCATTTCTTGCTTTTTATGCTCAGATCCCAAGGTTCTCCCTCTCCGACTCCACTCCCGCCACCAGGTACAAAATGACCAGCTTTTAGACAAAAGAGTGATGGAAGAGGGCTCTCCAGGGGACGATCTCTCCTGGCTCAGTCTCCTCTTCCAACCGAACACTGACAGAATCAGAACAGGACGGGCTGTAGAAAGAAATCAGGTTTGCTCTGTGCATGTCTTTGACTCCAGCCCCTTCCCTGCACCTGCACAGCCCCGTTCCCGGCTCCCAGACGGTGAGTCACTGACCTGCTGACGTCTGCTCTCAGCCCATCGGCCCCTTTCCCCACAGCAGCCAACGGAGCGGCTTTATTCGTGAAGTTTTGCTCTGTCTATCCTTTGATAGATCTCTCTCCCTAAATCAAGAAACACATGGTTCAAAATGTAAAAGGTACAAAAGGCTGTGCGGAGAAAAGTCTCCTTCCCACCCCTGCCCCAGCTCCCCAGCTTCCCTCTCCGGAGACAGCTCAAGCACCTGTTTCTTAAGAATTCCTCCAGAGTGTTCTGTGGGTCTGTGACTATGTAGACGTGTACATATTTATGCTCTTCCCGCTGTGTTTCATAAGATGGCAATTAAAATGAACACCTTTTGAAAAATCGAAAAAATGAAAAAAAAATTAAACACTGTTTACCATGGGAGGCTTCCTGGAGGCAGCGGTTTTCAGGCCAAGAGCTAAAGGAGGAAGGGGTTCACCAGGTGAAGTGCGGGGGAGGGGGGGCATTCCAGGCAAAAGGAGCAGCGTCTGTACAAACTGTGAGGTGGGTAGGCAAGCAGAGAAACTTCGGGAAGGCCCGGGGTCTGCACCTCTGAGTGGGAGGGAGAGATTCCCAGGGCGGGCAGCAGTGCAGACCAGGTCTGAGCCTGAGGCCGCCTTGACTTGGTATTTTATCCTTAGAAGAATGGGAAGCCACAAAATGGCTATCTGCAGGCAAATAAGATGATCACCGTTGCACTGGGAAAAGAAATCTCTCCAAAGATTGGCGGCAACCCGAATATCCAGCGATGAGGGACCAAGTAAGCAAATTATGATGCTTCCACACAATGGAAAATTTAATGCTATTTTTATTTTATTGATTGATTGATTGATAGAGAGGAGAGAGCAGGAGGTTGGGCAGAGGCAGAGGGAGAGAGAATCTGAAGCAAGACCCACATCCCGCGTGGAGCCCGAGGCAGGGCTCGGTGTCACGACCCTGAGATCCTGACCTGAGCCAAAGTCAAGAGTCGGAGGCTTAACCTACTGAGCCACCCAAGTGTCCCATCTCATGCTATTTTTAATAAGAGCGGGGGGGGGGGGCGGTGATTCTTCATGTGCACAGAGGGGACCGTCCTCTGCTCTGCCACCCCTGAGCACCGCCCCACCCAGCCAGAGCCGCAGGTGCAGCCCACAACTGAAGCCACATCCCCACGCCCCTGCGCCCCCCACCTTTCCAGTCCTTCCAATTATCCTCGTCTTCCCTTCAGCTCCGAAGCTTCTGTGTGATTCTGGGGGTTCCCTCCTCGGATTTATTCTACCAAAGAAGCTTTGTCTGTGTTAAGTACAAATGTCTCTTAGCAACATCTTCTAGCTCGTCTCTTCATGGAGGGTATTTCTCTAATGATCAGAGATCTATTTTTATAGACTTTTTCCTTCTCAAGATTGCAAGAATAATGTTCCTGTCTCCTGTCAGTGTTTTCACTCTCTGTACCTCTGTGTGGCGGCTATGACATATCCCCATTTCACAGATGTAGAGCTACGGACACCGCCCCTCAGGGGTGAATCCTGATTGGTCCAAACCCAGCCTGACGCGCTCATTCTCCTTTGCCAGTGATTGGTGTCGGGGTGCGCATGGGCCTGGTTCTGGCCAATGAGATGTAAAGAAAGGGGTTTCCTCCCTCATAGAGGAGAGGGCTACCCCTGGAGAAGGCAAGCCTCTTTTTGCAAAATAATTTTAATTTTTTTATTTTTTTAAAAATTTCAAAAGTTTTAAATTTAAATTCCAGTAGAGTTAACATGCCATGTTATATTAGTTTCAGGTGCACAATATACTGATTCAATGTCTCCATTCACCATCAGGTGCTCATCGCGGTAAGTGCCCTCCTTAATTCCCAGCACCTGCTTCACCTATTCCCCCCCCCCCCCCCCCCCGCCCTCTGGTGACCATCAGTCTGTTCTCTGTAGTTAGGAATCTGTTTCTTGCTTTGTTTCTCTCTCTCTCTTTCCTTTTGCTAATTTGTTTTGTTTCTTAAATTGCACATATGAGTGACATCACTGGTATTTGTCTTTCTCTGACTTATTTCCCTTAGCATGATACTCTCTAGCTCCATCCATGTTGTTGCAAATGGCAAGATTTCATTCTTTTTTATGGCCGAATAGTATTCCATTGTGTATATACACCACATCATTTTATCCATTCATCTCGGGCTGCTTCCGAGTTTAGCTTAGCTATTGTAAGTTTAGCTTAGTTTAGTTTAGCTATTGTAAATATTGCTGCAATAAACCTAGCGTGCATGTATCCTTTTGAATCAGTATTTTTGTGACAGCCTCTTAAAATTTATTTATTTATTTTTTAAAAAATTTTTATTGGTAGCTCTTTCTAGCTTTGGATACATTTACGAGGACTTGATAACCTGAGCTGTGGCAACCATTTTGTGACGTGAGGCAGTAAGCTTGAGGAAGAAGTCAAAATGGCAGAGTGGAGAGCCTGGATCCTTGTTGACATGGCTAAGTCAGGGGCCCAACCTCCTTGGCCTACCCCCTTCACTTTACTTACGCATTTAGTAAACACTAATGTCCCTACAGTGGAGCGGCCACTGACCTTGGTTTTCTGAAACTGAAAGCATTCTTTATGGATGCCCTCCCTGACCCCTCTGAAATGCCCGTGCCTTAGGATGCGCCACAGGGATCGCAGACACAAGCTACAGGGCAGAAGCCCTGACCTGGGAACAAGCCGAGAACGTGGGCCCCAGGTTCTGGTCCCCCACTAATTAGCAGTGTGGCTCAGGGAAAAGTCATTCCCTTCTCACTCTCTTGTTCTCTCCTCGGTAAAATGAGGGGTTGTATTACACCCGGGGCACAAGCCCTCTGAGCCACACGGGATGGCTCACAGTGGTGGGGTCCGTGCTCAGCTCAGCGGTGAGTGTTTGGAGGTGCCTCTAAGGAGTCAGATGGCCTGGGAGTCTTTACTCATTCCTCTTCCTCATTTGTCAGCAATCCTTCACCGTGCCCCAGTTTCAGGGTGTATTTTTAGTGGAAATAAACCCGAACAGCTCAGGATGACACAATTTGCTCCGGGGCCTCAGCCGCATCGGCTGGCAGCGCCACACCGGGGAGCGGGCACGTGGAGGTGGTGAGGCCCACTGACCCAGCAGGTCCGGCCAGGGTGCTCGTTAGGGAGATCATCAAATTGTGCAAGACTGGGTGAAGTGAGTGTGTTTGGCCCGGGGACCCAGAAGCGAGCCTGCAGGGCATTTACCATCGAGCTAGGGAAGCAGGGCTGCTATTTGAAACCCTCGTTTGCTTCTAAATTCGGGCCTGGATCTTGCTTGTGTTTTGCTGATCACGTTGATAAGTTTGGAAAAGCGTGTTTGGGAGGGGGCAACTGGGGGGAGTTTAAATCCTCTGCCTAAATAAGGAAGATTTAGTTTCTAGAGGCACGGAGAAGGCACAATGTCGTTGACACTGTCGGTGACCTGCCCAGACCCCCTTTGCAGGACTGGCTTGCCTAGGTGAGCAGAGTAGGGGTCTAAAAGCCCCCCCTCCGCACCCCCGGCTCAAGGTAGGGTGAGTCTGTGGCACCCTTCTCTCCAGGGCTCCCCAGAGGTCGGGGCGAGGCTTAGCTTCCACTGAACCCCATTCTGGGTGACCTCTTCTCCCCATTCTGTTTCCCTCTCTCCTTACACGGTCCTCCCACAGGTGCTCCCTCAATAGGGCATTTGCACAAGGTTGCTTGTCTCCGACACTGCTTCTGCAAAACCAGAAAGAGGGCTGGACGACGCCTTCTGATGGGACAAAATGGCCAAAGTCCAAAGCCTCTTAAGCACATGAATATTTAATGTTCCATTTGAACTGTTGCTTATGAGATGGGCGGACGTGGAAAAGTTTTTTTAAATCTCTTACTGCGATGTAGCCTCTTAGTCCATTCCCTTCGACGTCAAGTATGGTCTGTGACACACAGCAATGCCTTGCAAGTACAGGTGTGTGTGTGTGTGTGTGTGTGTGTGTGTGTGTGTGTGTGTACGCGCGCATGCGTGTGTGTGTATGTATGTGTGTGCGCGCGCAGGCACGAAACACAGGGTAAGGGGTTGGGGTCCCCAGCTGGATTGACCCAAGACAGAGACAGAAGCACAGGACAAGGAGGCAATTGAGAAATGGAATGAACTCAGCAGAAACAGGAGCCAGAGGTGGCCACGAGAATGTAAATTCTCTGGGAGTTTGCATAAATGTCGGGGAGGGCTTGGGACTTCCTGGGGGAATAGAATGGATCAGATCTTAAGTAGCAGAAGACTCCAGCTGGGGTGGCAGATACTACCACTTACATATACAACGTTCATTCTCTTTTCTTTCCTTGATAACAGAGCACTGGTTTATCCTGGACAACCATGTGCGCAGTTAAAGAAATACATTTTGTCAGAGCAGTTGGGTGGCCAATGAGATGTAGAAAAAAATTTTTTTTGAGTTGAACTGCTCTGAAGTATCTAAGTATCCTTAGAAAGAGAACTGCATGGGCTCTTTTTGTCTTTTCCTTCTTCCTCTTCCATCTTGCCTGGAACACAGTTGTGATGACTGGATCTCCAGCAGCCATCTGGAGCCATGTCCAGGCAAGGAGGAACACAGTTGTGATGACTGGATCTCCAGCAGCCATCTGGAGCCACGATTTGACCCTGAGGGTATAAGCTACACACTGAGGATGGCAGAGCAGAAAAACCCAAGGTTCCTAAGTCTCTGAAGGCCTCATGGAAGTGTCATACCAGCCCCTTTTGGTTTAAACTACTGAAGTTGGGACTCCAGCATTCATGGCTGCACCCAGTTCCCAGGCTTTCATCGGTAGAGGCTTTGCCAGGTATTTTTCTCAGGATTATCGATATTCATTACCATGTTTTCCTTGGAAGCAACTTTGGGAAGCAGCCTAGTGAAGGAGAAAGAGCATGGGCTGTGCAGTCAGACCGAGATGGGTTTGGATGTCAGGTCTCCTGCTTCCTACCTGCAAACCCTTTGACAAGTCATTCTCCTTGATTGTCATTCGTTCTGTAAAATGGGTATAATAAGGTTTTCCAAATATGTCCCCAGATTCCTGTTCATTAAATAGAACTGCAGGTTTGCTATAGGGATCATAGGGGATTGCATAGGTAGGAGGCACTGAGCTTATGGTCTGGCACATAGTAGGAGCTCAAAAATGTTAGTTAGCTTGACTCCATGGGTCCTTTCATCTGTCTGCCCTGATGAAGTTTGAATGAAACAGACTGACAGCTCTGAATGAAGACAGTGTCCAAGACATGGGGTTTGAGGCTGGGAGTTGGGTTGGGTGGAATGGTTTTTAAGACCCTTTTGGTTCTAACGTGATGAGCACCAGAGCTGTGGGGCGGAGTGGGGGAGAGAAGGTGGCGACTGAATTTCCTCCTATCGCATCGTAAATACTTGTTCAGCGGCTGATGTTAAAGGAGCCACAGTCGCTGGAGAAATCTCCCTCTGGGCTCCAGGTGGCTGGGCCACAAACACATGCCAATCAGCTGATGGGCACCCTGAGCGTGATGATGTACAGAGGGGGGATGGGAGGGGGGAGGGCGAGAGGGGAGGGAGGGCCGCGCTTCTCTAGGGAAAAGAGGTGGGGAAGCCCAGGGGTTGTAGCCACCCCTCGGGTTTAGTGTAAGTCTGCCCGGGCTCAGGTGATGGTCCCCCTTCTCTTGAACTGGTAACAATAGGGCGGGACCGTGTCAAATCCTTATATGATAATGACAGTGAAGACTTACATGTAGTGCTAGACATACACGATGCTTTGTAAGTATTAACGCATTCAGTCCACAATAATCCTATGAAATTGGTTCTGCCGTTATTCCCATTTTATAATGAGGTCAACTGACTAAGACCGGCCGTGACCCACCAAGGTCAGCAGCTCTGAGCGCTGCCGCTGGCTCCTGAGTGGCCCTTCTTCCTGCGCCCCTGTGCCGTCCTCTCGCAGAGCTGGAAGGGGCACCCTGCGGAGTATGCGCTTTAACCCCGGGGAGAGCGGGGAGAGCGGCCCGATGAGCCCCACTTCTCAGGTAACTTGCTTGGGTAATAAACTCAGCAAAAGTCAGACTCGGGAATAGTCAGATCACCCTTGCCATTTCTTTAGGAGCCGCTCGGCGGCCACACAGACTGTCTCCTGGCGGACCAGTATGGCCCTCCCCTCCAGCGCTGGCTCTGATGCCCATCCTTCACCTCTGTCCAGAGGTAGGAGCTGGTGTGTGTCTAGGGTCCCTGGAAAACATGGGTCTCAAAACCCTGGAGTGCAGCCAGGAGGGGCGTGCAGGAGTGGAGATGCCGAGGTTGGTGGTAGTGGTCAGGCGGGGGCAGGTGGGGGAGGTTGCTCACTCACCGGGGGCGGGGGTGGGGGTGGGGCTGGTTCTTGGTTGCAGGAGGGGCTGTGGCATTTGGGGCGGGCAGCTCTTAGTTTGGCTGCTCCCACCCACTATGAGACAGTGATACCCTCTCACGGGACAACACAGGTGTCCTCACATACTTCTCAATGTGCCCTGGGGATGGGGATGCAGGCAGAGGACCAGTGACCTGGGACCTCTGCTCATTGGATGACATGGGACAGAATTGCCAGGAATTGTGACCTTTCCTCCTCTCTGTCTCTGTCTCCCTTTTTGCCCATGGGGTGAAGTGCTGTAACTCCATCCAGCTTTGGGGATGCCTCCTGTCACCTCCACGTGTAATAAAAAGGAACGTCTGTTTTACTTTCCAAGGACTAATGTGTACTTTTTGTCTTCGCAGTTTTTATATTTTTTATTTATATTTATTTATATTTATTATATTAAATATAATTAGATATATTTATTTATTTATATTTATTATAGACGTCTGGTTTATAATATTTTCATTTAAAAATGTGCCCTTCCTTAAGTAAGAACTGTCCCGAATGTGGACAAGAACACCAGCTTACTTCACACAATTCCACACATACTCTGTGTGGGTCTTTGGTCCACGTTGTCGTTGGTCGCGCTGAGAATTATTTCTACACCGGCATTTGGGGTGGGGAATCCGTGCCCCCAAACACAATAATTTCGAACTGTCGAGTTCGAAGCAAATCACCCGAACCGTGTAGTTCTCAAACGTGAGCGTGCTTCCGAATCCGCTGGGGGGCTGGTCAGAACACGGATCGCTGTGCTCACCCCATGGCTTCGGGTTCCGCAGGTCTGAGGTGGTCCCCCACCCCATGAATCTGCATTCCTAACAAGCTTCCGAGGGATGCTGCTGGCCTGGGGACCCCATCACCCTCCCAGCCGCCACGCTACCCTGACGATAAAGTCTCTTCCCTGTCAATAATTTAAACCCTGGGTACTTAACATGTGTATTCATTTCAACACGTGGCTCATTCATTCACTAGACAAATAATTGTGGAGCAGCTCCTGGGTGCCAAGGTCTCGGCACCGGCGGCCTCGGCCGTGGAGAAACCAAAGGCCCCTGACATCAACGAGGAAGCTAACATGCCAGGGGGCAGAGGACGGCAAGTCAGAGAACCACTTAGAAACCTAACAAAGTGACAGGCATGCTAAGCACTGGGAAGAAAAA
>CM052897.1:9901265-9948862 GCA_028534135.1 Potos flavus | reverse complement strand
AATCCTGACTCTTCCGTTTTCTAGCTTTGGGGCCTCGGGCAGATCCTTCGACCTCTGTGAGCCTCGGTTTCCTCATCTTTAAAATGGGGGTAATGGTGGTACCTATTTGCCGTGATTGTTGGGATTCAGGGAGATTGTATGGGAAGCTTCTACAATAAGGATGGTCTAGCGAGAATCAGCTGAGTGCTGGGTGCTGGGTGCTGGGTGCTTGTCTCTGTATTAATTCTCAGCCCAATGAACGGTACCCAGGTCACGGCCAAGTGTATTGCAGTTAGCCCCAAAGAGCTGTGGACTGGTGGTTCCTTGAAGGGACAGGTGCTTCCAGGTAACACAGAGCTGGGAGCAAGGAACAAGGTGAGCTCAGGGCAGGGCAAGATCCCCGGGGGCCGAGAAGGCTCCCCGAGGGACAGGGATGGAGTCCTTGAGTTGGGCCTCATGACCAAGGGAGGATTTGAACAGGAGAAAATGTGGAAGGACCTTCAGAGGGGCGGGGCGCAGAAGCAAAGGCGGGGGGGGGGGGGTGGGCTGGCTCTGAGCTTGAGTGAGATGCCCGCCCCCCGCCCCCCCGGGACCGCTGCACCCTTGCGATTCAGCTGGTTCCCCATAGGGTTCTCGTAGCGGGGGGGTGAGAGAGCCAAGGGCAGAAGAGAGAGCCACAGAAAGTGTCCTGCTGGGAAGGAGGGGTGCGTGAGTCTTGTCCCCTCCCCTCTCCCCTCCCTTTCTCTCCCCAACTCCTTCTACACATCCTCAGGCCGTCCTCAACGCCTGGTGGGTCTGTCGTCCTCAGGGTGGAGTTTAATGGCCTTCGTGGGTGCAAGTGTCCCAGGGCCCCTCCCCCCACTTTCCTTGTCTGGATGGGACCACGCAAGGTGGAGACTGCGGAGGCTGGAGAGGGAGGAGAGAAGCTTCTCCCGCGAGGGAGGGGACTGCACCTCTCCAACCCTGGTTTGGCATTTTCTGTGCGGGGAATGAGGAACCCGGCGTTGCTATGGAAACTGCCATCCCCTGCTCCCTGTGTCATTCTCTGTGGGAAGTTCCCGCGTGTAGGGGGTGGGGGCGGCGTGCAGGGGATACTCCTGCTGCGCTGGGTGCTGGGATGCAGAAGCGCCGGCTCTGGGGGCGGTGGGGGAGAGTGGGTGGGTGTGCAGGGGCGGATGGCGCCTGGGACAGGAGTGCCTGGGTGGCCCTGCTCCCAGGATGGGCTGCAGGGCTCCTGACGTGAGGGGGAGGGGCAGCCGTGGAGCTCGGGCTGCTTCTCCGGCACCGTCCCTGGGATGGGCACTCACTCTTGAAAGGCAAAGAACAGTTTGCGGAACCCTGTCGTGTGGGCTCTGGAAAGAGCTCGGACCGACAGTCACTGAGACTCAGGCTTGAACACCCGCATAGTTGGCTTCCCTGTGCCTCAGTTTCTCCACAGCTACCAGACGTGCCGAGGGACAGCAGCCTCACAGAGTGGTGACACGGGGCTGCGACTCCATGCACCTGTCCGCTTCCTGGTGTCTATACTGGAGGCAGCATCTCATTAAGTGGGGTCCCCTTCTCCCTTGACCCCATTCAGGCTGGCAGTACGAGCCCCGCTTTACAGATGAGGAGACCAAGGCCCCATTAGGGGAAGGAAGGGGCTCCCGGTGCATAGGGAGTCGGGGCGGGGCCCCTTCCCAGGAGGCCCTCGAGCTCGAGGCTGCTCCCTGGAGCTGACCTTAATTGCCGGGCTTGTGACCTATAGGACTCCCTCTCCCCGAGTCACATGCCAAACCCCAGTGCCCCTTGTCACTGTCATCAGAGGGACCAGGCCTGTGGCAGAAGCACCTCTCTTTTGGCTTCTAATATTAAAGTAGAATAAAGGGCTTTGCTTTCTCTGTGGAAACAAAAGATGGGGGTGGGCAGAAAAATAACCCTCCAAGCCCCAACATCAACAACCCCTCCACACAAGCACCCCTCTCAGCTCCCAGAACGGAAAGGAACCTTCCAGGTGACTTGTTACCTCTTTCTGGGGCAGAAGAAGGTGGAGAACTAATTTTAACTTCTCGGGTTTTTTTTTTAGCCTTTATGTTTTTCAGACCAGGGGTAGGACATCAGGTGCCCCCTGAGTCCACAGAGTTGGGGGAAGAATGAAAGAAGGTGGTGATTTTGCTTCTACCAGACACGTCCTGTCAATCACAGGGGGTAGGGGTGCCAAGAAGGTCAGGATCCGGCGGTGCTCGCCTTCTCCCCTCCCCAGAAAAGCTCCTGCTCGTTCCTCCCCCAGATCCGAAAGTATCACCCAGGGAATTAGGAGACTGAAACCAGATGTAGGAATTTGTGAAACCCGGATTTGCTGTGTGGCCCTGGGCAAGTCGCTTCCCCTCTCTGGGCCTCGGTTGTCTCATCTGTTATAATGGGACAGTAATGGCTGTCTTGCCCAGCTCCCAGGGTAGCCGTGGAGGCTCAAAGCAGCACTGGGCTGATTTCTTGGCTTCAGCCTCAAGAGGGAAATAGCAAAACTGGAGAAGTTCCCACACTGATTGGAATGGGGCAGGGACCCCCAGTCTACCCACTGGAGAAGGAGGACCAGGAGATCAGGCTCTGTTTTGTGCCCGGCCCAGTGCTTGACACATGGGGGGTCTCTAATGCGCATTTATCAATGAGGATTCTTGCTGGGGATGGTGACGAAGGTTAGCCTGGAGAAGTGGACAGATTTCAATTCTATACAAGGGCCCTGAGCTAACAGTGGGGGAAATGAGCCCCTTACTCCCAAGCTTTTTTTTTTTTTTAAGTACATTCCACACCCAACATGGGGCTTGAACTCATGACCTTGAGATCGAGGGTCCCATGCTCTACAGACTGAGCTAGGAAGGCGCCCCTTGGAAATGAGTTCCCATTAAGCATTTGCAATGTGTTAGGGAACTCAACAGAAATCGCTAAGCTTTACTGGGTCCCAGGCAGAGGCTCTAAAGGTTCTCCTGAACAACTGTGAGCGCTGGCGCTGAGACCCCTGCAGCAGGCCCCCCCCCTGCAGTAGCGCCCCTTGCCCCCCCTCCCCCAGCAGGCAGGGCTCGCCACCAGGTGAGCAGGACCCATCTCCCCCACCTCTACCACCCAGCTAAAGGTGGAGGAGGCTGCTCCCTCAGGGCTGGCCTGTCTCCCACGCCCCCTCTGCCCCGGTCACCCCAAGAGACGGGTGTGTGTCCCCAGCACGAAGCCTGGGGAGTGACCAGGCCAGTGCTGTCCCGGCTGCAGGTGTCTGCTCCTGCTGAATAAATCATTATCGGGCCCATCAAGCATCTTCCCCCAGAGGAGCGCTCTCTGCCTCCCAGATGCTATCTCCCCCCAGGAAGCCAGGTGCCCCTGCGACAGATGGCGAGCAGGGCCGAGCCTTCCACCTGGTCAGGCTTACGTTTCCCAAACTGGAACCAGCCCTCCCGGCCATGCGTGCGCCGCCCAGCTGACGGCCGCTCTGCCCGGCTCAGAAGCCCCCGGGGCTCCCCGGCCCCTGCGGAAGGGGGGCCCCCCGACATCCTCACCGAGACCTGCACCTGCCATTCCCCTAACGCACCTCTGCTAGAGTCTCCCCAGCATTCTTACACGCCCTGCGTAGGTCCACCTCCATGGCTTTGCTCGTGCCATCCCCTCCTGCCGCGGTCTCCCCTCCCATTGCTAAGGCGCACCCTGGTTCCGGGCCGCTCTGACGGCCTTGTTAGCTGAGCCCCGTGTGCGGACTCTAAGCCTCTCCAGGGCAGTGCCCGCGTCCCCAGTGTTTCACCCAGGCTGAGCACCCCCGCCCCTCGGCATGCTCCGTGCTAATTGCCCGCTCACTTGCCTTGGCCTCCCCTCGACCCAAAGTTCCAGAAGGGCAGGGACGCGTCCCTGTTCCTCATCAGTGTCTATTTCTACCTCCTTTGTATTCCCAGGGTCTGGAACAGAGTCTACCCTCGCTCCCGGAAAAAAGAAAAGAAAAAAGAAAAGAAAAGAAAAGGAGAAGAGAAGAAAAGAAAAAGAAAGAGAGAGAGAGAGAAAGAAAGAAAGAAAGAAAGAAAGAAAGAAAGAAAGAAAGAAAGAAAGAAAGAAAGAAAAGAAATATTATTTGTCTTGAAACCTGGATCTCTCCAGACGCCTCCAATTCATCGAATCTGTTTTAGAAACCCTCGAGCTGGCGTATCTTCCTATTATTATCTTATTCCACCTTTATATCAGGATCCTTGTTTAAAATGCCTTGGGAGCAGTTTTAACTCGATTCCAGAAAAGATGATTTATACCTGACACAGACGGGTAAACAGCCCTTAGATAGATTACCTACCGTCGCCCCCGTCCTGCACGCCGATGCAGCCATCCCGCCGACGTGGCTGGGAGCCGCTCCAATAATCCCCTTTACAAGATGACCTTTGCAGGCTACGCATTTTCGGGCAGAGAAATTCAGTTCAAGTTTGTAACCGACTCTGGCTATCACATGTCTCTGAATATTCTTCGGCCAAAAGTAACAAAAGCTGAGGGCACCAGATAAGAAAGATGGGGGATTAATTGCTCATCTTGGTTGAGTGCTGCTGGCGGGCTGGGCACGGTTCATCCTCTGTAGAGTGAGGGAAGGACGAGGGGGGTGGGGACAGAGGGACACACGCGTGTCACGTTTCCGACTTCTCTAGAACTTCAACGTTCCTCGTCTCATCCAGTCCCCCAACCTCAGAGTCCAAGAGGACAGAAAGGTCACCCGGTGTGGTCTCAAATCTCGGCATCCTCCCCGAAGATGCCCATCCCACCTGCGCCGGCCCAGGGCCAGCGACGGGCAGCAACTCGCTCCAGCCTCAACGGCCCCGTGGTTAGAAGGTGTGGCCGGGGTGGAAAGCAAGCCTGTGGGCTTCGGAGCCCAATCTTGGAGTTCTGGCTCTAGGCGGCTCTGTGACTGAGTGACACACTTGCTCCCGTCTGGACCTCTTCCCCCCGGGGGGCCGGGAAGTGGGGGCACGGTGGTGTGTTTCTCAGGGCGATGATAGAGCGTCACAGGGCTTAGGACTGCGGCTTCCCAGTAGGCAGAGCGGGACTCAAGCGGGACTGGCATTTTCAAGCTGGGTGACCTTGGGCACGTCGCACGAGCCTCAGTTTTCCCATCTGGTAAAGGGAGTAATAACGGCACCTCTCCGAGGGTCATCGTGAAGATTAAACGAGCCCCAGTAGTTGGGACCAAGGGAAATTGATGATACCAACCATCGCTCATGCAGCACTTGACTGAACGCTTACCGTTGGCGGGGCTGCGTCCTAGGGTAGACGTACGTCTATATCCCTAGCCCCCGGGACACAGAGATGGGAAGTAACCCTCCCAGCAGCACACAGCTGGCTCGTGGCAGGGGCAGGATTCGAACACAGGTCGTGGCCCCAGACCCCGGGTCCTCTCCCTAACCTTTCCAGCCTTTCAGCAGGGCCAGTGCGGCCGGGTCCTAGTAATCCCAGGCAGAACTGCCCCCGACACAGCCTGCGGACCTCTCTCCTGGGAGGACCCCTCTCCTGTTGTATGCGTGTGCTGTGCCCACACCTGGGCGTCCCTGTGCCTGCACCGTGCTTGCGCCCCAGAGCTGGGCCGTGTTTTCATAAATCCAAACAGGCGTTATGTTAAGTGACTAAGCAATAGTAAATCATCACCGATAAAACACAGCCGGTGTTGGCACACTCCATCTTTCCGAAACCTGCTCCCATCCATAAAAATACGGTCTGTGGGTCTCATCATAATCCTGGGTGCTGAAGAGGGGTCAGAGAAGGGTCACGCAACTAGCCAGTGACGGCACAAGGAGAAGCCAAATCTGCGGGAGCCTTTGTTCATCGTTGGGCTTGATGAGACCGAGGTCTCTTGAGATCTGCCCCTCAGGGGTGTGGCCTGCACTCCTCCAGGCCAGCCTAGCAATTTGGAACATTCTAACTTAATGCTAATTTCGTTTGGAGAATGGTTTTTATTTGATTTAACGATGGGCAAAGAACCTGGGAACTCAGAAGCTAGTTAAGGGATCAGATCAGTCACTTAACGTTATTAGTCAAAGTTTGCGTTTTTACCATGCACGACAAAACCCAACCCTGCTTCCCCCTTTCTCTGGATGTGTGGCCAGGAAGGCTGGGGCTGGCTGTGGGCAGGTGCCTCCCCAGCCCAGCCCAGCCATTCAGTTTCCCTAACAGGGATAACCCCCTCCCTCTTTTTTTTAAAGCTAAGCAGGCATGGGCTCAATGAATTGCGACAATAAACCTATTAAGTAGGTATTAATCTTATCCCCATGTTGCAGATGGGGAAACTGAGGTCCGGAGAGACTCAGCGACGACGTACTTACGGTTATAAAGGCAGGAAGTGGTGGCGCTGAGATCCACACCCAGGCTGTGTGTCCCCAGTGCCTGGGGGAGTCACCGTCCCTGTCCCCGTCCCCGTGAGGCTCTACCGGCCGCCCTCGACTCCGGCTTCTTTGCCAGCGGGGCTCCTCCTCCTCTGCCGCCAGGACCCCAGTGGGGGATGACCATGGAGCTGGGAAGTGGCCGGGAGGGAGGGGGAGCCCTGGCTTGCAGCAGTGGCCACCCAAGGCCAGGGCGACTGGGCAGTTAACCCGCACAAGGCGGCCCATCAGGCTTCTCCTTCCAGCTCCTCATTACAGTCCTTAATTATGTGCTACCAGCGGTTCCCGAGTGGAGGGCGAGAAGGAAGGGAGGCAGAGCCAGCTTCCAGATGGCCCTTCTGGCGAGCGTGGGCTTCATCTGGTCTTTATGTAAGAGTCGCTCTAACTTCCCAGATTGCCTTGGAGGCAGACGTTTAAACACTTGTTTTGTGTTTATGATACAGAGGAAGAAATTAAAAGGCCCCCAGAGGAAAAGGAGAAAGAAAGAAAGAAAAAAAACCCAGGAGTGATTCTGGGGGCTTGTCAGGCGAGATGGAGAGAGAAACCAGGTCTGGGACTGGTTTCAAGAGAACGGCAAGCAGGCGGCTTCCCTGGGCGTGGGCGGTGAGATCCAGGATTCCATGATCACGAGCAGGGAGGAGGGCGAGCACCCTTCTGGTGACAGATCAGGGCAAGAAATGGCCCGTGATCGAGGGTCTGATGTGTGCTGAGCACGGAGGTACTCTTGACAGATTCTCTCTAATTCTCTCAACATCATTACAGATGTGGAAACTGAGGCCGGGGGGGCTCAGCCTCTCTGCCAACATTAGCTTGCCTGTAGAGCTAGCCTTGGACGGGGACTTCTAGAAGTTTTCCACCAGGAACACCTTCCCACATCTTCCCCCATTCCACCCCTCCTCCTGCAGAAAGCCTCCCTGGAAAACCCAGCCCAGGGGTGTGAGGCTCTCCTCCCCAAGCTTCCCATCCTCAAGGCTTCTGGACCAGATCTCTAACTTCCTCTGACCTTGGGTTGCTCTGGAGCTCCTCGGATCTGTCGGAAGAGGCTCCGCGGCCATCACTCCAAGCCGCTGTTGGCTTTTCAGATTCTCCCCGAGGCACTCTGACCTCGGCTCGAACATTTGCACGAACAGGGAGAGAACCCCTTGCACATTCTTGGGCACAGATGGTGGTCTACACTTCTCCATTACAGAATCACCTAATGGACAGCAAGTACCGAGGCTTTTCTCTTCTTGTCTATACCTTTTGGGGGGGAGGTTGCAAGGATATACGAGCCATCACCACGGCTTTATGGATGAGGACACTAAGGCCCAGGATGCTGGGGGTTTTGCCCACGGTCACACAGCGAGCTGGAGACTGAGCAGGAAGGAGAACTCAGGCCCAGTCCCTAGCCTGGTGCTCCTCCTCCCTCTGTCTGCCCAGCTTCGGTGACGAGCCAGGACCCCCGGTGAGGTTGGGGTTTGAGAGATCACAGGACTTGGTGGTGTGGGAGGGCGAGTAGGGAGATGGGGCTGGAGGCAGAGGGAGGCACACTTGACGTGAGACCCAAAATGACCCGATGAGAAAAATAAGGACTCCTTGGGTGTCGAGTTAGAATAAACCAGTTTTCTTTCTGGTATTTTATGGGCCTGTATATCCTTGCAGACACTGTGGCCAAAATTGAGGGTTATGAGACAGAAACAAAGCCAATGGATCTATTTCTGTGGTTTTTTGTTATATAACAAACCATCCCCAAACTTGGTGGCTTAAAATAACAATGGCTCTATGATTTCTTGTGCTTCGCTGGTAGGCAGGGTCACAGCTGGACACGCATGCAGCCATTCAGCTGGTGGCTGGAAGGTTCTAGAAGGGCCACATCAGTTCCCCTCTAAGTGGCCTTTCTCACCACCTGGTACCTCCTTCCTGTAGGACAGCTTGGATCTCCTTAGTACGTGGTGGCTGGACTTGGGGAGAGTGACGGCGGGAGCTTCTGGGCCTCCCGAGGCCCAGGCTGGAACTGTCACTTCTGCCACATTCTGTTGGTCAAAGCGAGTCACGATGTACCCTGGATTCCAGTGGAGAGGAAATAAACTCCACATCTTGATGGGAGGAATCGTGGGTGTCCGTATTTGCAGACAAACTCCCACAGGAAGTGGATAGGGATCAGGGAACGAGGAAGGGACATAAGATGGGATTGGCACAAATTTGACTTATGCACAACTTTCCAGAAGCTCACCACCCGTCTGCACGGGGCTGGAGCTGGGGGTTCTGCGCAGCTGTCTCTGCCTCTCTTCCACTACCCTGCTTTCTTCTTCAAATAACCCCATCGGCGGGAGACCACTAAAGCAAAAGAGAAATATACCAAGGCCACAGTCATTAGCATCCTGGAACATTGGATTCTATTTCTGGCAGATCTGAGGTAGTTGGCAAACCTCTACCCCCTGCATCCCTGGCTCAGCACTCCGAGGTAATGAGCCCACTGTATTATGTGGCATTAGCAGAAGTGCCGGGTGCCAACCGAGAGAGGAAGTAGACTCCCCACACCCCACGAGCATCAGCATGCACCTGGCGCTTGGGGTTCTGCTCTGGGCTCAGGGGAAGGCAACTCACCTCGACTGAGTGCCCACTGCGTGCCAAGCGCTGCTTGGCACGTCTGGCCCTTGCTTTTCTTCTGAGCCTCCGCTTGTGCTCTTTTCTCTCTTCCTGCCTTCCGGTCAATCTGGGTGTATCCTAGGTCTTCCAAGGGGCCACTCGTTCTCTTCCTGGCCTTTGCGTGTTCTGTCCCTTCGGCCCGAAACACACTTTCCCTGGTTAACTCCCGGGAAACTCCGCAAATCAGGATCGCTGTCTTCTCTGGTAGACTGTACGCTCCCGATCCGGTGCTGTCCAAGTGTTTGTTGAATGACTGAATGATGGAATGAATGAGACTTCACAACAGCCCCTTTGACAGATGAGACAACTGAGGCTGAGAGAAGTAACTTGTCCCAGGGCAGAAGGAGGTGAGAGACAGAGCCAGATGGGTTGGTGGCCACGCTTGTGTCCTTTCTACCACACTTGGCTCATAAGCACACATGCAGGTGTGGCCAGCGGTGATGAGGAGGGGCGCGGGGTGCTGGGAGAATAAGCGAGAGTCCAGGTACTTCTCCCGGCCATTGCTCACAGAGAGCGATGCCAGAGACGGGGGCGGACCCTGGAGCCCGGCCTCCGAACTGCAGTGTTTGGGCGAGCCTCTGCGGATCTGGTTTCCCTCTGGAAAGTTGTGCTAACCCCTAAGGTCCTTGACACCCTCTGGGTAAAAGGGCCCAGGGCAGATTTCAGGTCAGAGTCAGGAGGTGTTAATCCCAGAGGGCCAGCCAGAATGCCGCATCGGAGATGACTTCCTACCGTGGAGAGAGCACTGGTTTCAGAGTCCCACACAGATTCAGGATCCCAGCTCCATCAATAAGAGCTGAGTGACTTTGGCCCAGTTACTTAGCCTCTCTGAGCCTCACTTTCCTTGTCTGGAAAATGGGAATAATAAGATACTCTTTGTAGGGTAATTGAGAAAGTTAAATGGGTTAATTGTGCAGTATGCTTTAACAGGGTCTGCCTCCCCAGCTTGAGCCTGGCCTAAAGGAAGCAGTTGACAAATATTAGGCTAGAAGACCCATTGTTCTCCCTTTGCCATTGAACCTCTCCTGCCTCGGTTTCTCTTCCATGTACTGTTTTGCTCTGCATGCTTCCTGGGGCTATGGGAAGATTAAATGTGAGGAAAGATGAAGAAGACACCCGTAGAGTCCTGTCTGAAGTGCAAGGCTAAAGCAAGTTGTGTTGCCTTTGTGCCTCCATCTGGACCACACCGGGTCAAGGCCAAGGGCCTGATAAATAACTGGAGAGGAGCAGAAATTTCATGGGCTTAGGAAAAGGTGATGGTGATGATGGTGGTGGTGGTGGAGATGATGATGATGGAGATGGGAATGATGATGACGGAGGAGGAGATGATGACGGAGATGGAGATGATGGAGATGGGGATGATGATGATGGAGGAGGAGATGATGACGGAGGAGGAGATGATGATGGAGATGGAGACGATGGAGATGGAGATGATGATGACGGAGGAGATGATGGAGATGGGGATGATGATGACGATGAGATGATGACAATGATGGAGATGATGACACGGAGATGATGACCATGATATTGGATGGACAGATGGATGGATGAGAGGGTTCCTTATAGCATATTCAGGCCAAGCCTTAAGAAGACAGTAGGATGTCATAAAAAGATCAAAGAACTACTTGTTCAAAGACCCATATATATTTTCAGTCCAGGCTCTGCCTCTTACTAATCAAGCGACTCTGGACAAATCACTACCCATCACTGAGCTTCAGTTTCATCACCTACTCAGTGGGAACAAAGCCGCTGTCCTGCTTACTTCACGGGAGCCCCCACGGAGATCACACCGTGATCATTTTCATGCACACGAGCAGCTGTGGTTGTGCTGCTGTATCTGGGAGTAAAGCCTACCCGCTGCCACTCATTGCCATCGAGGGAATTGACATCAGCCCAAGCTCTGTTGCTTCCTTGGCCCCGTGTCTTTAAGCCAATGAGACCCCTCCCAGCTTCCTCATCTACAAATGAGGCTAATAGTGTTACCTCCACATAGGGTTGTGGCCTGGCTAAAATGGGTTCTTGTAGGTACAGGGACCAACGCAGTACCTGAGAGACGTGGGAGCTTCAGAAATGGTCCTCATTATGATTAACAGCCCCTGGTTCATTCTGGCTATTTCTTTCCTGGCTATACCCTTACCTTGGCCTGACCTGCTATAATGATCCTCCTCTCTTCGTCATCACTGCTCCCCGCAAAACACTCTTGTGGCACATTCTTCAAGATCTAGATGAGGTCACAAAGGGCTGCCCTGTAAGGTTGTGCAGGTTGCTTACTGGTTCAAGGGCACCGAGCTAAGGAAATTCAGCTCATGTTCTTCCCCTTCCCCTGCCTGCCAAAGCTGTGAGACCTTCTCTAAGGCTCTTCCTGAAGGAGGCAACTTTTCTAATTGGTATAAAAACTAGAGCTAAGAGGCACCAGAGTCATTCATTTAGTTTAGAAATGTAGAAACAGGTCTCAGAGAGGATCTGACCCAACGTTCTTGTTGCAAAGAAAAAGAAACTAACCACTATTCATTCATTCATTCATTCATTCCTCTATTGGATGTTTACTGAATACTTCCTATGTGAGAAATGCCATCTCTATGCTCAGCTGGAGGCAGAAGTGGTCAGATGGGGAGAAGGGCACGAGGTGTGGCCGGTTCGTCTGTGTTCCTGCTGACCCGTCCTTATCGTTCCATCTCAAGGGATGTTTGGGGCGGCCCTGTAATCTGGCTGCCCCCTGACCCCACGCTCCTGATCCAGCTGGGCTCGTGCTGCTGGTGACCCAATGACCCGTGCTAAAGGCTTGAGGCTGATTCAGATGCCTGGGCTCCGGCTCTAGCCTGCCAGTAACATGCTTTGAACTTGGTGAAGCCACCAACCATCCCTTTGTCTTCAACGCAGAAAAATCGGGCCCCGTGACCGCTAAGGTTTTGCTAATTCTAATCTTCTAATCAGTGTTTCTCAAACTCTGATGTGTGTCGGAATTACCGGGAGGGCTAGTTAAAACCCAGATGGCTGGGCCTTGCCTCAGGTCTTCTGATTCAGTGGGTCTGGGGTGAGACCCGTATTTCTAACAAGTTCTCTAGATAGTGCTAATGCTGCTGATCCAGAGACCATACTTTGAGAACCACTGCTCTACCCCTAAGCAAACCGGGCTGCACATTAGAATGCTTGGGAGAGCTTTAAGCAGCGTGGATATCAAGCCCGATATCAGAGCAATTAAATCAGTGCCTCTGAGCGGGAGCCTGGGCTTTGTTATCACGTAAGCCTCCCCCAAGGTGATTTTTATCCTCCGCCAGGGATAGGAACCACTGTTCTAGAAAAGCAGCCGGGGATGTGACAGGATGTTGGTTGGGCAAACACCTTATTTCCCTTTGGAGAAATGTCTTTCGGATGTCTCCCGTTAGTGGCGTGGTTCTGAACAGCCTCCCCGAGCCTCAGTTTCCCCTTCCGTCAGTGGGGTTGTTAGGAGAACTAAACTGAACTCTGCTCGCCGCGTCTGCCCTCCCCTTCCTCTTGTTTCCAAGGAGAGCTTGTGCACGCTTCTGCTCTGTGGCTGTTCAGCTGAGCGCAATTCAATAAGCATTTATTAAAAAACGCACAACGTGTAAGATGCTACCCTTAATGATGTGGGAATACGAAGATGAATCAGTCCCCGTCCCCACTCCAAGGAGCTCACGTGCTAATGGGGATGATGAAGCATGTGGCCAAAATGTAAGGCAGGATGTGACATAGGCCGTAAAGGAAGTAATCATGACGAAGGCTACTGTGTGCAGGGTCCCCTGCACGAGGCACCTTATATTTTAATCCTCCCGACAACCCATAAGGCGGATACTATAACACCCACTTTACAGGTGAAGAAACTAAGGCTTAAAGGAGTGGTCAGTTACCTACATGCAAGAGCCAGGTTTTGGGTTTTTTAATTTTGATTTTGTTTTTGTTTTTGTATTTTTGCCATGGAGTCCTGGAAGAGGATGACATTCACACCGCTAGAAAGGCTAGGAGGCTTTGTGGGGACAGGTGTGAACACCATGTTTTGAAGGATGTGTAGGAGTTTACTGAGTAAAGATAGAGAAGGAGTTTCGATTTTATGTCTTAAGCCATGACAATTCTTGAGCAGGGGGTGGCATAGTTTTGAAAAAGATTAAAGTGGTCATGGATTGGGGGGGGCAGCGGGACAGGGAGCCCAATAAGTAGGGAGGCGACTACAGACAAATGAGCCATTCGAGATGGTGAGGCAAATGGGCAGGGGAAGGATAGGAAAGCGGGGGACACCGGGAAGTGTGCTATTGGAGCTTCTTTGGGCATCGATCTCTTTGTGCACCTGCTTATTGACTGAGCCATTCTACATTTGAGGAGGGGCGGGGGTAGGGGCAGGAGCAGGCGGGTCTCCCGGGGCCCCGCAGCTCCAGGTGCAGCAAGCCTCGAGATATGGTCCATGGAGCGTGACCGGCTCTGAGCGGAGGATGGGCCTGAAGCAGCAAGTAATGGGTCTCGGGCTGGCTTGAAGCTAGCCACCTGCCACATTTCCTGGATGGGAGTGGGAGAACTGGCCCGACGGCCTGCGTGCTTCTGACCCCAGCCTTCCTGGTGAAGCTGGACACGTTGCCTGCCTCCTACTCTCCAGCTTACGGCCAGCTGAAGGCGTGCAGCCTCTGTGTCTAGCTGAGCACAAGCCCTCCTGGGCCGAAGCCAGTTCCTAGAAGCAAAGTCTGAATGTGGAAAGAGTGCTGGGCTGGGATCCTGCCATTTGCTGGCTGGGTGACGTTGGGCACACTCCTTAGCCCTAGCCCAGATTTCTTATCCTCTGATCGGAGCACTAAACACAGTCAAGTAATCCAAGTGCTACACTCTCCGCTTAGTCCCTTCTCCTCCACCTATCCCATATTCTCTGGTTGATGTCCCCAGGGAACCTCGAGACCACACAGGGACAAAGCAGAGCAAGCCACTTCCTAGAATTAAGGTTGAAGATGATTTTGGCACTTTTGGTACCCTGCGGACCTAGCATATCATACCCATTTTATAGGTGATACAACCAAGGCCCAGAGGAAAGCGCGAGCTGAATTTCCTTAGCTAAGCGCCCTTGAGCCGGTAAGCAACCTGTGCAACCATACAGGGCAGCCCTTTGTGACCCCATCTAGTCCTTGAAGATTGACTAGTCATTTGAGGGGTTACAGAGGCAGGACTTGAATGCCAGTCTCTCACCCACTGGAGCTGGACCCCCAGCTTGGTGCCCCTCAGACCTCCACCACCCTCCATGAGGTGGGAGGACAGGTCTGGTAGTGGAGGGAAGATTGGCAGACATCGTCCAGGTCCAGGGTTCTGCAAGCGATGGACAGTTCTCTGGATGATACAAAATATGGTTCCATAGACAGTATGTGTCCCTTCGCATCATCACACAGTGAGAACATTCTCTTTTCAGGCTCCGGAAAGCATGAAGGAAGAAGTCTCCGATGGGTGCTAATAGGTCTTTGACACCTCTCCAAACTTTGCCAATCTCCCTTCTTTCACTGAGGGCACATCTCAAGCCTTGGCATGCGAGTTTCCAACTAGAATTTAATAACCTTGGTTTGTTTTCATTGTGTTTATTTTTACTCTTACCTTCTATTTATGGCAAGTGATACTGGCTTCCCATTTAAGGCAGGGATATAACGATGCTCTAAAAAAATGTGTTGGGGGGAGAGTGGGTCTTGGACTTAAGAATACTAAGTAATAAGTGGTGTCTGGATATGGCATAATAGCAACGACTGATGTGTGCCCTAGTTCAAAGTGGGGAGAATGGAGGTGAATGCCCAAGGCTTCCGGCTCGTCCCCAGCAGGGCTCTCTCTACAGTGCTCTCCGAGACCTGCGCCTGCAGACCTCCACTCAGAAGCGCGCGAGGCTAAGGTGACTCCGCAGCTCCTCCGGGCGGCACGTGCGGTGCCCACGCGCCGTCCGGCAGGGTCTCGCGGGCCGGAGATGTGGGGGCAGGCAGGCCGGACACCGGCAGGGCACCTGAGCATTTCCGCCACGGAGGAGGGCGCGGGAGTCCTGGCGCGCGGGCTGGGGACCTCGGGCGACTGCCTGCGGGACCCTCGCGGGTCACCTGCGGCCGGCGCTGTGTGCGTGCGAAAGCGCGTGCAGACGTCAGCCTCCGAGGCTGGTGCCGCCTTCCGGTCACGGTGCGCGCCCCCAGCCGCCCCGCCAGCCGCCCCGCCAGCCGTCCGGGCCCCACGCGCCGGGGCACGCGGAACGCCGGACTGCGGCGCCCGGGCGGCCGCGGGCGGGGCGAGGGGGGGGCGGGGCCGGGCCACGGGACCCGCCGCCCATTGGCCGAGCGCAGTGCCGGGGGCGGGGCGCCGGGCAAGGCGGGCGAGCGCGCTCCGGCAGGCCGAGGCGGGCGCAGGGCGGCGGGACCAGCTGCTCGCGGGCCGCGGAGGGGGCGGGCGGGCGCCGCGCGAAGGGTCCACCGACCCGACGCTCGCAGGCGCGGCGGAGAGCGCCCAGGCCTGAGGTGGGCTTCTGCCGCTGGGCTCGCCACGGGGAGCCCCGGCTGCGATTGCTTTCCGGAGGGACCGTTGACCTCGCCCTGCGGGAGAGAGGGGCGTTCGCCTCCAGGAGAGGGAGGGAGGGAGGAGCTTGGGCCCGCAGAAAGTTCGCCCCCTCCGCGGGCCAGAGGAGGTGAAGTGGGTGGAGGAGCGGGTTTAAGGCTAACTCGGAGCTACGTGCGAAACCTTGGGGCGGCGTTCAAGGCCCCCTCCCACACGCGCGCGGAGCTGAGCGCCCTGCTCCTCCTCCAGCTGCTGGCGTCGCCTCGTAGGGAGAGAGGAGCCATCCCTCTGGCGCGGGGAGAGCTGCAGAGCTGCAGGCAGAGGAGGAGGCCGCGGTGAGCGGGGCAGCACCCCCACCCCGGGCGACCCCCTTTGGCGCGGGCGGAGAAGGTGGCATAAGCGGCCAGCACAGGTTCGCCCACTCGGGACGCGCACACACGCGCGCACCCGCAGGAACCTCCAAAGGACCCTCTTAAAGCCCCGGAGTCGCCCCTACCGCCCTCCCCCAGCCCCGGAGACCTAGGCGGGGACCCCGGGATCGGACGTCCCCGCGCCTCCGGGCACCTGGCTCAACAAGAGTCCCCCGGGTCGGGGCAGGGCAGGGCCGGCGGCGGCGAGCCCGAGCCCGCCCGGCTCCCAGGCCCCTCCGAGACCTCGGAACCCACCCATGGGGCACCGGCTCCCCATGTCCCCTCGCCCGGCCGCGCCCAGCCCGGCGCCCGGAGCCGCACAGAGGAGGAGCCCGGCCCAGTGACCCCGGAGCCGCTGCAGACTCTGGAAGCCTCGGCGGCAGCAGCGGCAGCAGCCGGAGAGGCCAGCGGTTCCCCGCACCTCCAGGCGCTTCCAGGCAGCCCTCCAAGCTGTGCCAGGGGCCCAGCGAGCCATTCTCAGGTAGGAGAGAGACACCCCAACAGAACTGGGGAGCTGGCCGAAGTGGGGGAAGCCAGGAAGAAAGGTTTGAGTCTTGTGGGAGGAAGGCTAGAGGAGGCTTTATGTGACTAGGGAAAGTTAAGCTGATTGAGCATCTACTATGTGCCCGGTTCATAGGCAACTTCACATATCTCAAGAAAATGATCCTAGTTGAGCACCTACTGTGTGTCAGGCCGAGTGCTAGGCCCTTTACTTAGCCGGGTGGGAAAGACGTATGGAGCTTCTACTCTGTGCTAGATGTGTTGCTAGGAGCTTTCCGTTTCAGGGACGTAGAGCAATAGCCATTTAAATATGAGGACACAGTGTCAGGGAGGAGGGAAGATTAAGGAGCACCTTCCTGTCCAGTGTTCCTCAGCTTTTTGGGGGGTTGGTGCAGGAGCGAGTTTCCTGGGTGATTCTTTCCCCCGGAAATGTTTCCTGTCTTTAGCTGGCCTGGAGGGCCTCCAAGTCCCTCTGAGGGGCTCTCTCTGACCTCTCTTCCCTTTGCCTCCTGCCCTGGGAGGATGACGAGGGATGTTCAGAATTCACCGCAGGTAGGAGGCCAGGCTGGGATGGGGCAGCGAGCTCGGGAGCCCCTGATTCAGGCTTACCCTGGCGTCACAGTGACAAGATGGGGTGCCCCAAGTCCTCTGCCTGCACTCCAGTCCTACCCCACCTGGCTGTTCCAGGCGGCCCCTTGAATGCCAGGAGGAGGTGCGTCAGAGGAACCCACTTGCTGTGTACTGGCCTCTTGACTTCTGGCTGAACAGTCCGGGCCACGCGACGGGTTTGCTTCCACAGTCGCTGTCAGTGACCAGGCCCACCAGTCCAAACCATTTGCCCAACGGTGCTGAGCTGGTGAGAGGCAGGGCCGGTCTTCAAGAGACCGATGGCTGCCCACTTTTTACCATCCCGAGCTGCCAAGGGAGGCGAGGCTGGCTTGGCCAAGCCCCCAGGATGCCCCTCAGTGTGGGGATGGAAGCCAGTGGATAATGTGTGTGTCCAGAGGGGCTGGGGTGTGTGCTAATGGAAGAGGCTCGAGGTGTGTGGGGGGGGTGGGGGGGACTGGTGCAGCCAGCTCTGGGACTCACAGGGAGAAGGACACGTCCAGACTCTTGTCCTGATGTCCTTGTCCCTCTGATCCCCTCCATCTTCCAGGCAGGCCCTGGGTGAGGGGCTTGAGGGCGAAGAAGGGGGCGAACCACCCACAGATGCATTTGCTGGGAGCCGGCTGGGCAGGGTTTGGGGTGAGTCCTGGGCAGGGCGCCTGCCCCCAGCCACCTGTGGGGAGAGAGAGGGAACAAGAATCTAATAGGACCTCAGGGGTCATTCCTCTGCCTGACGCCAGCTGAGGCTTCACTGAGTCAGGCACTGTTTGGAAAAAGATGGGTTTTGGCCAGAGGGTGGGTTTTTAGGGAGTTAAGAGCCCAGGGTTTCGAGCCCCGCAGCCTAATTCTCATCCTGGCCTGGCCGGTGGTCCGCGTGAGCTGGGGCAAGTGACTCATCCACGCGGATCCCCAGGGTTCCCCCCAGTCCGGTGGGTGGATGGTGGTCTGCTCTTCACGGGACGGTTGGGAGGGCCTTGGAACAGGGTACGCGAAGCACCTGGTGTGACGGAAGCCTGTCTGGCTACGGCTGCTCTCCCCCACCAACCCCCCACCCCCGGATGGCCCCGCTCCAGCTCGGCTCTGGGACTTTCTGCCTCCTGGGGGCCCTGGGAATGGCCCTGGGAATGGCCCCGGGGTGCGGTCAGCTGAGAGTCACAGGGCTCCCCTTTGGGCTCATATGCTGTGAGGGGTCCCCATGAAGCACTCTCTGAGCCCCCAGGGTTTGGCTCTACATTCTCGAAGGGCCCCACTGCCCCTCTCTGCTCCTCGATGTGTGGGGTCAGCCCGGCTGAGGATGGAGAGGGGAGAGCCGGCAGCAGGGGAAAGAAGCCGAGCCCACGGCCCCACAGTACTGCCTCTGGGGGAGGGGAGGGAAGGAGGATGTGGGGACAGGAGGCGGGGCTCACAGAAGCGCCGTCAGCTGGCGTCCAGGTGTCTGGGTGCCACACACAGCCCCACGTGCCTGGGGCCATGTGAAGACTCACAGTCGTCTCCCAGAGAGGAAAGCCACTCCCCCCCCGCTTTGCCTCCTTCTGACGCCCTGTCTCCTCTCTGACTCTCGGCCTCTCCTCTCCGACTTCCTCAGGCCCTTCAGCCACTGATACCAGCACGTCTGTAACAGGAGCTCGGGGCGGTGTGGGGACTAGCATGGTCCCTGGGGGCTGCCGGCCTCTTTCCCTCTCTGTCTAGACAGAGGCGATCACAGCAGAATCCAGTTCCCTGCGGGGGTACTGGGGACGGGGCTGTCGTGGCATGGGGCCTCTTTCCCTCCCGTCTCCACTGAAGACGCAGCCTGGCTTGCCGAGAAGCCTTCAGCGCCCCCCCACCCACTCACTGTGCACCCACAGGTGTGTCCAGGGCATAGAGACCCTCAGCACAGCACCTGGGCCAGCCAGGCGGGGCGGGGGAGGAGGGACAAGGCCTCAGAAGGAAGCTGCAGGTGAGCTCCAAAGGCAGATCCTTTTGCTTCATTCACTCCTGGATCATTTATTGAGCACTTGCTGTGTACAGGGCACTGAGATCCTGTGGGATAAATTGAGAGATGGCCGCAGGCATGAACTAGGGGGGGAAGGTGGGTGTCTTTATCTTGGTCACTGTCCTGGCTCCCTTATTAACTACATGGGCCAGTCATGGAGACTTTTAAGTATCAGGGTCCTTACTTGTGGAATGGACAGGTAATATCTTCCCTGTAGGTAGGCGGTGAGGAGGCTCCTTTGCGTGGGGCCGACAGCCTGGGGTCAGATCTGTCCTTTGCTGGTTACTGGCTGTGTGACCATGAGCAGTTACTACACTTCTCTGTGCCTCAGTATCCCCTCCTGTAAACTGGGGGAGCACCACCTACCTTCTGGGGTTACTGAGGGGGGAGTGAGTGAGTACACGTTAATCAGAGCGCTCAGACACTGGCATACGTTGACTGCAAGGTCAATGTCAGCTCCTGTTTTTGTTTTGTACTTAGCACAGTGCTGGGCACATGGCGGGGGCTGGGTGAGTGGTGATTGTCAGGGCTCCGGGCTTAGGGTCAGTGGTGTGCCGAGCAGGCTTATTGTGTGCCTCTCTTTGCGATTCATTCATCGAGATCCTCGTGGTAGCTGGGAATTGGCCGTGGTGGGAATGTGTGTGCCACGGAGGTTGATTAACGCTACCAATAAAATCTTTTGCAAAAAGGTATTTTTGAGAGCCGGTTTACTGCACAGTGGCTCTTAGTTGGGCAGGGCCCCAGCCGGGGCAAATGCCTGAATGCCCCAATCAGGGCATATGCCAGGAGACTCACACACAGGAGGTCTCTCTACCTCCAGTCTCTTAGCATAACGGCAGAGGACCTTATGATGTTGGAGAGGGCTTCAGGGTAAGCGAATGAGGCATTCCAGGCCCCTGAGCTGGAGCAGCCAGGCGTGCCGACCCGTGGGAGCTGGCCTGTACAGTTCCCAGTACACTCTGAAAAGAGGTGCCTTCCCTGGGCAGATGAACTCCACAAAGACAGTCCCCACTTTTGCACTCAGCTGGGTGCCTTGTGCAGTGCCCAGCCTGCACAACCGTGTGTGGCAGCAGGCTGAGGGCAGAGGGGACTGATACTGCAGCAGGCCTGTATCCATTTCTAGTTCCTCTTCTCTAGAGGTGGGGGAGGGATTCCTGCTGGGGTGGGCCGGGGAGCCAGAGAAGGCTCCAGAGAGGAGGTGGTATTTGAGCCAGGGCCTGAAACATAAAGAGAAGAGGGTGTTCTGGCAGAGGGACCAGCACGAGCTAAGAAGTGGAGGCAGATCTCAGCAGAGCTCCAACAGAGTGATGGGCTCAGGGATTCTAAGCGGATTCGGTGGCTGCTGACAGAGTGAAGGGGGGTGGCGGGGCTGTGACTGGCCTTTGGGGTGCGACTGGCCTGGGGGTTATTTATCTCCATTTGGGCTTTGGAGCTGGGACCCATTTCAGTCTCTTCCACAAGGCCGAGGAGCCCCCCTAGAAGGTTCTGGGTATACCCCAGAGCCATAAATACCCAGAACCATAAACCCTTGGAGCTCTGAGGGACTTGAGTTGTTCCTGGGTCATTTCTCTGACCCACATCCCCTAGTCCAGGTCTCTGGATCTCTTGGAGGTGAGCAAATTCCCAGGGCCTGGGGCTGAAACCGCTGGGCCCGGGCTGGGGAGGATGTGGTCTGGACCTGGCCTTTTCCCCTGTTTCTGGGAAGGGCGGAAAGGCCACAGCACCCCCCTACCAGGCCTAAGAAACGGCTCTCTAGTGCCTTCCCCAGGTCGTGGCCTGGAGTCACAGCTCCTGAGAGGCCAGAACCAGGGAAAGACCTGAAGGGCCAGGGAGAGATCAGGTTCTAGCAGGAGTTAACTTTTTGTGACCTCAGCATGTGCAACAGCCCTGGGAGTGGAGTCCCTTTTATGGATGCGACAAGTGACTCTTGGGGAACGTCAGCGACTGGCCGGCCCGAGAGCAACAGGGAGCTGGGGTAAAGCGAAAATTCAGGCCCCAGCCCTCCTGGGCCGGAATAAACAAGGGGTGAACGGTCGCGAGGGCGGTGAGCGCCTGTGTGGTGGGCGGATGAGCAGGAAGGAGGCCGAGAGGGCGTGAATGAAGGCGCGGGCAGGGCTGCAAGGCCCCCTAGAGACGCCCCGTCTAACTTCTCCATCTTGCAGAAAGAAAGTGGACACCTGGACAGGAGCCCCGCGGAGGAGGCCAAGGCAGCCAGCAAGAGGCTGCAGGGCCGCATGCAGGGCCTCCTGACGTCGGCGCCCCGCTCCGTGCCGCCGTCCCGAGCCATGATGAAGACCTTGTCCAGCGGGAACTGCACGCTCAGCGTGCCCGCCAAGAACTCGTACCGCATGGTGGTGCTGGGCGCCTCGCGGGTGGGCAAGAGCTCCATCGTGTCCCGCTTCCTCAACGGCCGCTTCGAGGACCAGTACACGCCCACCATCGAGGACTTCCACCGGAAGGTCTACAACATCCGCGGCGACATGTACCAGCTGGACATCCTGGACACGTCCGGCAACCACCCCTTTCCTGCCATGCGCAGGCTCTCCATCCTCACAGGTGGGTGCGCGGGTGGGCGTGTCTGCTCACCGCCAGCCCCACCCCCTCCCGGGGCGCGGGGAGGGCCGGAGAGGGTGACTGCTTGCCCGAGCCGGTGACCGAGCTGGGGCCCAGATTCCACTCCGGCTGGTTGTGGGTCGAGTACTGCAGGGCTGCCTTCCAGAAGATCAGGAGCTGACGTAGGCGGGCACGCGAGGGGGGGTGGGGGGGGTGGGGGTGGGGCGGGGGGTAGTCCTCTCTGGGGAACAGAGAGGGGCTCCCGCCTTCCTCTTGCAGAGCCCCCGGCCCCAGGGTCAGTCTACTGGCTTCAGCTCTCTTGACACCCCAGGCCTTTGCTGCCCCTCAGAGCAGTAAGGGCAGGACCCGGGGAGCGGTCAGTCAAAGGGTAGGCGGGAGCCCTGCCCAGCCCGGGAACTTAGTAATAATCACAGTAGCAATGGCGGCAGTAGCTAACACTTATGAATCTGTGTGCCTGGGCCCATTCTTAGAGCTTGCACGGATGTCTTGCGTTCTCACAACTAACCTAGGAGATGGGTCTTTGCTTCCACTTTGGAAGTGGGGAGACGAAGGCCCAGAGAGGTTAAGTTAGTCCAGGTGGTAACACAGGCGGTCCCTGGCCGTCCGGCTCTTCTTCTACACCACTAAACTGTCCCGTAGTCTCTTGGCCTTGCTGGGAGTGGCGGGGAGGGACGGGAGATTGTCCGGGATTAAGGGGGCAGGTGGAGATGCGGGCCTGGGCCATCCCTTGCCTAACCCAGGCAGTTTCTCGAGGCGGCTGTAGGAGGGCGGGCCAGAAACCGGTCTGCCTGGGGCAGCTGCTTCCTGGTTTTGTACCTCTGGGCAAGTGACTTTATCTGCCTGTGGCTCGCTTTTCTCTCTATGAGAGCATCACATCAGTGCCCACCCCAAGGTCACGGTGAGAAGTAAGCGAGTTAATACAGCAGAAGTGCTTGGTGAGCAGAGACTAAGTGCTCAGTAAACACTGGTCTTAAACTAACCTGGCATTTACAGAGTGCCTGCTCAGGGCTGGGCAGAGGCCTTGCCTAAGCCGTGCTTCTCCCACTGCTGGGCGGTGATGAAGGAAAGGAACGAGCAAGTGCCCCCTGGCCGTCACTAAAATAACCCCCCAAATGGAGATGCTCTTGGACCCAGAAACACACACCGTGCACACTCCTGCCCCCCACCCCGGGGCCGAGCCCCCTCCTTGAGCACCCTGGGCAGACGGCTTCTTCCTACAGGCTGTCCTTGCTGACTGTCTGACCCACCCCATATTCCGGAGAGGCTGTGCGTGGATGGAGGGAGCCCCGGGCTGACCAGAGCTACTTGGTGATCAGAGGTCTGAGTCTCAGTTTCCCCGGCTGCACAATGGACATCAGCTTGCTTCCCTCCCCTCCCAATGTGGCTGTGGGGACACTTCCAGCACCTGCTGGGGGTGCGGGAATGTCCGCTCTCCTTGCCTTGGGGAGGGGACTGGGTGCCCACCGATATAAATAAGGCTAACATCAGAGGGAGGGAGAGAGATGTGGAGGAGGACCACGAGCGTATTTCCAAAATTCACTTTTTTTTTTTTAAAAAGATTTTATTTATTTATTTGACAGAGAGAGAGAGAGAGATCACAAGTAGGCAGAGAGGCAGGCAGAGAGAGAAGGGGAAGCAGGTTCCCCACTGAGCAGAGAGCCCGATGCGGGGCTCAATCCCAGGACCCTGAGATCATGACCCGAGCTGAAGGCAGAGGCTTTAACCCACTGGGCCACCCAGGCGCCCCACCAAAATTCATTTTTTATTTACACCAATGATACGCAAACGTGCCCTCCTGTAAAGAGAAGCCTAAAGAAGCCCCCTTGTCCTGTGTCTCCAACGCCAGGCTCCTGTCCCCTCCCCGGAAGTGGCCACCCCATCGGTCAGGTTGGGACGCTTCTGGGCCCCCCACGAACACACTGACCTTTATGTTTGTATGACCGTTGTGACCGGGAGGGTTTTTGTCCGTCTCTTTTGAACGTGCACTTACAATTCGGAGCACATCTGTCTGCTGCTTGCTTTTTTCACTCACCAGCCCGTGCCTCATTTTCCATCCTTGGCGCAGGAAATTCTGAAAGCCATTAATTCTGCCGCCGGCTCTCTCTCCAGCTGCCAGCCAGGCTGTCTCTGAAGCTTGGCATCGCGGTCTTGCATCTGAATATGTCAAGGCCGCCGAGTCCTCAGGGGCCCAGGATTAGCCCAACGGGACGGGGTCGGCTGCCCAGGAAGACACAGTGGCCAGGCTGGGGCCGCCTTGCAGGCGCCTCTCTCAGCGGCCCCCACCCCCGTTCTTCCCATCCGTCCCGCCCATTCACCCAGCTTTATGGGCGCTGGGAGACGAGGTCATGGGTGACACCGTCTCCCTCTGCCCTGGAGCGCACGGTGAAGGGCACACCACTGGCCGGAGCATGGTTCTGAACATAGCAGAAGCCTCTGAGCCTCAGTTTCCTTGTTTGGGAAACGGATTTTGGACATCTCCCCACAGGTTCTTACATATTGAGGCCAAAGGTGGAACATGGGCCTGTCATCTCAGTGGTAACTTCCAGAGACTGGGATGTGGGCACTGCCCAGTCTCTCTCTCCCTGCCCCCCTGCTCCCCATGAGGGGCCAGTTTCAGACCCAAAGACCTGTCTTGAGCAATGCAGTGAGTTGAAGCAGGGGCCGTGTGGGTCTTGGAGGCTGGCATTCGCTTAGTCCTCCGTGATTTGTTCAAGAAGCAGAGAGGGCCTGTGTGTGCCAGGCACTGGCTAGGTAAGGGCGGCAGTGGGTCCATGTCTCGGCCGAGCCAGGTTCACGCTGTGTGAGGTTGGGCACGTTGCTTGCCCTTTCCGAGCCTCTCTCTGAAGGTGCAGCCATCCCCCTCACAGAGGCTTTGGGAGGAGTTGGGGAGGAAAGCACACGTGGAGCCCACGACCCACGCTGATTCTTGCAGGTGCTTGTCCCCCTTGGCGTCTCGATACCTAAGACCTCTGAGCCTGGGCCACTGTCCATTCCTTATCCGGTGAAACCCACGCAAGAAGATGTATTTCATCCATGTGGGACAGATGGAGAAACCTAAGGTTTAGAGAGGCTGCCTGCCCCGCCCCGGGCCGCATGGCCAGCGAGCGGCAGGGGCCAGATGTGAACCTAGGCGTGTCAGGTGCCACACTCTGAGCTCCTACGACGTGTCAGGCGTGATTCCAGGCCCCCGGGGATGTGCACTGAACAAGTTGGGCAAGACCCCTGCCGTCGTGAAAATTGCATTTATTATTATTATTATTCTAACGCAGTCTGCACAAATTCACAAGCGGCTCACTCCATCTCCAGCCCTGCAGGGAAATGTCGGGGGGAATTAACCATGTCTGAGCCAGGCTGAGCCACACATTTGCTGTGTGACGTCGAACAAGGTCTTGACCCCTCTGGGCCTCGGCCTCCTGCTCTGGAAAATGGGGAGAACAGCAAACCACCCCCCCTCCCCGTGGACTGGCGGGAGGGTTGAGTCCGTGTGTCTGGGAGGGGCGGCCTCCCCACCTGGGTCCCTGTCCCCGCAGGTGACGTCTTCATCCTGGTGTTCAGCCTGGATAACCGGGAGTCCTTCGACGAGGTCAAGCGCCTCCAGAAGCAGATCCTGGAGGTCAAATCCTGCCTGAAGAACAAGACCAAGGAGGCGGCGGAGCTGCCCATGGTCATCTGCGGCAACAAGAACGACCACGGCGAGCTGTGTCGCCAGGTGCCCACCACCGAGGCCGAGCTGCTGGTGTCCGGGGATGAGAACTGCGCCTACTTCGAGGTGTCGGCCAAGAAGAACACCAACGTGGACGAGATGTTCTACGTGCTCTTCAGCATGGCCAAGCTGCCCCACGAGATGAGCCCGGCCTTGCACCGCAAGATCTCCGTGCAGTATGGCGACGCCTTCCACCCCCGGCCCTTCTGCATGCGCCGCGTCAAGGACATGGACGCCTACGGCATGGTCTCACCCTTTGCCCGCCGCCCCAGCGTCAATAGTGACCTCAAGTACATCAAGGCCAAGGTCCTTCGGGAGGGCCAGGCCCGCGAGCGGGACAAATGCACCATCCAGTGAGCGGGAGGGACGCCGGGGTGGGGCTAGGGCAGTGCCTTCCGGGAGGTGGCCCCATGTGCCCGCTGTCCATGTCCCCCGCCCCCAACGAGAGCCTGACGGCAGCCGTGTTCGACGGCCTCTGGCGCCAGACTGGGCGACCCCAGCCTCTGACCTCTCTATGTTCTCCTGCCTTCTCACCACTTCCCTCTGATTCCGCTTTTCTGAGGTTCCCCGTGCTTCCGGCACCCAAGTCAGAGCCGCCCTAACCTTGGGGCCGTAAGAAATGCTGATGCCGGAGGGGCCAGACTCCCTACCCGGACGGAGCCTCCTGGAACAGTCGCGGCGGGGTGGAACCGAGGCCCCTGGAGCAAGGTGGGAGAGGACTCCGGCCCTCCGGTCTCGGCCCAGCTGTTTCTGCCCCCATCCTGGGGGTGGTCCTCAGGTGTCCCTGCCGGTGAGCCAGTGGACCCCGTCTGTGTGATGGAAGAGGGGCGTGGCCACGTCCCCGGGCCACGCCCGTCCCTGGACTGCCTGCCTCCGCCAGCCATCTCTCTCGAAGTTTCCTCCCCCCTGTCTGCTGGTTGTGCTTTGAAGTTCTAGCTGTCCTCCCATTGTGCGTAGAACTGAAATCCTTGTACTGTAAAAGCTACCCTCGCCTCGTTGGCTGGACCCCACTGCCTCTGCTGGGGACCCCTCCCTCCCCCTATCCTGATCCCGGACAGGGTTCCGGGGGTCCTGCCTCCGGCTAGACACTGCCCTCCGTCGTGAGCTTCACAGTTTACACTTGCATTAGGGGGGGCGGGCAGGCTGGGGCTACTTCTCCTGTCCCCCCCCCCCCCCCCATGTCACAGAGGCGTTTGAGACCCATGGGGGAAGGGGCAGGCTCCAGCCCATTCCCACCGCACCCGGTTCAGGGTGGGGCTCTGCCTAGAACCATGCCGTCTCCTACTGTGCCCGCTCCTCAAGCATTTATTGAGCACCTGCTGGGTGCTGGGTCCACTGTGTGCTAGGAAACAAAGAGGGTGAGCAGTGCACTTTATGCCCCCCAGGCCAGGCCCTTCCCTAGCCTAGGCCTGTTCCCCTTACCCGCATGGCCTGTGCCCACCCCTGCCGCCCCACTGTCCTGCGCCCTGCCTGCTGTTTGGGGGGGGGGCGGGTAGTACAGGAGCAGCTGGGAACCAGAGCTGAGCCCGGAGAGGTAGGTGGGAAGGCTCCTCGGGGGTCCCTAGCTTGTGCCTAGCGCTGGACTGCTGCGGACCAGGTGTGGCAGGATTTGAGCATGTGGACCAAAGGTCTTGTCATCAGCTCTTAACAAATACATTTTGTATCTTAAAATCTCCTTTAAAATATTGAGACTTAGGGCTCCCAGGACCCTTCGTGGTCATCTAGTGACTCTGAGGCCCAGAGAGGGTGAGGGACTCTCAGTGGCCCCAGCACACACGGCAAGTCTGCGGGTGGCAGGAGCGGGTCAGTCTGGGTGTGGGGCACCCCCTCCCCCACGCTTCCTCAGCCCCGGGCGGGGGGAGGGGCCCTTCAGAAACCGGAGGCGCCTCCCCCCCCCCCCCGACCCTTTCTCTAGATCGCTCTTTGAAGGTTCCTGTAAATTCCGTGTGCACCAAGCCCAGATGTGTCCGTGCACACACACGTGAACACAGAGCTCTACACGCGCCCCAACTCCAGCTCGGCGTGCTCTATCCCTGTCCCCTGGCGCCCCGCTTCCGTGCCCCCACCTGGCCCCAGCCTGAACCCTCTAAGCAGACCGGGTACCACGGCCAGGACAGGTGTGTGGCCTGGTCCCACCCCGTGATGCTCCCTGCTGCCCCAGATCTGTGTTCGCTACCAATTAAAGTGGGTTTGTTTCTAAGCTGTGTTCCCGACCATGTGAATTTTCTGTACTTCTGAGGAGTTTGCTTCTTCCTCCAACCAAAGCTGGCCTTGGCCTCCCGGATCGCACCTGCCCTTAGGGCAGCACTGAGTCAGTCTTCAAGTTTGAATAGATGAGGGAGGGGGCACCCCCAAACAGGAGGTTGTACCCCTCTCTTGGCCCTTGGCCTTCTGGGCCTTCTGGGAGGTGGGTGCTGAGTTGGCAGTGTCCCTCTGGAGGGGTAGCGAGGTCAGACAGACCCCCCCCTGACCCCATGGATCATCAGCCCTTTGGGGCCATCATAGGTCTGAGTTCTGTGGGGCTCCTGTAGATCATTGATTTCGTCCCCGGGAATGTTTGGCATCGTCTGGAAACATTTTTGAATCACCAAGCCTTGGGTAGGGGGTACTGCTAACATCGAGCAGATAGAGCGCCCCTGTGCTCAGGTCATGCCCCACAATAAAGAGTTATCTGGCCCCAAATGTCAGTAGTGGGCACCTTTAGTTGGACGGTTGGTTCTCAAGGTCGGGACAGAGCCCAGGTCTATGGGTGACTTGATGTACAACTTTCTGGACAGTATTTAATAAACACTGGGTGAGCAGAACAAGCCCTCGTGTGAAATGAAGCAGGGTGTGGGTGGGGATGGGGGTGGAGGTCGAGGGGTAGGGTCTTGAGCCCGCGCCACCCCGAACCTGCTCCCGAGGGTGGAAGGAGGAGGAGGACACCAGCCTTGCACCCGCTGCGCGCTTTACATGTGACGCCTTGAGCCCCGTCCCCCCTTCAGCCCCACAAGAAACCGGCTCCTCGTGTTCACCCTGCTGTCCCCTCCTTGTCCCAGATGCCACAAAGCTGATGCCGTGGCAGATGGGGAATTCGAAACCAGAGGCCATCTCAGCTTCGTGTGGGTGAGGAAAGCATTTTGCATCGATGGTCTGTGTTTTGATCAATCAACGAATGCCACTGAGCATGTAGGTGACGGGGCTCCCAATTCAGGGGGCGAGGTCTCTGTCCGGACATTCACAAAGCGAGGTGAGCCTGGCTAGGGTGGAAGCGAAACCAGGCGGGCTTGGGGTGTGGGGGAGCAGGAGGAGAGTTCCCCGCTCTACCCACCTGGGAGCCTAGCTCCCCTCCCGCCCTTTGCCCACACTAGCAGAGAGGACAAGTGTAAGAGGAAATCACTGTGACGCTTTCCCAGTCCTGGTCTTTGTAAGCGTGAGACATGGAGGCCGACACCGTCCCCCGTATCACAGACCAGTGTGATGTCATTAGAAGGGCTCGCGGGGACACAGCAGGGCTCACCCAGGCAAGCCTTCCCCTGTGGGCCAAGCCCCGGCCCCCTCTGCCACTCCCTCCCTCTGCTGGGGACTCTGAATAAGTCCCGTCCTTTCCCGGACACTTCAGCTTCTTTATCTCTACATGGGAGGCGGGGACAGGGCAGTTGGACCAGACGACATACGAATAGCCCCTGGCAACCCCATGTGCTCTGCAAGGAGGAATTAACATTCCCATTACACAATCCATGACATTCCGCTCATCGCTAAACAGAACGCGCTTGCTCCAGCCCGGGCCCCCCCGCGGCTCCCTGCATCCCCCAGGCTCGCCCTGGGACAGGGTTACTGGGCACAGGGGGCTGGCTGCGGCAGAGGAAGACACTTGCCCCGCAGATCTCTGCTTAGCCCTGGGACAGAGGGTAGAAGAGGATGGTAGGAAAACTCCCCCACAGTGAAACCATTCAGAGACAAGCGCGGGACCGCTGGCTTAGTTCCCGACCCGAGGATGGGCATGCTGGGAATCTGAACTCAGAGAATTCTGTGCTGCGAACTCCAAGTACTTATTCCGTTCCGGCTCCCTGAACCTGTCACTTACTCAAAAGGAAAACTCAGTCTGGGTCACGGCTTACTGGGGCTGGCGGGAGGCCAGCTGGGGCTCAGCAGCAAAGGCTGCCGGGAATGGGGGTGGGGAAGGAGGGTGGCCTTTTGTTGAAGACCTACTGTGCACTGAGCACTGGGCTGGGCCTCTTGTTGGATCCCCGTGGCAAAGCTGTGGGGAAAGACTATGACTCCCCTTTTACTTTGCATACGGGGAACCGAGGCCCAGAGAGGTGAAGCCACTTGTCTGAGGTTGCACAGTGGTGGAGGGGCAGAGCTGAGCTAGGATCCACGTCTGATCGCAAAGCTTGTTTTCTCCCCAGAGTTTTCATCACTGAGTTGGCTGAGGGGCTGCTCTCTGGAGGGAGAGACATCTGAACGTAGTTCAGCGACTTGGAGGGATGTCACGCACAGGGAGTGAGATGCTCTATAGCTCGTCGGCCACAGAGGAACGTGACGGCTGTTTCATGGCAAAGTCTGAGATGAGTGCGCTAGGCCAGGGGGTGGCTCTGCTCCAAGGGTCATGCGGGCATCCAGGTTTCGGGCCACCCTATCTCTAGGACCATGTCTCCATCTGCAAGGTCAAAGCCACCCATGAACCACATTCAGGTTCAGCCAGTGGGGGTAGGGAAAGAGACTGCAGAGGATGGTGCCCTCGCCCCCCCCTTCCCCTGGCCATGCACGCCGGCGAGAAGGGCTGGGAAACGCAGTTCCTTGCCAGGTGGCCCCACACCCAGGGGCACCTCTGTCCAGAGAAATGGGAGAGGCCACCTGGCTGGCCAGCTACCGGTCTACCCGGCACCCTCCCGCATTGGGTCCAGACCTGGGGCCACCATGTGCAACCTGACTTTACTCCTGCTGCTCCCTTAAAGTGGATCTGTGCTTGATTTTCCTGTCCCTTGATCAAAACTTGGACTGTCCCGTGATTTTTCTCATCTGTACCAAAGTCTCCGCAGGTGGCAGATACAGCCTCCATTAAAGCCCTTGGCCCACGTGACGATGGACAGTTCAGTCTTCGGGCAAAGGGAAGACCTTCCCTCCTCCCCCCGGCTGTGGTCTACTCACACAAAAAGGTGGAAACTGAGGAAGAGAAGGATGGGCGCGTTCTCCTTTCCTTTCTGTCTTCCCTTTTAGCTAATTCCGGTTTCTCTTCCCCCGCCCTTGGTCCTCGGGAGGTGGGTCTGGTGGGGGTCGGGGGAAGCGGACAGAGGAGGATGGAATTCTTTGTTGCCTGGTGTCGCGGTGAGACAACGTCACGCTCAGAGAATGGGCGATGTTTCCCAATGACGTTAAAATCGCAAGCATGATTTTGTAGATCTTCCCAGCCCCGTCCCACCATCCCTGGCAGTGGCTCGCCTGCAGGCAGCTTGATGTAGCTCCATGCATCTCTATGTGGGTTGCTCGCTAGGTCCTTCCACAGTCTCCAGGAATGTTCTAATACCTGTCGGTTTCCTGTGCTGAGGTCTCTGGCCCCTCCAGTGGACTCTCTTAGATAGGGCTTTGGGCATCCCCTGTCAGCTTTCTCTTGTGGATTTTTCTTGTGGCTTTCCCCCTCTGGTCCATATGAAACTCACATCCGGGGCCCCGATTGGCTTTAAGAGTATAAACTGATCTGAGTTCAGGAAGGATCTCTGGTCTCTAACTCAGACCATCTATCACTCATCAGATTTACCAGGCAGAGGACAAACAGTGGGCCACAGAGCCCTCAGCTACGAGGACATGCTGGCAAGCGCTCTAAACTTAAAATGAGGGACAGACATTCCCACAGCATGCCGTAGCGCTCTTGGAAATGACCCTTTCCCCCAAAGCCCTTTCATGACCGACTCTTTTATATCTTTGACATAGGTGAGAAGTCTGAGAGTCAAGTAGCTGGTTCTTGGCCAGATATGTTGAAACATATGCCTTCGGTCTGGCACCTGCTTTGGAATCTGAGATCAGTCTCGTTAGGGTCTTGGCAGAAACGAAGGGGAGAGGGCCAGGGCCATCTGCTGGGCGGAGGGGGCTGGAGAATGGACCGAGGGAGGGACTCCAGCCTCATCCAGGAAAAGGAACACTGCCCAGGGCTGGGCCGGGCTTCAATATGGATCCTGTCCTTATGGGAAATGTCGATATTTTGTTCCTTGTGAATGTTTCAGTCCATTCAGGCTGCTATAACAAAAATACCATAAATTGAGTATTAACAGCAACCCATAGTGCAACATAAGCAGACTTATAAGCAACAGAAATTTACTTCTCATGGTTCTGGAGGCTGGAAGCCCAAGGTCAAGGTGCTGGCAGCAGGTGCTGGAAGGGATGAGGAATTTCTCTTGGGTCTTTTTTTTACAAGGGTATTAATCCCACTCGTGTAGGCTCTACCCTCACAACCTCATCACCTCCCAAAGCCCCCCCACCCCGCCGCCCAGAATACCATCTCACTGGGAGTTAGGTTTCAACATAGGAATTTTGGGGGATGCAAGCATTCATTCTATAGCAGCAGATTTTTTGCATTACTTTTTATTTTTAAAATTTTACATGAAAATATTATTCGGCTTGATTCCTCAGGTTTTGGCAGTTCTCTAAATTTTGCCCCAGAGACAGTTGCCACACATACCTCCCCCTGGTCCTGGCCCTGGCTCCGGGGTCCCGGTTGGGTTCCAGACTGTTCCATGCATTCGTTCTGGGATCCCCGGGGCTGAAAAGCCCGCAGCCACCCAGGGAATGAACTTCTCACGACAGATCATCGGATCACAAAAGGGTGGTTGGGAGAATGAGATGCCTTCTTAAGCCTCAGCCCAGGAAGGACGCATGTCACTTCCTTCCTGTTTCCCGGGCCAAAGCAAGTCACATGACCAGCCCACACTCCACGGGGGTCGGGAAACGCACTCTGTCCACTCCAGGGGAGTCACGCGGCAAAGGGCCCGCACAGATGGCATGAAGGATGGTGAACGTGGCTTCATCTGCCACACCAAGCTTCTCTGTGACTCGCTTTCCTCTTTTGTAAGAGAGATAATCACGGGCACCTGGGGGGCTCAGTCAGTTAAGTGTTTGCCTTTGGCTCGGGTCATGATCCCAGGGTCCTGGGATCGAGTCCCGCATCAGGCTCCCTGGTCAGTGGGGATCCTGCTTCTCCCTCTTCTCCTTGCCCTGCTTGTGCTCTCTCTCTCTGTCAAATAAATAAATAAAATTAAAAAAGAGAGAGAGGCCATCACACCACCACCTCACTGGAGCGTAATGAGTTAATGAATTAATACTCGTGAAATGCTCAGAAGGCTGCCTGGCGTGTACTAAGTGCCAGGCATAACGGCTCTCTGGCGAGCCCACCTGGGCGGGCACGCTCCCCGGCCCTGCCCCAGCAGCTGTGGCTGCATGCCCCCCCCCGAGCCAAGCTTGGACACATTGCTTCTCTGCACCTCTTGCTTCTTCTTCCCCGAACCCCAGTGGGGACCACAGAGACACGTCGTATATGAAAGCATTTGGCAGTTTGTAACACGGGGTGCAAACATCCACACGCGTTCACCGTAGGGTTCTAAGACATGGCTCCCAAGCTCCCCCCGAAAGGTGGGGTCTATGTCCCCTCCCCGTAACCTGGATGGACTTCTGATGCTTCGATCCACAGAGTGTGCCAAGGGGGACGCTATGCGCCTTCTAAGGCCAGCTCAGGAAAGGCCATGTGCTCCGCCTGGTTTTCTTAGGATGCGGTCTTGTTCTCAGGACCCGGCCGCTGTGCTGTGAGGAGCCCCATCCACAATCCACGTGGGGAGGCTGTCCATGGGGGGTGCTTCTGGCGCCGTCCTCGCTGAGCCCAGCCTGAAGGCCAGACATGTGGGTGCAGGAGACTCCAGGTAGCTCCGGCCCCAGCCGTTCGAATCTTCTGGACGTGATGGAACAGAGATAAGCCATTCCCGCTGTGCTCCGTCCAAACTCCTAATCACAGGATCTGAGAGCAGAATAAAGCAGTGGTTGTTTTATGCCACTGACTTTGGAGGGGTTGGTTAGGCAGCAAAACAAATTTAAGACATTTACCAAACCCTCTTCACTGGCCAGGTCTCAGGGCAGAGATACGAATCAGAGGCAGTCCCTGCTCCACAAAGAACAAGCAGCCAATAAACAGCAATTGCAAGGTAGTTTGTCACATGGTATGAGAGGGGCTGCGGAAGCTCAGAGGAGGGGCCCTTAATCCAGCAGGGGTGAGGACCTGCACTGATCTCTCTGGGAGAGATGATGCCGGAGTTGAATCTAACAAATTAAAAGCTAGGAGTAGGTTTCTAAACAGAGTGTACAAGGAACTAGAGCTCAATGCAGGTGGAGCATAGAGGGCAAAAGCCTACTAAATACCCAGCTGCCACAGGGCCTTTGCACTGGCTATTATCTCTGCCTGAAACATTGCTTCCTCTACAGACCCTGCTGGCTCACTTGGCCACTCCATTCATAAATATCACATCCTCAAAGAAGCTTCTCCTGACCTCTCTACTTAAGATTCTCCCCGTTCCATCCCTCTCCATCTTCTTCTCTGCTTTATCTTTCCGGGTAAACTTATCACCCCTTGACTCTATAATGTGTGGCTACTGGTCTCTTCCCCTGGAATGTGAACTGCCCAGGAGTAAGGCAATGTGCTGCTTAGCGTAGTGCCCGGCACACAGTAGGTCTTCAATAAATACATCAGGAGTGGGCGAATGAGTGGAAGAGACATGATCAGTTTACCCCTTTGGAAAGCCCACTCTGGCTGCAGGGGAGGGCTGGAGGGGCAAGACAGGAGGCAAGGAAAGCAGGTAAGAGACGGCTGCAGTCGTCCAGGAGGGAGCTGCTGTCACATAAGAGCCTCTTTGGGGACATGCTGTGGGATGGTGGGGGGAGGGCGGATTCGAGGGAGCAGACCTGAGATCCACCAGCTGTAGGTGTTGCACTGGGTGGAGAGTCGGTGTTGACATTTGGGCAGCTGGGTGGCCAATGGTGCCAGTCACCAAAATGGGGGCTCTAGGCGAAAGGGTGTAAAGTTGCAAGGCCATGGCAGGGAGCCGGAGGGGAAGATGAACTGAATTTGAGGGCGTGGATCCGTGGCCCCCACAGACCTTCAAGTGCAATTGCCCAGCAGGTGCCTGGATGTGAGGGTCTGAAGCCTGAGGGAGAAGCCAGCCTCTGCAGATCTGAGCTCCTGTCACCGAGGGGAGAGCATCGATGGGACAGACCAAGCAGGAGGAAGAGGATGCGGAGGAACACGGCGATTTAGGAGAGGACAGAGAGCCGAAGAGAAGAGAGGGAGGCACGACACCAGAGCATGGGCTGTGGAAGCCGAGGGAACAGGAAGGTTTGAAAAAGCACGGATGGGCTCAGCTGCGAAATGCTTCCAAGAAAGGGGCGAGAGGGTGGACGGGACACTGGAGGAAGCCCACCTGAGGGGCAGAGCGCATGGTGAGGGAGAGCATGGTGTGCACACAGCAAGGGCGCCTTTCCCTCCTTCCTTCTAAATGCCCATGGCTGTGAAGGGGAAGGGAAGCACGGTACAAAAATGAGGGAGCTGGGCAGCTCCAGGGACACTGCCAGTGGTGTCACCAACATTTCGGAGGAAGGAAAGGCTTACACTTGTCCAGATGCTGTTGAGAAAGATCCAGAAGGGAAGGAGAGTAAGAAGGGCTGGGGTCCGGGGCCCTGGCAAGGCTCCGAGGACAGCCGAGGAGGGACAGCGTGGAGAGGGCAGAGCCCGACTAGGCCAAACTGGGCCCCGAGGACGCCTGCCTTCCGGGGGAACCGGCATCCTGGTGTGCTGCCCGCCGGGGATGGAGGCTGGTCCCCCAGAGACCCATCTCAGCTCGCCAGTGTTTTCGCAAGAAATTAAACCCTGCGTAGAAAAGCCTGCTCCATTTTCATCCAAAATGAGCGAGAGCAGCGGCGCTGGCTGCCGTCCAGGGGGTGGGGAGTGGAGGCCCCAGAGACAGTGGAAAGGAAGAAGCCCGTGTGACATTTATTTTTTATATATTTTTTAAGATTTTATTTATTTATTTGAGGTTGTGGGGGGAGGAGCAGAGGGAGAGGGAGAAGCAGACTCGTGCTGAGCACGGAGCCCGATACGGGGCTCGACCCCAGGACGCTGAGATCGTGACCTGGGCCGAAGGCAGACGCCCAACCAGCTGAGCCACCCAGGTGTCCCCCTGTGTGACATTTAATGTCCACCCCACGCCAGAGTTCTCTCGGCGCCCCGGCCCATGCAGGGACTGGGAAGGGATGGACAAGGTCCTCAGGGGATCTTGGGGGTATGGCGGGGTCACTTACCGTGACTGAGGGAACTAATTGCTGACACAGGTGGGAGAGGAGGTAACAATCTTAGCTGCCTCTGTAGGATTTGCAGAATTCTACCAGGAAGAACTTCCTGGAGGTGGGAAATCCTATTATTCTACTTAATATAATTATACTTAATATAAAGCTCTCAGCTTCGCGTCTGCCCTATTGTCAGCTCTCAGTATAGATGAGCCATTAAAATATTAAAACGAATCATTTCCACCCCTTTGTAAGTTTGACGCCACCCAAGCCCGCACCGTGTTTTTGAGACACGCAAGAGACAAGACAAGAGATCTTGAAGAATCCCACCCCAGGCGGTAGTCTCCAGCCCGGACCATCCCTCTAAGAAGGAGCAGAGCCGAAATGTGACGCTGCTGTCTCAGACGGTCAGCAACTTGTCGTCCGGTTTTGCTCACGCTCCTCGGCAGCCTTGCCCGAGGCGTCCTCCGCGGAGCCCGGCGGGGAATCACTTTCCCTGATGTTCGCTGACAGCAGCATATGGTGGGCTCGTTTGGAGCCGCAGATCTAAGCCGGGACCAAATCCCACTCTCCACTCTTTAATCCACTCCCCGCTTCCCCTCTTCGGACTAAAAGCCAATAATATAATGTTTCAGATGTCTTCATCTCTCTTTTCATGATTAGCTCTGGCAACTGGCATTCTTTTGGGGCCATTTTCCTGAAAGAAATCATATTTATCACTGGGTGGCCAGCGAGGCTCATTTACTAGCTACTTTCCATGCTGACATTTTTGACTCATCAAAAATAGCCACGATGATGAGCCACGGACCTCTGGGTTGACTGAACTGAGTCCAAGCTGCCAACCCCTCAGATGTCAAGGGCTTTCGGGGGGATTTCTACTCCCCCTCCCTCCTACGGAGCGCAGACTTGAAGTCATCTAATGTTTCAGAAGGCCTGACACACACATGTGCATACAGGCACACGTGTGCACACAGACGTGCACAAGCACATGCGTGTGTGGACAATGCACACACGGGCATATACATTTGCTCGCGGACGTGTGAGCACACACACGCACGCAGGCACATCAGGAAGGCGTGTGCAGCACACACACACAGGTTCACAAGCATGCTTGCACACACACATGCTTGTATGCACACACAAGCACGCATTCATACATGTGGCTCACAGGCATGTACATATCTACTGCCACACATGCACACACACACACACAACTCCGTACATGCACAGGAACAGACAGGCGTGTGCAGTCATCTCGCACACACACACACAGACATACAAATGCTTGCACACACATGCATGCCCAATGTGCATGCACGGGGACACCCTCACACACATACACACATGCATACACAACATGCATGAGTGCAAGGCACACCCTTTGCGCACTCACGCAAATGCAGACGTCCAGCACACACACGTGCAGGCATCCTTGCACAGAGTGCACACGGGTGCAGGCACGCACAATACCCTACTTGGAACAAGTGAGGAGGAGGAAGAGGAGGAAGGTAGACACATTGTTCTTTTTCCGCTAGTTCAAACAACTCTTCTTGGCACCAACTTTTGTTTTGATGTCTTTTGTTATTTTATTAGATCACAAAGACATGGGACTGGAACCAAACCCCGGGGTTTTACAGATGGGTGATGTGATTTCTAGCAAAGAATCTGCTGGAACAAAATGACATAAGAAAAGAAGAACTTGGAGGCCTCTTGGAGCGTCAGCAGCACCCCCGCCCCGCCCCCGCCACACTCCCGGCAAGGAGGGGACACAGCAGAGGGAGAGTCACTGGACTGGATGCCTCGCTCTTGCTCCAAGCGACTCTGCCACTCCGGCTGTGCACACACCTGGCCAGTCCGCTCCCCGTCTCTGGTCCTTCCAGCTTCGCCGTTGGAAGGCTCAGGTCCCCCTACCTAGCAGATGGAGAAACTGTGGAACTTTCCTAGGTCACATAGCCAGAACTCAAGTGTCAGAGCTTCCGTCCCAGGGCCGTGACTATAAGGCTTCCGAAATTTGAATGTGCGTATGAATCGCCTGGGGATCTTGTTAAAATGCAGACTCTGAGTCACTAGGTCTGGAATGGCCCTGAGATTTCTTTCTAACAAGCTTCCAGGGGACTACTCCTTTACTACAAAGGACGGATGCTTTTCCACCCGTTTTTTTTTTTTTTTTAAAGGAAGGCCGAGGCTGAGATTTGGCTCCCCCACACTGCACCCCAAGTTCCTGGCTGGGGTAGGGAAGATGCCATCATCCCTCAGAGCTCCCTGGCTCTGGGTCCCCCATCCCTGGGTGTCACCTACCTCCCTTTTCGAGCCAGCTCCTCGCCCACCCCCACCTTCGGAGCCCTGAGGAGCACTGTCCCACCCTCCTTTTTGCTGGGATGCCTGGGGCAGGTCCCTCCCCGTCTTGGAGCCTCCGTTTCCCCATCTGTAGGAAGAGGGGGCTGGGCTGGCTCTCAGCCCTGGCTGCATTTTACCAAGTAGCCCGGCCCGGCGCCATGCTCAAAGATTTCTTTTAACTGGACCGGGATGGAGTGAGGCTCAGACGTGGGGGATTTAAAACAGCTGCCCAGGTGATTCTAAGGGACGTCAGGGCAGAGGAGCACAGGTCTGGGGCTCGTGAAGGACCAGCACGCAGCGTCGACCGTCAGTCCATCAGGGGGCCTGCCCGCTGACCCCACGCTGTCGGGTGCTGGGCTGGCTCAAGGATGGCTCAGGGATGGCTCCGGGAAGCTTCGGAGGGATTTGTGCCCGGCTCTTAGACAAGGTCACGCTACCCCCCTGGGAAAGAACTCTTGAAAGGAGGCTCAGGATCATGACCCCAGCTTCAAGTTGAACTTTCTTTTCTTCTGACTGGCACATGATGCCTGTTTTAATTAAGGCTCAACCCCACACGTCAATCACCCGCAGACCTCCCCCACCAACGCACCTTCCCACGGGCATCTCCGTGCGCCTGGCAGGGAGGAGAGACGATCCCAGGCGGCTGCATGCCCGCGAGTTAGCCTGACATCCCTGCAAAACGGGGGGCTCAGTTAGCCAGAGCCCCCTCGGCCACCTCGCAGCAGAGGCTCAGATGGAGCCACGGAAAGGTTTCCCTGAAGCCAGCCGGTGGTATGGCGGTAGAGTCCCGTGGTTTCCATAGCGACTTGCCTCTCCCCGAGGCTGACAATGGGCTCTATCACCAGGGGGGACGTTTCCAGCGTGGGAGAAGCCCGGCCAGGCCCAGAATGGGTCAGCTGCACCTGTCTAATCGGCTCCGTGATGCCTGCTGGTGGCTCAGGGCACATCCTGTTAACAAGGGACTGAGATGTCACTTGGGAAGCAGCCCCACCCACATGCACACACCCCCCACCCCAAGATGGGAAGGCAGTGGGTACCTCTCAACACGCACCAGCCAGGAGAGGGGGATGGCCCAGCACCGGACGCTGGAGCCAGACTACCCAGCCTCCTGGTCCTGCTTCTGCCACCTAGTGGCTGGGAAACTGTGCGCAAGTTACTTCGTAGCCCAGCCTCAGTGTTCCCATCTGTGAAATAGAGCATCCTGTTCATCGGCCTCTTCTGAGGATTACACGGGTTAATTAAGGAAAGTCCGTACGATAGTGTCTAGCTCATCAGAGCCTCTGGGTTTTCTCTTATCATTTCCAGCCCCACAGTCCTACACACTGAGGCCGTCCAGGCTCTAGACAGAAGCGCTCTGCCAGCCGCCCGCCCCCCAGTCTCCCCTCTGGCCAGGGCAGTGGTTCTGAGGCTTGGCCTGGGGGGCACTTGTGGTTCTCCCGATGTCCAGTGCGCCCCAGATCTACACCCGAATCTCTGAGCGTGGGACTCAGACGTCAGCTTTTTTCAAAAGTAGGGATAGTGTGTATGCTCGGCCCAAGCAAGGAACCAAGAGAAATCTGGACACACTGGCCCCTAGAAGGTTTACTCAGCCTGAGTCCTGAGTCCCTGGGAGCTCCCAAGGTCAGAGTGGAATCCAGGGGTGGGGAGTGGATGGAAATGAAGATTCGCCCAGTCTGGACCACCCTCTGCTTACTCACCCCCTGCACACGAGCATTTCATCTCCTGCAGTGAGCCCGAGCCGTGCACAGAGCCAGGAATGAGGCCGGGCTGCTGCCGTGCGGGGCTCACTCGCTTCTGGGGACACACACGTGTGTCCACTTATCACACAAATACACCTGCCGGTGAGGGCCGTGGGGCGCAGACTCAGTGGTCCGGGAAGGCTCCCCACGCGAGCCGGGACCTGGAGGGTACGGGGAAGGGAGCAAGCGGAAGGCAGCAAGCGGAAGGCGGACGTATTCCGGGTGGAGAAACCCCACGGGCCGGATCGAGTGTGGCATCTTCGGGAAACCAGAGGAGGGGTGTGTAGTTAAATCGGGGAGAGGGAGGGCGGCGAGGGGGAGGGAGAGAGCGCAGGCTGACAGCGGCGGTGCAGGCCAGCTGGGGCCATGCGCCTTCGTCCAGGCCGTGCGAGGCCACCGATAGGTTTCAAGCAAGGGGTGACACGATTGGATTTGCAATTTACAAAGATCCTTCTGGCTGCTGTCAGGGACCAGACTGACAACCTCACAAGGGTGCTGTCAGCTTAGTTCATTAGACAAACAATGAACGGAAACCCCGGAGCCCGGGTCACCTGTCAAGGTCATGTGGCTAGCGAGCAGCAGAGGCCGGACTCCAGCCGGGTCTTCACGCCCAGATCTGGGCTCTTTTCACTCCCCTCCCTGGGCTGTGTCCACGCTGTCCTTCTCACTGCTCCCCCATTTGTCCTACACGGCCCCCCTCATCCCCACAATCTCATTATGAACTCCAAACGCCCCACAGATCCCACTTGGTTCTGCTAATCCATGTTGGCTGACATCCTTCCCCAAAACCGTCGTGAGGACAAATCTTCATTCTTTGGATGTCGATCTGATTTTGAGATGCATCCCAAGGCTAGTGGCAGCTAAACTTGGCAGGCTGAGGCGGCTGATGTCGGTCTTCTCATCCCCAAATTTAGTGGGGACAATAAACACGATCGCACACAGTTGCCGGGGGTCAGGAATCTGGGAGTAGCTTAGCTGTGTGCTCCTGGCTCCCGGGCTCTCATGGGGTTGTAGTCAAACGTCGGCCGGGCGCTGCCCTCATCCGAAGGCTGGACTGGGGCTGGAGGATCCACGTCCAAGGGGGCTCCCTCACATGGCAGGCTGTTGACTCTGGCCACTGGCTGGGGTCAGGGGGCAGGGGTCCCTCACAAGATGGCAGCTAGTTTCTCCCACACTGAGTAGTCCCAGAGAGCGAGGAGGAAGCCACAGTATTTTTTACGACTCAGCCTCAGAAACCACGCACATCCTTGCTGCAGTATCCAACTGGCTATTCAGTGTGGAGGAGACCACACAACAGCGTGAATACCAGGAGGGGAGGATCGTCGGAGGCCCTCTCGGAGGCGGCGAGCTCGGTGATCTTTTGGGGATGTGGTTTGGTGGTGTTTCTACAATTAGAGACAGAGATTAGTTCCTTGGGCACTGGCAGAAACTCTTTCACCTCTTTCTCGAGGGGCAGGACCTGGAGAGTCGCTCAGGGAATGCAAGCAGTCACTTCCGATTCAGCTCAGAGCTACCAGCATTGATTGGGCACCTACTGTGTGCCAACCCACACTCCTCACCTCATCTCTTCCTCACTGCCCTGCTTGTGGTAGGTGTTTTGGGTTTTCCTCTTTTACAAATGAGGAAACTGAGGCCCGGTGGGGAAATTGGTCAGGGAGCAGGTGCCCTCCTTAGGAGTGCAGTGGGCAGGGTCAGCCAGGCCGGGAACCCGGGCTCAGAAGGCAGAGGGACCGATCTCCAGGTACCAGACTGTGAGGGAGAAGGCTGCATGATTCCTCTTAGTCTTCTCCCTCGAGACTAGGTCACATTCATAGAGACAGAAAGTAGATGGGGGTCACCAGGGGTTGGGGGTAGGGTCTGGGGGATTCTTGCTTAATGAGTGCAAGGTTTTAGCTTTGCAAGAGGAAAAGCGTTCTGGAGCGAGGACCACACAGTGATGCGAATATACCCATGCCACTGAACCGTACATTTAAAAATAGTAAAAATGAAAAAATGTATGTCGCGTGTGTTTTACCACAACATAGGCACTGGGGAAAAAAATCTCCCAGGATCCCAATCCCAAGACAGCCTGTGGCCATCGGGTCTTGGCCCTTGGGGGAGACAGGACTTGAAAATGCCCCAGAGGTGGGGAACTCATGTTTACTGAGTTATTATGTACACGGAACTTGCTAGAGTGGGGAAGACAACAGTGACTCCCCCCCAGCTCACCCCCAAAATGAAAGACAGCCCTCACAGAGCTCATCATTGAGTGAGTGGGGCAGACAGACATCAATCAAATAATTAGAGTGAAAAGGGAAAATTCTACTTTAGGAAGGCTATTGGGGCACACAATGGGGAATGCAAAGTAGGGGTTGCTGGAGAAGGCTTTCTGGGGAGGGGGTTTGCCTGAGCTTAGAAGGAGGTAACCAGGCAGAAATAAAATGAGGAGAAGAGTATCCCCTCCCCTAGGAGCTCCTTTGCTTTTTCAAGGGAGGAAAGGGGCAGAGAGAGTGCTGGAGAGGTGTGAGTTTGGGATGGGGTTAAGTGGCTAAGGCAGCTGGGCTCTGAGTGTGGTTGGAATCACAGAGCCAGCCTGGCCCGTCATCCTGGGCAGTTTTCCTGAGTGCTGGCACAGGGCAGTGGGGAGGGGGGTTCACAGCCCCGCCAGCAGCCCGAATCCCAGCCAATGAGCACTCTCAGGCCTCGGGCCCACCCCGGAGGGCACCCCATTGTCCACTGTCAGTCATTCCCCAAAGCCGGCACCCCCTGCTCATTGGTTCCAGCCCCACCGTGGCCCTCCCACAGCTCTGAGCTCTACAGAGTGGGGTCAAGCCTGGGATCGTCCTGGACACATGCTGAAGCCAGCCCCCAGCCCCTCTGAGCCCCACATGGTGGCAAGAGCCTCCTTCTCAGGTCTCCCTGCCCTCGGTTCTTCACGCAGTCTCTACCCAGGTGACAGGCCGATCAGACTTCTCCCCCGATGCGAGCCATCCAAAGGCTCCCCACCTCCCTCGGCAAAAATGCCAGACTCCTTCCTGGGACCTCTGAGGCTTGAGCCCCATCTCAGGCCACCTGGCCCACTACTGCAGAGGCCTTCTGCTTGCCCCCAACTCCCTGGACGCACAGTGGAAGCCGGAAATAAACAGTGTTGCTGTAAGAAGCTGCACTTTGGGGCCGCTTGTTACACAGCACAACCTGGCGAGAACTGACTAATACAGGTCCCTGGTAGCATCATTGTGATGGGATCTTAACTCTGGGGGGAGGGACCCAGATTTGGAATTTCTTTTCAAGATTTTGGCTGTTTCCTCAGCTCATAATCTACCGCTAAGATTATGATTTCTCCTCCTTAGTCTAATGCCCAGAAGTCTCAAGCTTGTGGTTCCTGGCTACGTGTAACTTGAAGATGTGGGTTTTTTTTTTTTTTTAACCAAAGATTTTATTTATTTATTTTAGAGTGAGCCATGTGAGCCAGGGGGAGGGGCAGAAAGAGAGAGGGAGAGAGAAGCTCAAGCAGACTCCCCGCTGAGAGCAGAGCCCAACGTGGGGCTCGATCTCATGACCTGAGATCATGACCTGAGCTGAAATCAAGAGTCTGATGCTCAACCGACTGAGCCACTCAGGTGCCCCAAGGACATGACTTTTTTTTTTTAAGATTTTATTTATTTATTTTTCAGAGAGAGAGAGACAGAGAGAGAGAGAGCACAAGCAGGGGAGCGGCAGGCAGAGGGAGAAGCAGACTCCCGGCCGAGCAGGGAGCCCGATGTGGGACTTGATCCCAGGACCCTGGGATCATGACCTGAGCTGAAGGCAGATGTTTAACTGACTGAGCCACCCAGGCGTCCCAAGACATGTCTTTTTTTCACCCAAATCCATCCATCCATCCATCCATCTATCCATCCATCCATCCATCCATCCATCCATCCATCCATCCATCCAACAAACATACTATATGCCTCTGCCCCCACACGGGAATACACAGGATCACACGATTGTAGATTTCTGAATGGCCATTCAGGAAAAACCTCTTCAGGAAATGTTCGTGGTGAACCTACTTTGCCAGGGCTGAAGAGATGAAAAAGAATCAGTCCCTGCCTCCTTGAAATTTAGGGTATTATATTCAGGCTAGGAAAAGAGTCTGACATTAGTAAACCACCATCAACAGCACACACACACACACACAAACCCTCTTCATCTCAAATTCAAAAAGCACCCGTCATTTTTAGTTAGTGAGGCTGAATAATTTCTGGAATTGATGGATGCTTATAGCATACACAAGAAGAGCATTTTTTGCAACAACAGAACCTTTTATCCGGCTTTCAGGCAGCTAAAAACATCCCAGCCCATGCTTTTTAGCTATCTTTACCGAGACTAATTTTCACAAACATCATTTTGAAAGAGGGCTGCAGTGCGCCAAAGTGAGGAGACATGCCCCAAGGTTGAGGCATACTATGTGGTTGGGGGTCCTGGCGGGGCCGTCCTTTCTCCTGTTCAAGCCTCAGTTTCTTCATCTGCAGTGTGGGCTCATGTGAACGAAGGGGGCCGGACCTGATTTTAAGAGCGTGTTCTTGTCCAGCTGCTAAGCCCAAGGGGATTACTATCCTTGGGGACAGGGGTCTTGGAGGAGTGACCCCAAAGAATGCTCCCGCTCCCTAGCCCAGGGAGGCAAGGATCCCTAAGCAGCTTCTATATCACCTCCTCTACCCCAACCTTTCCCTCTCTGACCCTATCCGTTTCCTCCCACCTGCCCAGTTCACTGCACTCTGGCCTCAGTGCCTTCTTGCCAATCGTCGCACATGCCAAGCAGCTTAGCGCCTCAGGGCTTTGCACTCGCTGTGCCCTCTGCCGGAAATGCACTTGCCCCAGTTGTGCACATGGCCCCCACTGAATCTTTTAAGGTCTTGCCCAAATGCGCCCCAGCCCGGAAGAGGCCTTCTCGGACCCTCTACCTGACAAACACCCTGGTCGCTCGGCATCTCCCCCCTCTTTTATTTTCCTCCCAGGTGCTCTTCACTACCTGCTCTGCGGAATCTGACTGCCCCCACTGGAATGTCAGCTTTCTAAGGTATGACCTTGACCACTGCTGTGCCCCCGGCACCTAGAACCTGGCTTAGAGCGGGTGCTTGGAGGGTATTTGTTGAAGGAGTGAGCAAATGAACACATATGCCAGGAGAGGGGAAGCCTGCCCCCCTCCCCAGCCCTCGGTCTTGCCCAGTGGCACCCCGGTCCTGCAGCCCACAGGGTGGGCTAGCTGGTGGAGGTCCTGGAGACCCAGTTGCACAAAGGGGAGACAGAAGCCCGGAGGGAGAAGGAGGCTCATTGACTCAGCTCTGCGAGGCCACAAGGTTAAGCGGTCCAGAACCATTTTCCCGATGTCGAGAACTGTAGCTCCTTCACTCACACCGGCCACCCCAGCCCCTGCCAGGTCTCCAGCCCCTGTCTCTGCTAAACTGCCTCCGCCATCAGGTGCCAAAGGATGCCACGTCTTGTGTCAGACCAGCGGTCCCTCTCTGCCTCCTGGGGGCGTGGGGTGGGAAGGAACTGGCGTGCCGAGTCTGCTCGGGGCTGCATATTTTATATGCAAGCTCCTTCTCCCACACTCGCCACCACCCAGTGAGGCCGCAGCAACTGTCCCCACTTTATGGATGAGCAAAGTGAGGCCCAGAGAAGTGAAGAGGCTCCGTAGTCACAGCTAGCCAGGAAGTGGCCCAGCAAAGCCCATCCCCCTTCCCTCCCCGCCCCCAGTCTGAGAAAAGCCATCTGGGGCTAGGACTGCAGCCCCCGGAGCTCCCCCGCCCCAGAGGGAGAGCTGTCAGTCAGCGGGGAGCTCTTCTCCTCCTCCCTCCCACGCTCCCCCCCCCCAGTGTCACATGGCCCCGGGAAGGAGCAGAGCCTGCGGGGGCGCCTCCCCTGGGAGGCTGTGCAGGGAGCCCTGGAAGCCGCACCTTGTGGGTGGCGGAGGGGGAAGCGCACGTGTTCAGGTGCCCGCACGTGCTCCTCTCTCTGGCTCTTGCACTTTCTAAGCACTTCCTCCAGAGGCATGTCAGCCGCTGGGTCTGCGCCCCCAGACTGGGGGCTCGTGCGTGCGGAGAAGCCTCCGAGGTCAGGGTTGGCAGGGAAGCTTGGAGAGGAGCCAGGCCGGCCTCTCTCCCCTGTCAATAGGATCTAGAGTCCCGCATGTCGGAACCGGGGCCCCACGGCGTGAGGTCAGGCTCCGCATGAGAGTGCACACGTCGAGCATAGCCATTGAGTATGAGCGCTCCAAGGTTAGCATCAGGGCTCTCTCACTACTGGCTGATCCCAGACAAGTTCCGGGATCTCTCCAAGCCGCCGTTTCCTTATCTACTTTAAGACAAAGTTTACGGAGCCCTTGCTTAGTGACAGGCATGGCTCTAAGCTCTATAACTATACTTACTCCCTTCCCCCCAGTAACCCTATGAAGCAAATACTTTTGTCATGCAATTGAAAGCAGAGGAAACTGAAGCCCAGAGTGGTTAGGTAATTGGCCTAAGGTCACACAGCTGAGGAGTAATGGCGCCACGATTTAATCCCAGACAATGAGGTCCCGGAGCTGGATCACTGTTGGGTTCACTGTGTGCTGAGGATTCGACGAGATAACGTGTATTAGCACTTAGCACGATAGCGGCTCCAGGCTGGCACTCAATAAATGATTAATAGCAACAATATCATGGACCTCTTGAAAATCTGATGGAAGATAGACCTTTTGCTAGAAGATTGCACACGCACGCGCAAAATACTGCCGACACTTTCAGGGTTCCTGACGTCCACCCACGAGTCCCCCGCGGGCACCTCTGCTCAAGACCAACCCCGCTATTAACATATGAGGAAGGTGGAGGAGGGGCCGTGTGGGATGTGCCTACAGGCTATTACATCATTCGGTCCTCTGAGGTGGGTATCACTAGCCCAGGGGGCAGATGAGAAAATGGAGGGAAATTTTGAGATCTCACAGCCGGTGGCAGACAGAACTCTCCTCCACTCAGGGGGCTGCCCCCCTTCTCCCTGGCTGGGGGTTGTCTGGCTCTGAAGCCAAGGTAGGAAATGGACACCCCGGGGTCAGGCCCTGATGTGGCGCATTTGGAGTGGGTGAGTCACGAGTGGGTCCACGCTGGGCTGAGCCGTGTCCCAGCCAGGGACTCTGAGATCCCCCGGACCCAGCTCCTGTCCTGGTCCTCCACGGCCTTTCACGAGGATGAGGATTCGGGAAGAAACAAGAGCCACAGGAATCCTGGCACATCAGGAGCCACTCCCACAAGCCCCTCTTTTACGGGCAGGAAAACTGAGGCCCCGAACCTGACTTGTCATAGATGGTCACACACCAAGGTGGCCACCAGGACCGGACAGTGGGTCTCTGACGCCTAGACCGGAGCCCAGGCAGCGGCAGTCAGGTGGAGGAGCACTGAACTTGGAGTCAGGGCACTTGGGTCCAAATCCTGTCATTCGTTAGTGCTGTGGCTTCAGGCCAACCCATGGCCCCGGGTTTCTGCACTGGGAAAATGATGACGGTCCCTCCCTTGTAGAGCCGCTGTTAGAATTAAGCAACGTGACAATTGTCCAGTTGAGGTTGTCCAGACTGCAGGTTGTCGGGACGACCAGGTGAGGAGGTAGGTAGAATGCCTGGTGTAAAGCGAGGGGCAGTGCGGCTGTTCCTACAGAGGGTGGTGCGGCATGCTGAGCACAGAGGATACGCTTCTGTTAATGTGACATGAACGGGGGGGGGGGGGGGGTCTAGTACCCAGGCTGGCAAGTCAGTTGGCAGGACACTAGGAAGTGGGGTGGGGTGCTGGATGGATGGGAGGAAGATGGTGAATGGATGGCTGGGTGGATAAATTGGTAAGAGGATAGATGGATGGGTTGATAAGTAGACCAATGAACAGATAAAGAAATAGGTTTGGGGCTGACAATAGGTGAATGAGGGAGAGTGTAAGATAGATGGATGGGTGGGTGGGTGGATGGGTGGATGGGTGGATGGGTGGATGG
>CM052897.1:9833934-9901165 GCA_028534135.1 Potos flavus | reverse complement strand
GGTGGATGGGTGGATGGGTGGATGGGTGGATGGGTGGATGGTTGGGTGGATGGGTGGATGGGTGGATGGGTGGATGGATGGACGGTTGGGTGGATGGATGGGTGGGTGAATGGGTAGATGGATGGATGAGTGGATGGATGGGTGAGTAGGTGGATGGATGGGTGGATGGATGGCTGGGTGAGTAGGTGGATGGACGGATGGATGGGTGGATGGATTGACAGGTGGGTGGATGGGTGAGTGGGTGAGTGGTGGATGGGCTGGATAGATGAGACGATGGATCAATAACAATCAGACGGAGATTGGTGGCTATTCAGACCAGTGGTGTGTAGATGGACGTATGGGTGGGATAACTGAGTTAGTAAGTGGAAAGATAAATAAATGGGCAGTAAGATAGAGAGGAGGATGGCTGGAACACCAGTGACCAGAGGGTGGTGGGTGTTCATTCGCCTTGAACCGAAGCCGAGGGGCTGGCTGTGGCAGCTACAGACTGCATGGGCCATCCACGGAATGGGGAAGAAAGAGAGGTCAGGGACAGGGCACCTGGGCAGCTCAGTCGGTTAAGCAGCTCAGACCATGATCTCAGGGTTGTGAGATCGAGCCCTGCATCAGGCTCGGCGCTCAGCTCAGGGTCTGCTTGAGATTCTCTCTCTTCCCTCTGTCCTTCCCCCACTCATGCATGTGCTCTCTTTCTGTCTCTCAAATAAACAAAATCTTTAAAAGAGAGACAGAGAGAGAGGGCAGGGGCTGCTTAGTTGGTTTATTGTTCCATGAGGGCAAGCCAGGACGTGGGGCAGCCGTTGCTTATCATGTCCCCGCGTCTGTGCTTGGAATGGAAGCCTTAGGGAGCGAGATGCCTGCGAGGAGGCCAGGCGCAGGGGCCGAGCCCGCGTGCACACACACTCCTCAACGCGGAGCTCAGGCGGGGGCCTTCCCTAGCTGGACACAGGTTCTGCCAGCCGTGGGGGCAGCCCCACAGCCTGGAGGGGACCCCTAGCTGGAGGGGCCTTTGCAAAGGCAAACCCCGAGGGGGCCCCTGGGGACTCCTTGGATCTGGGCCAGAAGAACGAAACGTCCCGTTCACCAGGGCTCTGCAGCAGGAGGGGAACGGCTCTGGGAGGCCACAGCCCACGACTCGCCAAGTGGCCTGGGACGAGCCCCTCCCCCTCCAGGCTCCTTGCCTCACCTGTCAGCGGACCACCTCCACCTTGCACCCATCTGATCCTCATTTCCAGGAGCATCCTGGGGAGGGCTGGGCCATGGGGCGGGGTCCTGGGGGGTGGAGGGTGGCTGTCCCTCTCCTCCAATGGTGGCCCTGGGTCTAAGGCCCTGTCTCAGGTTCGGGGGTTTAGTGGACAACGAGGACCCTTTCTGATGGCTCCCACTTCACTCATGCGAAAGCCCGGCTGCCCAGTGGCCGCCATGGTCCGTGGCTCTGCCGCACCCCACCCCTCGTCCCTCCTGTCCCTCCTGTCACGGCCCGGATGCTCGCTGCTCGGGCCTCCCTGGCCTCTGGGAGCCTCATGGTCACACCCTCACCTCCCACGTGACATGTGTAAATGGGCCCCAGCCCCTACCCCGCATCCCCCGGCCCCGGCACTTACTCCTTCCGACCATGCTGGTGACTGTGCACACTTATTTGGTGGCTGTCTTTCCCGGACCAGAGTGCCAGCTCCCCGGCAGGGCCCTCCGTGTCGGGGTCCCGCACGCGGGGCGTGCACAGTAGTACTGGCGGTTAGTCAGTAACTGAAGCGTGCCCACGATGGGGGCAGGCGGTGACGGGGCGATGAGCCGGTGCGGGGCGCACGGACCCCGCGTTTATTCCTCGCGGCGCCCCTGCCTCCGTGTTCACAGAGGAGAGAGCCCCGGCTCTGAGAGGAAGGAGTCCGCTCAGGTCCCACAGCAAGGCCGGGACCAGCGCGGGCCAGAGTCAGTTCCAGGATCATCCCTCGAGGGCTCCTGGAGTTAGCGGAGGCCCAGTGCTGCCACGTGGGACCTTGACCTTGGACGAGTCGCCCCCTCTCCCCGGGCCTCGGTTTCCTCGTCCGTCCAATGGGACCGTAGCAGCCTGACCTCTGCAGGGCTATTGCAGAGGGAGGACACCGTGGGTGTGACTGCTGCCCAGGTCCCCTCCTGTGCCGGTGTCTCTGGGTGTGACGGTGCCACCCGTGGCCCCCACGGGTCGGGGCAGGGAGCCCCGTGGTCCCCCGGATCAGCCCAGGCCCCAGGCTTGGTTCCGGGTAATCCAGGATGATGCCACCCGCTGGCTCGGGATCAGGGACCAAGTCCCCCTTTCTGGGACGCTCTTCCCTCCAGCTCCGGAGGACGCTGCCTCCAGGGAGCTTCTCACAGCTGCGGGGGGAGGGGGGGACACACAGGGCCGTGTGGGAGGGGCAAGGCAGGCGGGGACAGGAAGGCCTCAGAGCTTTCCCAGGCTGAAGGCCACCAAGGAGCTGCTCTCGAATTCCTCCACCACGGCTGGGCTGCTCTTGACGTGGCTTTCCCAGACCCCGCTGGCCCCTGTCTGCTGGGGATAAATACGGAGGAGCCGCTCGGCAGGGGGAGGGGAGCGCCTTGCGGGGAGGAGGCCTCCAGGAGCTTCAGGTTTGCTCGTGTCCCGTGAGCTTGGGGCTGGCGTCGCCACTCTCTCGGACAACTCCAGGCCTCAGTTTCCTCACCTGGAAAATGGGCCCGCTGAGCTGCACTATCCCAGGAGTCCTTTCTCCCTCTGCCAATTCGTTATAACTGGAAGAAGAAAGATTAGGGCTGAGAAGGAAAGAGCATTTCCTGAGCTCTAACCGGATGCCGCGGGCTTTTTGGACATTATCTCCTTCGTCTGTTCGGTAGTTTCTTGCTGCTCTCATGACCGCATTAGATGGCCACACGCTTGGTAGCTTATCACAACACACCCTTCCTACCTTACAGTTCTGGAAGCCAGAACTCCCAAATCAGTCTCACTGGGCGGAAGGTGTCAGCAGGGCTGGGTCCTTCTGGAAGCTTCCGTGGAGAGGGCTTGTCTAGGATGCATGCTATCTTCATTTCCACATCACGTGTCCTTTACTCCCCTTGCCTTCCTCCCACTCCGACACTCCTGTCTCCCTCTTAGAAGGATTCTTGGGATTCCTCGGGCCCACCTGGATAATCCCGGATCATGTCCTCATCTCAAGATCCTGAATCACACCTGCAGGGCTGCCTTTGTATTGTAAGGTAACATTCCTTGGGCTTTAGAATGTGGGTCTCTGGAGAGTCATCATTCCACTTCTACGTCTCTCAACGAGCTAGGTTTCAAATCCTGGTTTCGGATGCTTTGGAGCTGTGTGACCTTGGGCAAAGATCCCACTTCTCTGGGCCTGTTTCTTCACCCTGAAAATAGAGATAATGTCTGAGGATTGTCTGAAATAGTACAGGAAAAGCTCTGAACACAGAGCTGGCTGCTGTTGTTGAGCAAACGTATGCAGTAATCGTAATGGTCATAATAATTAATAATTAATAATAATACCAGCTCCCGTTTACGGAGGACGTACTTTATGTCCGACACTGAGCTGAGTATTTCTGGAGGCGAGCTGCCGAGACATGATCCTAGCCCTCGTGGAACTGGCAATGGAGCCGAGAAGACAGATTTCTTAAACAAAGAATCACACATAATTACCATAATTAGGTAATCACCAGAGAGGCCCAGAGAGGCCCAGGGTCACACAGCTGGGAAGAGGAGAAGTGGGCGGGATTCACACCCAAGTCTGTCTGGCCTCCAAGTCCTTATTTTTCCTTACTTTTCCATGACATTCTGGGTCTCTTGAGGCTGGCTGAAGCCAACAGAGGGCCAGAGATAGGAAGGGACTTGCCAGATGCAGACCCAGATCTCCGGGCATGCTGCCCGAGGTTCCTCCCAGGGGAGGCTCAGAGACGAGTAGTAATGACCAGCGACAGACAGGACTCACGGAGGCTCGCTCTGGGCCACGAGGCAGGAGAGACACTACCCATGCTTGATGTTGTTGGGTCTCCACGGTGCCCCAGAAGGGACTTGCTTTCGTCCCCCATCACAGATGAGGAACCTGAGGACACCCGCTAGGAGGACGGCCTCCCGTGGAGCCTCCAGCTGCAAGTTTGCCTGAACCTAAAGCCCGTGCCCAGCACCCCCACACCCTGCCTCTGGCGGCTGGCGGGTGTGCAGGGGGAGGGGGAGGGGGCCATGGTCCCTGGAACCCCTGGGAAGGAATTCCTCCCGAGAACGCCTTCGGGGAGACCCGTGAGCCGCTCGCGCCACCTAGTGGCCTTGAGGAGGCTTGCCGCTCCCCCGGGGCCTCGAGGACCCGCAGAGGCACCAGGAGACACAGCCCGGCGGACCTCCTCATCATCTTCCATCCGGCCGGATCCTCGTAGTGAACTGACAAGGCTGAGCCAAAAGGGACCTGAAAGACTGTCCTCATCTTGCAGTTGAGGAAATCCCATGATTCTTAGAGACAAATGTAGTCCTTGTCCTCAAGGAGCTTCACTCACTCAACGGTCACTGACCACCTGGTCTGGGCCTGCCCCGTGGGGAGGGGGGTACTGCCGGGAACCCTCAGGCCAACCAGACCTGATTCTCGCTCTGTAGGACCCCGAGGCCCAGCGGGGACAACAAACAGGTAAACAGAGGAACCCGCGAGGCCCCAAGGGCACCACGGGCTCCCGCGGCCAGGCAGATCTAGCTGCTGATACTGGCCAAAAGAGGCGCTGGCATTTATTGAGTGCCTACTGTGGCCAGGCCCTGGCATAAGCACTTCCCCTGTGTTAGCTAATTTGGTGAAATCTTGACTCTCACTAGCTGTGTGACTTGGGGCAAATCAATTACCCCTCTGATCCTTGACGTTCTCATTTGCAAAATGGGAGCCAGAACGTCTGCCCTGCTAGGTCACGGACGTGAGTGCTCGAAGGGAGGGATGCTGAACATGTCTCACAGCCTCATGCTTCTACCGCTGTTATCTTAGGGTTGGGGAGAGGATGGGAGGGAGCCGATTAGGACAGACCCCTGAGAAGGAGGGGAGGCTTGGCGGGGACCTCGCTTTCCCCTCCCCCCACCTTTCCCACCCCTCTTTGGCTCCCCCTTCCCCTCCCCTGCATTTCCAAGTCCACTGCCCTGGGCCAGGCCTCCCCATCTCCAGCCTTGACCTGTGCTTCCACCGGCCTCACTGCCCCTCCCCCACCTCTCTGCAGCCCAAGGAAGCTTCTAGAACACAAATCAATCTGTCCCTGTCTCTTTTCTGCTCATCGATCCCCACCCCACCAGAAAGCCAGTTCAAATGTGAGGTTCGAGGCCTGCCCTCTCTCCTCACTGGCCTCCTTCCTTGTCTGCAGAGTCCGGGGGTGTCAGCTCCTGAAGCTACATTGAACAGTCTGCTGCTCCCTAGTGCGCCCTGTGGGCTCCCTTCCAGCCCGTATCCCCTGCTGCCTCTTTCCAGATTCCTGTGCCCTTCCGTGCACCCCTCCCCTACAGGGTCACAGGGATCACCGCCTGCCCCCAGCAGCTCTGCCCCCACCCCCAGGCCACAGGGCGCTCTCTGCTAGCGATGATCATGGCGAAGGGAGAGCGGCACCGCAAAATGCTTCAGATGGCGCCTCGATCCCGTTAGGCACCCCGGTTCCGACCGGGGCCAGGTCTCTGTCATGCTTGCGTGCCATTGTTGAATAGCAATCAGGACACGCATGGTCCCCAGCACTGACTCAGCGTCAGGGGCTGCGCTAAGGGCTTTCCCTGGGGGTACCTCCCCCCATCCCTACCACCCCGCAGGAGGTAGGACTGTTGTTATCCCCATTCATAGATGGGGAAACTGAGGCCAGAGGGGGAAGCAAACGAGCATTGGAGCCAGGCAGGCTGGTCCCCGAGGCTGCCACAGTCTCGTCTCACGGTTTGCAGATGCTGTTCCCTCTGCCAGGAACAGCATACCCTCCCGCCTTCCCTCAACTGCTCCCTGAGGAGGCTCTTCCCCCTGACCACTTTGTTGTATGCCATCATGCCATCCTGCTTGTTTCCCTTAGAGAGCGTGTCTCAGGGCTTCCTTTGGGATGCTCTGCTGTTTTTTGCACTCATCTCTCACACACACGCGCACACACACACACACACACACACGCATGCACCATCACTCAGCGGGGAGAGCGAGAACTGTGATTTTGGCAGCCACCTTGGAAGCGGGCCCTCCAGCCCCCGTCCGGCCTTTGGATGAGGGAAGCCCCACCGCTGTCCTGAAGGCCGCCTCACGAGGGACCGGAGAGAGCCAGCCAGCCGAGCCGCTCCCAAATTCCTGACCCACGGAAACCGGGAGAACATAAATAAATGCGGACTATTTTAAGCCACGGAGTCTTGGAGTCCTGTGTTAGGAAGCGATAGGTAATGAATTCAACACTTACTAAGTATCTGTTGTGTAAATACGCGGATACGTAACAGCAGCTTCCATTCGTGAGCCCTTTCTCTGTGCCGGGCACTGTGCTCGGGGCTGTACACATATGACGTGGAGGAAATCGTCACGACAACCTTGTAAGATGGCCGCTACTCTGTGCCCATTTTATGGATGAAGAACCAGGTATAGTGAGGTTACCTGACATCGCATGGACAGAGCTCGGACTTGCTCCCTGGTAATAGGGGACCCCGGGATTCACTGCTACACTACACTGCCCGGGTGGTCCCTGTCCCTTTCCGGGCCCCTTCACCAACTCACTGGGGGCCGGGAAGGGGGTCCCTCCTGCAGGCTGCGTGCTTCTGCAGAGGCCGAGCCCGGAGCTGAGTGGATGTCGCAGAGCCGAGCATGGCGGAGCTCATTGCCCAGAGCTGGCTCCTCTTGGCCAGCCCCTGGGAGCACTGCCCCGTCCCCACCTGTGGATGCCAGCTGGCCGGGACACGTAGGGCGGGCCGCTTCTGTCGAGTCACCCCCAGTGGAACCCGGTGGCTATGGGAGTAGGGAGGGTCAGAGAGCTCAGATTCCAGGCGGCTTGTCATCTGTGCTCCTTAGCAAGCCTGCTAAGGTTACACACCCCGGGGCGCTGGCAAGGCACACGAGGACCTCAGAGGCTCTGTTCCCTGGATCTAAAACAATACGGTGGGGGCAGGGCTAAAAATTACGGAAAACCACCAGCCCCTCCTGACCTCTAAGAAAGGGAGGCTCACAGGGTCTCCTGGGGAGCACAGCATGCTCATTTTGTAAGAGGGGAACTGGGCTGTGCAGAGCCAGGCCCCTTGTAAGAAGGGTGAGGGACGAGGTTTCTGGGCACAGGTCGGGTCTACCTGTCACCTTCACTGTGTGGCCTCAGGCAGGTTCATTAACCGTTTTGTGCTTCTGAAAACTTCGTCTGAAAAAGATCGGATGACAGCACCTGCTCCCCAAGAATGAAGGAGGCTGGCATGAGACAAATGTTCGTGGGCCCCGGGGGCTTTGCCCGATAGGAGTCTCTCCAGTGACCTTACAAGGTGGGCGTTGTGACTGTCATTACAGATGAAGAAACTGACATTAGGTCATTCTCAGAGGCTACACACAGCTAGTAGGAGGTAACAGACAGGATTCAAATGCCCTTACCTCTGGGTCACCTCGCCCCTGTTTATTTTTGAGCCTTCAGCACCTGCTGCTGTGTCCCCGGTTGGAGGCAGTCCTTGTCGTGAGGCAATTGAGCAGAATGGGTTGCATGGGTAGTGAGCTCACTGTCACTCCAGAGGTATGCAAGCACTGCCTGGGTGTGGTAGGGGTCCTGAAGCATTAGATTTGGGGTGGAACTCAGTGCCATTTACAGTCCCTCCCTGCCACGAATTGCTAGGGTTCGTCTTTGTCTTTCCCTGGAAGACAAAGAGGGCACAGAAATTATTAGGCTTGTTTTCCAGAAGGAGAAACTGAGGCCCAACGCCAGGATTTGCCCAAGGTCAGTCATCCAGCCCAAGGTGAATCGGTGTCGTGGTGAATGCTCCGTTGAATCTGCTTTGCAACACACCAGGCATGGAGGAGACGTAGCAGAGAGGGGGCTCCTGCCTCTGGGTGACAAGAGGGGACAGTGAAAAACTGAGGACACAGGACCCTGGGCCAGGCAGGGGCGAATCTTAGAGCCACAAGCAGGTGTTCGGGGGGTGGGGTGGGACCTGGGAGGAGGCGAAGGCCACCAGAAACAGGGAGCTTCAGCTTCTTTTGGCCCAATTCCCTCGGCGGACAGATGAACAGAAGGGACCCGGAGAGGAGGTCTGTAACATCGCGCGGGGCGCGTGACTGCTGAGCATGTAGGGGGAGGGGAAGGAGGGGGCCCTCGTGCAGAGCCTGCTGCTCTAGCCACGTGGGCGACAATTCATGCCAGGCAGGAGCGGGACTGAATTTGGGACCTTCTGCTCACTCAGCCCCCCTCCTCACTCCTCCCTCCACCACGAAGAGAAAGGCCCCTTATTTCTCAAGCACTCAGGATGTCCTCCGCCCCGTACCCTCTGTTCTGCACAGATGACATCATTTGTCCTAAGGGCAGCCCTGTGTGGTGAGGACTGGGAAGAGCATCGCCTCCATTTCTCCAGGACAAACTGCAGCCAGAGAGGTTAAGCAACTTTCCCAAGGCCACACAGCCAGCCGCAGAGAGACAGAGCTGCGAATTCAATTTCTGGCAGTGGCTACTGAGTGTCCCAGGTCTTTGCCCCATGTCCCCACCCCCACCCCACCCCCCGCCCCGGCTCTGGTGGCTCCTCCTGAGCGTAGAAGTTGGGCCCACCCTGCTTTCCCTCCAAAGTCACCTCATCTGAACTTCAGCTTCTGCCCTCTGGAAAATGACTCGTGCTCTGGCCAGGAAGCTGCCACGCACGCCCAGGACGTGGGGAAGGTAGGCGCCCGCGTGTGCCCGCCGCAGAGCAGGCGTCGCCCTTTCTTCGCTAGTTTCTGGAGCTAGAACTCACTTTCCATACCCTTCACCCATGTAAAACGCACAAGTCAGTGGTTTTTATATATATTCGCAGCTGGCAACCGTCGCCACCATCCCTGTTAGGACATTTCCATCACCCCAAAATGAAACCCTGCAAAATGAAACCCCATTCCCTCGCCCGCCCTGCCCCGGGCACCCACTCATCTGCTGTCTCCCTCTACGGATTTGCCTTTTCTGGACGTTTCTATAAATGGAGCCACATGCCATGTGGTCATTCGCAGGCACCTCTTTTTGAAGCCTTCCCTTTTGCGGTAAGACGGTGCTCTCTTGATTTCATAGGTGAGGGAGCTGCGCTCAGAGGGGTCAGGTAACTTGCCCAAGGTCACCCGGCTCAGAGTTGGTGGGTGGATTTGGACTATGTCTGGTTCCAAAGACCCCGGGGCCGCCCTCTCAGGCCTGGAGCCCAGAGCTGCCCGACAGCTCCCGGGGCCAGGGGGAGGGGGCAGAGGTCTGGGAGTGGGAGGCGGGCTGAGAGGGTAGGGGCATCTGTTTGTACGGGGGGGCCAGGGAGCTGGGGGAGGCACGGGGTCCCACCAGCAGGTAGCGGGATCACGGGGAGGAAAGGAAACGGGAGGGACAGGCAGGGGTAGCGGCAGGCTGAGCTTCCCCCTAGGCAGGTGCAGACCCCCCAGCTCTCTGCCCTTCCCTGCTGACTGGCCCAGCCGCACCTCCCAATGACTTCCCCACTTCTGCCTCCTCTCCGTCTAGAAATAGCTCTCCCCCCTCACCCCGCCCCAGAGCTCCCAGACCCCAGCCCCGCAGGATGACTCAGCCTGAGCCCTGGAGCCGGCTGTCCCCTTTCCCCCTCCCCCTCCCCTGCACCTGTCCTCTCTGGCTGAAGCTCCCAGGACAGACTTATCACCAACGCCAGGGCGGCTGGGCCAGGACCGCCTCGGTGGCTGGGCCAGGACCGCCTCGGCCAGTGCCCACGGGGGGGGCAGCTCTGCCCGGCACGTCCACTGACCTACCTGCCCTTATGCCCTTTTCGTTGAAGCACGCCTCCCCCCTTCCTGGTAAGCCCCTTTCGGGTAGACACGATAATCCCAGGTCCTCTTGTAATCCTCGTTGTATTTTTAAAACATGTTCTAAATCTTGCCCCCAAAGAAATAAAATTCTAGGTTATGGTCTTTCAGGCTGCTCTGAGCTTGGGACCCCCAAGTCCGATCCATCCCACCTGCCCCTGTAAGAATCAGCCACTCAGTGAACTGCTGACCTAGCCATAGAGTCTCCTCTCTCGTGACTGGGGAAACTGCGGCGAGGGGAGGGAGAGGGACTTCTCCAAGTCCCCTCATCCGGGAAGGGGCAGGCTTGGAGTGGGAACATGTGCCCCAGGCTCCCAGCACCGCGAACCCCTGGAAATGGAATCTGGCGGAATGGTCTTGAGCCCAGGCTGCCAGCGCGGGGAGAGGAGCTCTGCGACCTTTGGGGACATAAGAGTCAAATGACAGCAGCCCCTGTCTATTGTGCTCGGATGCCAAACTTCGATCTGCTTTTTTATCCACTCCTTCATTTACAGCCAGACAGCCTGGGTTGGAATCCCGGCTCCACCAAACAGCGCTCTGTGACTTGGAGCAAGTCCGTGAACCTCTCTGAGCCTCGATCTTCTCATCTATAAAACGGGTATGGATTAGCCCCTGCTTCACAGGCTGTAGTGAGTTAATACGTGTATAGCGCTTAGAAGGTGCCCAGCACGTATGAGTGCTTGAGGAATGTGAGCTCTTATCGTCACGGCTTCATCCCTGGGGAGCGCACGTGTGGGTAGAGCCCACGCGCACCCCCAGCCCGCGGCCAGCCTCCAGGAGCTCACGGGCAAGTGCAGGAGGCAGTCGGGAAAATGGAGCTGTCTTAGTCCATTGCTGCGAGTGCTGGAGTGGAGTCTGGCGCCGGGCTTGCCGGACCCAGAAAGGGGACCTGGCCCAGCCCGGGCGTCCCCAGGGAGGTCCCCGGTGCTGTGCAGAGTGCCTGCTGGCTGTAGAGACAGGGCTCCGGCTCCAGCTCCCGGCCCACCTGCTCTGTGACCTTGGGCAGGTCCCTTGCCCACTCTGGGCTGCAGGTTTGCACTCTGTGTGGTGCTGGACTGTCCCCCCGGACACCCGGGCGGGCCGACATCTGGAAGCCCGCCACAGCTCCCTGGGCTATTTTTACCAGGACTGTGGGCAGTCACACCACTCGTCAGCATCAGAACCTGGGTGGATGCAAGGGAGCCCCAAGGTCATGCAATGAGCCCTCCTGTGTCTGAGGCCGGGCTGGCTCGCTCAGCAGGCTCTCCGGGCCCAGTCTTGTGCCCCCAAACCCGCCGTAGAACCCGAGGTTGGGTCGCAGCTGGACTCCTCCGTAAGCCCCCTTGCGCCCTGCACACCAGGGACTACAACCCGTTCTCATCGCCCGCTGCATGCTCGTAAACTTTATTTTTATTTGTATGTTAAACTGTTCGGAAAGCCACAGAGAAGACATGGGATCGGAGGTGGGGAGGCAGGGAGGGACAGAGACTGGCTGTGAGTGGCAGAGACATAGAGAGACAGAGATGCAGAAACGAGAGAGACAGAGACAGAGATCAGAGATAGGCAAACACAAGGAGACAGAGGAGGAAAAACAGAATAGGGTTTAGAGGGAAGGAAGAGACACGGGGAAAAGACAGTGAGAGAGAGAGAGAGAGCGAGATGAAGGAGACAGAAACAGACTGAAGGCAGAGGCGCACCCAGCCCCCCGACCCCCACTCACAAACCCCTCCCCTAGCCTGTGCACAACACAGCCCGCTGGCCAAAAGGGGCCAGGAGTGGGGGGCCCAGACCAAGTTTTACCTTCTCTGGGCCTCAGTTTTGTCATCTGTAAACCAAATCCCAGCAAAGGGCCCCCAAGCGCTCCCTGGACTCTGATAGGTTGGGGGCATGGGGCCTCCCCACCTCAGGATGCTCCAGAGTCAGACGAAGCTCTAATCCTCAGTCCCCCACTGTCGGCTCAGTGACGAGCAGCGGATGGGAGGCTGCAGCTCAGAGAGGGGCAGGCGTTTTTGCGAGGTCACTCAGCAAGACCTAGGGCTCTTGCCTCCTTGCGTCCGGCGACCCAGACCCGCCTCTCCCCGTGGCCGCCCCTTCCCACCCCGCCGTGGCCCTCGGTGCTCAGCGGACCCAGCTGCCCATGAGCTCTTCCCATGTGCTCTGCGGACCTTCTCTCAGCAAAGAGCCAGGCGTGACCGGGTGCTCCTGACCGGGGCTCCTTCTCCCCCCTTCCTCCGGGAGAAACTGCAGCCTCGGGACCCTTCACAAAGGACAGAAATAAATTCAAGGGAAAGGGGCCCGGTGCCAGCCACCAGCCGCCATCAAGGCCTCCCCCTCCCTGGGTGAAGAAGGTGAAAAACAGCAGAAACTCCAGGCGCTGTTCTAGGTCTGGGATGTGTGTTGCTTCCTCTGATCCTCAGGAAGGGCTTTTGGGGTGAGTCATAAGAAAACTGTTATCTTCATTCACAGGCGAGGAAACAGGCTCCGAGCAGTGCGCTCCTTTGCCCCAGCTCACACCCTGGGAAGGGCAGGGATGGTTCCAGCGCCTGGGCTGGTGACAACTAAGGGTAACACTGTTACTCTTTCGCATTCACGCCTGAGTCTGTTAAGGGTGACAGCCCACCCTCGCCGGGCGTCCTGACATCCTAGCACCCGGCTAAGTGCCAAGTGTGGACCATCTCGCTTCCTCCCCGTGGCCAACACTGTTGCTTCTGACCCAACATCTTCCTCGCTGTACGAGTTTCCTATGAGATTCACCAGGGATGCTCGGGGATGATGATGATGAGTCCAGCCTGAGCCCAGCCTGAGCCCAGAGACCTCAGGCCACCTTTGTGGTCTTGCCCATGATTGGCTTAGTTAGGCAAGGGTGTGATCAAGTCCTGGAAAATGAGGGCTGAGAAGGAATCTGTGAGAATGGAGGGAGAGGGGCTTCTAGGAATGACTTCTTTTCAAAAGGGCACACGAGGCAAAGGCTTCCCTTTTCCTCGTTTAGGCTGTTGGGTGAAGATGTGATGCCTGGAGCTGTGGCAGCCATTTTGTGAGCTTGAGGGGAAAGTGAAGTGTAGAGTGAGTGACCCTGAGCTGGGACTCCCCCTGCTGAGCCCTATTCACCCCAAAGCCATGAAAGGCAATAGTGAAATATTGAACTGTTGTGTTTCAAACCATTACATTTTGGAGTGATATGCAACCACAGAAATCACAGCAGTGAGCGATTCATAGATATTTGGGGAGTTAAACATATTGGATACATGATTATGATTTTTTTTTAAAGAAAAGCCACCATGTAAAAGAATCCAAGTTTCTACCAAGTGGCAGTGACCTCAGGTTCCCCCGGGGTGGTTCACTTCTGCTCTGGAGAGTTTAGTGGCTTCTCGTAGACACTTTCACACTAGGTGAGAGGTGAGATACGAGTGACCCGGATCTGGCCAACCCAGTAGCCTTTGGAACATCACCCACAGCTTAGGATTCTCGCCAGCCCAGCCTGTAGACACTTAGAGGGGGATTTGGTCTCTTGGCTTCAGCTGGCGGGTTAGTGAGTTAGGGAGTCTTGACTGGGAAATATCATCAGAGGTCATCGGCTGTGCCTCGGGGTGCCTGCGGGATGGAGGGCGGGACTCCAGGACCCAGGTCTCTGGACAGGGAAGTGTCAGCCCCCACCAGGAAGGAGAGGTAGCAAGATCACAACCGGGCGGCTGGCGACAGGGGCAGCACCAGAGGGCACCACAGGGGGACAGATCAGGGCATGGGGGCCTCTTCCCACCCACATTTGCAACTAGACTGCCCCCCCCTCCCCGGACTCAGTCGGCTCCTGGATTCTCAGACAATGCGGGAAGAAGGCAGGAGCCTCCAATGGAGAAGCTGGACTTCCTGCTGATTTGAAAGTGGAGGCTCGAGCTGGCTTTCTTTTGAAAAATGTGGGAGTTGGGGGACCATCTGTCCCCAGGCTGATGAGGCATGCCACACGTCTTACGTCAGCCTGTGCATCCCACGAGGCGGGGGCAGCTGAGACCGTGGGCGCCGCCCCGTTCCCTTCTCAGCTGGGCCATCCAAGGCAAGATGCTTACACTCTGCCTCGGTTTCCCCATCTGTAAAGTAGACACTGTGACTGCAGGGTCCTCAGGAGACACAGAACCAATGAGGCGTCTACACACGGGATTTATTTTAAGGAATTGGCTCCTGCGATCGCGGGAGCTGGCTGGTCCAAGATCTTCAGGGCAGGCAGGGAGCTTAGAGAACCCATCCCAACCTCACCCCCTCTGCCTGCGTGCTTCCTCCCACCCCATCCTTGAAGCTCTCTCCTCCACACCCCACGTTTGAGCCTGGCATATAGGACACCCAGCCCCCCAAAATCTCCAAAAACCGCCGCTTAGTTCTCCTTCACGCTGTGGGCTCCACCCAACTGTCCCCACAAGGGACCTGCTTCATCCCAAACCCCCACACCACCGCACGCACTCCTCACTCCCGCCCCTTCCCTGCCATAGGGACTGTGAGCTCCTGCTCACCCTTCAAGACCAGTGCTCCCTGATCTCCTCTGGGAATATTGAGCCTGTCTGCTTACCCCTGTACCCTGTGGACACTCCTCCCTGGCTGTCTCTCTCTCTCTTCCTAGATTGCAAATTGCCCGAAGCTGGAGATTTTGTCTTATTCAGCTTTTTGTTTCTCCTTATCTTGCTATGCCTGGCACAGGGGCCTGTGACAGATGTTGCTGCATGAGTTGCCTGGTCCCAGGCAGTGGTCATTCAGTCCACTCTTGATTGTGTCTGATGACGGGGAGCTCACTCCCTACCCGGGCAGCCAGCTCCATTTTCAGAAACTCTAACCCATTGTAATGGTACACAAAGTATGAATGTGGGACATCTACAGAATCTCCCTCTTCTGGACCTGGCAAAGACTATCTTTTGATTATTTGTCCATTTTTTGCCCTCCTAAAGATGAAGGCCATTTTCTAATTGCTGGGAGAGAAGCTAATTTGTTGTATATAATACAGTCATGAGGATGGAGAGGAAGAGGGGGAAAATCGCATTGGCTAGGAGTTTTAAGAAGGAAGGTTCTACTGCAGTCTTTTTTTTTTAGAGATTTTATTTATTTGAAAGTGCAAGAGAGAGCATGAGCATGAGCCAGGGGTGGAGGGGGTACAGAGGGGAGGGAGAAGCAGACTCCGCATTGAGCAGGGAGCCCAACATAGGGCTTGATCCCAGGACCCTGAGATCATGACCTGAGCCGAAGGCAGATGCTTAACGAACTGAGCCAGCCAGGTGCCCCAGTCTTTTCTTTTTTAAATATTCATTCATTCATTTTAGAAAGAGAGAGAGAGAGAGCACACATACAAACGGGGGGAGGGGGTGCAGAGGGAGAGGAAGAGAATCTCAAGCAGCCTGTCTGCCAAGCCCAGAGCCCGATGCAGGGCTTGATCTCACAACTTCAAGATCATGACCTGAGCCAAAACCAAGAGTTGGCTCCTCAACTGACTGAGCCACCCAGGTGCCCCTCTACTGCAGTCTTGAGGCATGAGAGAAGAAGATAAGGAAAGACAATTCTAGTAAGTATTGATGTGGCCAATGTCCTGGGGCTCTTTTATTGCCCTTCAAGAAATTCAAGACTGGAATTGCTCCTTAATTATTTTTGGTTGTCGATCTGTCTTATTTCAACATGACATTGCACTGAACCTGAGCCACACGGGTCTCTAAATTTATTAGGGTTATCCATTATATATAATCAGTGGTAGATCGATGGGTGTTTGGATATAGTTTTCTCTTTGATGTCATGACCTTTCCTTGTGTAGATGCACGATGGTGTTAATGGGCATCTAGTTTAGAACCAGTGGGGGTCCCATTTCTTCGAAATGGTGAACAAGTCTTGGTAAAGTTCCTTATCAAATCTTTTCTCCACCCAACAATGCAACATATTTTTAAACTATTCAAAGGTAATGTATTTATAAATTCTAGAATTTGGTCTAGAACATGGGGTAGATTTGCCACGTGTGTTTTTCCTGCACATTCTAGAACACTGGGTATCCCTTCCTCCACTCCTCCCACCACGTGTCAGCATCCTCATCGCTGCAACAAAACACTCCCACAAATTTACAAAATGCCCCCATCAGGGACAATACAGCCCACTGAGAGCCATCCATCTAGGCTAGTGGGCTGTAGAAACCTGTTCTAGCAGAATGGCCCCATTTGGTTGATTTCTAATGAACTATCCTGCAGAACCCCATGATACACATTGGTGAAAAGTACCACTGCCCTGGGGGACTCAGGGACACCCTTCCCACCCACCTCTCCTCCTCCCCAACCACCCTCGTTCTCCCCCAATGCGTGTCAGACACCCTAGGTTTCCCGCGGCTCAAACCCCGAGGCTCCACATAACCCAGGAGCAAACTCACTGGGCCCGAGAAATCACCTCCTCGCCCACAGCTTGTGGCAAGGGGCCATTCTGCCTTCTGAGTGTTTTGAATCTGATACATCCAATAATCCATGTGAAAACTTTTGATGAGCTGATTAAAATTGACATTTGCCACCATGGGGGGCAAAGGCCACCAGCCAGAATATCAGGAGCTCCATGCCTCGGACAGGATGCCAGTTTTCCCTGAGGAGACGACACGCTTTGATGAGCGGAAATATTTCCAGCGAAGATCCTACTTTTCTAAATGCGTTAACATGGGCTCGATATTGCATTTCTATTTCTGTGCGAAATGCCAGCGCAGAAAGAATTTTCACGTCTGTAGGTAATCTGCGGTCAGACGGAAGCCGCGGAATTGATGGGGGGCAATGGAAGGTGAAAGTTTTGTGGCTTTTGCTTGTCTGGGATCACACAAAGGATGGGGTGTGTGTGTGAGAGAGAGAGACAGAGACAGAGACAGAGACACCACACCAGGAAATACAGAATGTAAGCTATAATTTAGATTACCAACAAAATGGCGATCGCGCGTGTGTGTCGTGTGCTGTGTGGCACGCTCCATGACGTCTGCCCGGCCAGCATCTGCTGTGACGACACCTGGTGCCTCTAGCTTGCTTAGCTAAAGATTTGCCGAGAGCTCAAAGGAGTCATCACGCACATGGCTCCCGACAATTTATGGCTTCTGCTCTCCAGATGGGACCCAGGCCTCCATAGCTCTCCCGCCCCACAGCTCCTCAGCCCGGCTGCGCCCAGAGAGCACGGCCCCAGGCGGAGGCCGAGGAGCTGGCCAGCGCGTCTCTGAGTGAAGGTCACCTTGGCGGTCCTGGGAGCGTGTCTCCCGCGGATTTCAGAGACGCAGGGAGGGGAGGGGTCAGATGGGCGGTCACTGTCACACTCACACACGCAAATGCACACACACGGGGCGTCCTCACAGAGACACAGTGCACATGGAGATGGACACACACACAAACACACACGCAGCTCAACTTCAGCAACCAGGTTTTCAGAACCAGGCTCCCCTGGGGCCTCCTGAATCAATTATTTTAAAAATGATCTGTAGGGGCGCCTGGGTGGCTCAGTGGGTTAAAGCCTCTGCCTTCGGCTCTGGTTATGATCTCAGGGTCCTGGGATTGAGCCCCGCATTGGGCTCTCTGCTCAGCGGGGAGCCTGCTTCCCCCTCTCTCTCTGCCTGCCTCTCTGCCTACTTGTGATCTCTCTCTCTGTCAAATAAATAAATAAAATCTTTAAAAAAAAATTAAAAAAAAACAAGATCTAGAGTTGACCACATGCTCTTCTGCCGGCAAGAGAAAGAGGGCCGTGTAACTCTGGTCCCCAGTTGGCACTCACGGAGCTGCTGGGAGGGAGGGGGGCGTGGGGCCAGCGGCCAGGGGTGCAAAGGTGAGCAAAATGCAGGGGACCGCTGCCCTCCATGTCCGATACGGGAGAAACGAAACAAACAAGGGAAACAAAACGGGTTTAAAAAATCGAAATTCCCAATTATAAATTCTGACACGGATTTCCATGTCTGGAAGCACAGCACACTCGGTAGGGCAAGATACACTCCACTCCTGACGCTGGGATAACTCGGGATGAACAACACTGGAAAAACTTCAAAAATGTAGAACTCAGCGAGGAAATAAGAGATCCTTACTCAGAGTGCCCCATAGCAAAAACGGTGGAAAATAAGAGAAATCTTTACTCAGAGTGCAAAATAGCAAAAAGGTAGAAAACGGTAAAGAATCATGGAGGAGAGTGTGAGTCAATCTGAAAAACAGGAATTCTAGGGGCGCCTGGGGTGGCTCAGTCAGTTAGTTGAGCGGCTGACTCTTGATTTCAGCTCAGGTCATGATCTCGGGGTCCTGGGATCGAGCCCCATGTCAGGCTCCCCACCTCACCCACCCATGTGCACCCTCTCCCTCTGCCCCTCCCTCTGCGTGCTCTCTCTCAAATAAGTAAATAAATAAATAAATAAAAGATTTATTTATTTGAGAGAGAGAGAGCAGAGCAGCTTGGCAGAGAGAGCAAGCATGGCGAGGGGCAGAGGGAAACAGAAACTTTCGCAGACTCCTCGTTGAGCTCTGAGCCTGATGCAGGGCTCGATCTCAGGACCCTGAGATTATGACCTGAAGTGAAATCAAGAGTCAGTTGCTTAACTGACTGGGCCACCCAGGTGCCCCTCAAATAAATAAATTTTAACAACAACAAAAACAAAACCCAGGAATTCTGGAAGGAGAAATTGAATGTAGGAAAGGCGACATTTGAATTAGATATTCTACACTGATATTTTATATAGTTTAATATCCATGTTTTAAATATGAAATCCCTCTTCAAATGTGAAATCTTACACATTTATATCCTGTATAAAAGATATATTTATAAAGTGTATTCTGTATAAGAAAATAAATCCTCTTGTTTGGTTTCTCTGGAGAACGCTGACTGAGCCGCCGCCATCTTTGTGACTTTGGTGTGCCGTGAGGGGGGCCCTCAACTCCTCAGATGCCTCAGGATCCAGCCTCGCTGGCCTCCCTGCGCCCAGAGCTCTACGTGCACTCCCCGAAGGCAGGGGCCAGGCCTGTGGGCCTCGCTATGGTCCCCCCAGAGCCGAGCCCGGTGCCTGGCATGACGCAGGCCTCAGTTAAATTTGGATGAACACACTGTGAAGTGAATTTATTTGGGCAGCCTCTTCTCATGCGGTTCCCTGCCTCTGACTGTCTCCCACTTTCTCTGCGTATCAACCCCCCAACCCCCAACCCCACGGTCCTTGAAGATCCGTGAGAGCAGAGACCATGCCTGTCTTCCTCACGCCTGGGAGCCTAGTCCCAGTCAGGAGCCTGGCCCACAGTACTGGCTCCATAAATAGTCATTCAGTCAACGCAGAATAAATGCCTTTGGGGGATTACATTTGTAAAATAGTAGCCCCTACTCCCCCTACCCCCTGCCCGCAGCCCCCTGCCCAGGATTTCTTTTCTTCTTTTGCTCTTTCCTTTTCAGTCAGCAAGGCTCTTCTGAGCCCCAGCCTCAGGAAAAGTCGTGACAGCCGAAAGCGGGGAGAACGCGTCTCTCGTGTGGGTTTGCGGATTCAAAAGCGCAGGCCCTGAGAGGACTAGAAAGAGCCCACAGAAAGGGCAAAGATTTGGAGGACATCGTGAGGCGCCCCTGCTTCCCAGGCTGGAAAGTAATGTTCTGAACTGTCAGGAGGAAGAAACAGACGCAGTTGGTGGTGGTCCCCAGTGAAAGTAGTTTGTGTCCTTGCTGGAGGCCACTGCTAGCTCCGAGGGCACGCTCGTGCGAATTAGGAAAAGGAGCCCCTTCCGGCGCACAGCTTGGCAACTGGGGCACAGACTGGATGCAGCCCTTCATTGGATCCCTCCACCAGGTGCTCTTGTGGAGTGTGCAACCTATACAACCACACAGGGCAGCCCTGCCCACCTCTGATAGTCCTGGAGGAGGCTGGGAAAGCTCAGACAGGCCTGTGGGGTCTAAACTCAGAGGGACTCTGGGCCTCCTGTTCCAGGGGAAGGCCTCATGGGGGATGAAGGCCCTATGGGGAATGTCCCAAAGAAGTGGCCCAGGCAGAAGGGGCCTCAGACAGCCTCAGGGTTCCCTCAAGTGCCTGATGAGGACACTAAGGGAAGACCAGGTGGGGTGCGGCATCCCTAAGGACCACTGGAAACAGATGACAGCAACAGCTTGCCACCTGCCCGCCCATACACGCCACAACTTGGCACGTGTAAGCCCCCTTAGAATTAGCCAAAACCCCAGAGAAAGGCACCACCAGAGAGCAACCTCAAGGAGACTGAGATTAAGTGTCTACCTCGTAGCCACAGTGAAGATTCCAAATAGAAAAAAAGAAGTTGCATTTTGTGCACGTCCAAGGTATAAACCGAGATTTTCCCACCGGCTGTGCTCAGCAACTACGGATGAATGACAAATGGCTGGTACTTCCCGGCAACCCTCATTTTCTTCGGCACCGATTTAATTATCAGAGCACATGGTGCCCTGACTAGATTGTCAATTGCTTGAGGGCAGGGCGCAGCCCATTCCATTTTAAATCCTGCCCACGTTTCTACAGGGAGGTTCTCCTCGCCTGGGCCTTGCGCTGAATGGCTATATAAATGCATGGAATTTTCCCCAGGCGCCATGATCAAAACCCTCCCCTCCCCGGGTCCTCCTCTCCCTATCGGATAGCAGAAGAACTCCCAAAACCCGGAGCCGACCGAGGAGGGGGACCCTCTCACGCTCTTGTGGCTACAGCCGCATAGCCCGACGGATGAAGCTTTTAGGATTTAAGACGTGTCTACGCTAGCAGACAAGCTCCGCCCTGCTCAGCTGCCGGGAACCTTGGTGTGGTCTGGGGTCAGGCTCATGGCTGGGGGTTGGGCCCCAGGGATTCAAGGCCTGGGGTGACTACGTCACTTGTCCCGGGAGTTCCTGGAGCTTTATGGGGCCAAGGACTTGCGGCTTCCCGGAGTTGGTATCCTGAGTCTTGGGTTCGAGGCCCTCCTCCTCCTCCTGTTCGAGGCCCTCCTGGCTTGGGTGCTCCGATGGACTCCGGCCACCTTTTCCGTGGCCCCTGTCCACGGCCTCGGCTCCAGCCTGCTGTCTGGTCGCCATGGTCACATGCCAATGTTTTATTCTGGGTCCTCGCCGCGACATCACACATTCTGTCCGTGTGTGCGGCATTTGTAGACACGGGTTGTGTCTCCTGGCCTGTGTTTGTGCGTCTGTCCTTTCTCTGTGGCCAGAAGGTCAGTGCCTGACACCGGCTGGCCACCTCTTTGTCTCCCCAGCTGGAGTCCCCGCTGCCTCTCCAGCTTTGAACCTGCCTTTGCCGCTCACTAGCCGGTGTCCTTGGTGTGTTATTGACGTTGCCATAACCACAGTGACCGCCTCCCCCTGGGTCCTCTCCTCTGGGCGCCCTGCAGCTGTTTGCCTCTTACTGCAAAGGTCTGCTGACCAGCCCGCCTCCCCCACCAGACAGGACTGTCCCCCGCCCAGTCCTCATGCCCAGCACTGTCCCCGCCACTGAGGAGTGCTCTAAGGAAGGCAGCTTCCCAACCTTCTCTCCCTCCTGCCCCGTTTCCCTCTCCTCCTCTCTGCCGCACTGGGTTGTCTGCACACATGATCCCAATCATTTCTTCCTTGGGGGCCCCTTCACTCCCTCCAGGAGAGGAAGATCACCAGGGAGAGGCTGTGACATTGCAAGGTCTTTTATTAAAACCAGGTGAATCACTCCATTCGCTGAGAAGGCACACTTACGTTCCAGACCCCCGCCGCCTCTCTCTCCGGATGGGCTACCCCCCACTGCCCAGACCTCTTTCTCATTGCAGACGGACATTTGTTGGGGGAGGGGGGGCTGGGTCAGAGCATCTTTATGGCCGGGCCTTGGTTTATGGCTTGGATTTGGGATTAGAGGTGAAGGCGAAGGCGTGGTTGAGTTTGGAGGTTGGAGAAATTGGGTTGGAGTTCAGGAGAGAGGCAAATTAAGTGAGCAAAGGGCCACATGTCTCCCGGTTCCCGGGGTGATGACCCTCCACGAGGACCGTAGTCCGCGGGCTTGCAAAGCCACGGGAACAGCCTAGCCCAGCCCCTCCCCCTCTCCCACCCAGCTCTCCTGAACAAAGCGCCACTCCAAGCAAACTCTACGCGGCTACAGGAGATCCAGGCCCCGCCCCCGCCCGAGGGCCCTGGGGCTGGAGGGGGAGGGGGAGGGGAAGGGGGGTGGGGCGCCCAGGGGCTTAGCCCTGGAACCCCAGCTCCTTGTACTTGGCAGCGATGTCGTTCCGGAACAGCTCCAGGGCCTTCTTCATGGCCGCCTGGGCGTCGGCGCCGAAGTCCCCGGGATGCTTGCTCTGCAGGACCTGGATGATGGCTTCTGAGATGAACTGCAGGGGGAGATGGGAGGGGTGCCGGTCACAGGGACGCACAGGCCGGGAGCCACATGGGAATCAGCCAGATGGGAATCAAAATAAATCTCTTTATTCCACGGCCATTTATCGAGTGCGTATTGCACACCAGCCTTCCGAGGCGTCTCCGCCGATGAACTCCTTCTCTCCCTACCACACCCGGCGAGACAGGTGCCGACAGGGGACCGGGCCCATCTCCGTTCAAGAGCCCAGGACCCCGCCTCCCTCCTGGAAGCAGAAAGGAAAGGAAATGCTCCCATTCTGTGGCTTTGCCCAGGATTTCGCCGTCAGAAAATCTAGAAAGAAACTATTTCCATTTGTATTTAATTTTTTGCATTGAATGGCTTACTGTGGTTATTGCTTTAAGAAGGCTACTCGGGGGCGGGGGGCTGGTGGGGGTGGGGGGTAGAGCGGCATTTTTCTGTGCCAAGCACAAAGCGGGGGCTCAGAATTATTGGTGGGCGGGAAGGAGGGAGGACGAGGAAGGGCCGAGGCCTGCGGCTCGCCCCCAGACCCAGCCCATCCCGTCCCAGCCTTGCTGTCCCCACGTGTGCTCAGACACCCACAACGCCATTACCAGGAACATCTACAGTGTGGCTGCTTTAGCGACTGAAAGAGCTCGTGGGTGTAAAATGCTCCCGGGCCTTTTGGACAGGGAGTCGAGATTTGATGCCAGCCACAACCCTGGCCGGAGGACCAAGCGATGTCACTTTACCGAGGTCCAGACGGGAAAGAGCCAGCCTGAGGTCACAGAGCAAGTGGACGGCAGAGCTGAAATCTGCACCCGGGGGTTGTGGACACACGGCCGCCAGAGCCAGGGACAGACGCAGGGACGGCACCTCGGTTGGCTTTTCCCAGTTTCTCAGGGCGCCCCGAGTGCAAGTGACCACAGGCAGGTGGCAGGGGTGGGGGGATGCACAGGGTGACAGAAGCCTTAGGAGGCACACACGGCAACACCCAGGGAACACGGTTCTGACTAGAAATAGGGACAGCGGGGCACCCCAGGGGTCGCCATCGGTTGAGCGTTGGACTGTTGGTTTCGGCTCAGGTCATGATCTCAGGGTTGTGAGATCGAGCCCCGCGCTGGGCTCCGCCCTGGGCATGGAGCCCGCTTCAGATTGTCCCTCTCCCTCTGCCCCTGCCCGTCCTCCATGCTCTCTCTCTCTCTCTCTGTCTCAAAAACAAAAAAGAAAAGAAAGAAGAAAAAAAAAGAAACAAGGACAGCGCCACAAACCTCTGCCTTTGGGCATCGATCGGGACATAGTTTGAGTTCACCTCTAATGTCATAAATGTCACAAAACAAAGTGGGGTTCGGGCTGCCATGAAATCAGCCCTGGAGAACGTGGGAGACCCAGGTTCCAGGCTCTGCTCTGCCGCGACCCCCATGGGTGACTTCAGCATAGACAGGGGATCAGCTGGCCCATCGGGTCCCCTCATTGAGCTTTTCCTGAGTTTGGGGCACCGCCGCTGATAGCCCGGTAAGTGTGGGCTGGGGCAGCCGGACAATTGAGAAAAGTTGCCCTTGACATCCAGCCCCCTCTATGGACCCTCAGTCCCCGCCGGGAAGCAGCCGCCCCCTAGGAAAAGCGGTCCCAGAGTGAGGGGGGAGAGCAGACAGGGGCCTCCGTCTTTGATTTACGCAGTCGATGAAACTTGTTTTAAGTAGACCTGCTTTCCAGTCCGCTTGGATACATCGTTTTCTCTTTCTGAGCCTGCGTCCTTGTCCCCTCTGAGGGGACGAGTCATTCAAGTTGTATTGTGAGCCCACCACATGCCACCGGGGTTCAGAAATGGGGAGCTCATAACCGCAGCCAGGAGACAGCTGGGGAAAGAGATAAATCCCAGTGCAGCCGGGCCGGCGCCATGACAAGGGATGAGGATAAAGTGGCTTTGCAGGGAGGAGATGGGGGGGCCCGTTGACGGTCACGTGGGGAGAAGGCGGCTTCTAAGCTGGGCCCCGGAGGCTGGACGGGGTCTGCTGCCAAGAGCAGATGGGGAGGGCAGCGGCCACAGCATGCGCGGAGTCTCAAAGGCAGGACCCGCTCCTCACGTCTGTGGTGCTGAGCGCGATGGGCAGGCTGGATTGTCTCTATACGATTTGTGGGGGCAGCTGGGGTGCAGGGAGGTGAGGCTGCGAGGCTGAAGACAGGGGTGGTGGTGATTGGTGGGAGACATTGTGCCAGAAGGGATTAAGAGCTTGAGTTCCTGAGTACCAGTAGATCAGAGTGTGCCTACTGGCTTATTAGCTGTGTGACCTTGGGCAAGCTACTTAACTTCTCTGAGACTTCAGTTTCCAAATCTGTGAAGTGGGTATGAGAGGGTTACCTGCCTGGCACGGAGACTGCTAATGGCCTGCCCCATGTCCATCTTCTCCTTCCTTGGTAACAGAACACTAGCTGTAGTTGGCGTGGCAATAAACCACAGTCCCCAGGTTTCCACACACATGGGTGTGGTCTTGTAACTAACTTCTGGCCAATAAAACTGTTGAGTGGGATTTCTGTGACTCCTTAAAAGACAGCTTTCCTCTCTTCCTCTTGCTTCCTGTTTGGAATATGGACCAGATGGCTGGAGCTCTAGCAGCCATCTTGGACCATGAGTCAACTTTGAGGACTCCTGCCAACTTTGGCAGCACAGAAAGAGTCTGCATCCCTGGTGGGTGTGGGACCCCCACACCAGCTCTGGACTCCCTACCTCTGCACTTCCTTTGTGTCAGAGAAAAAGAAGACCTTGAATGCAGTTCCTCACCTTGGGGAGACTGAGAATTCTATGCAGTGATCCAGGCGAATGCTTACAATGGCCCATCCTCACAGGTAGCTATGACCACGATCTTTATCCTTGTCACTGCACCAGCCTGTCCACTGCTCCCCGTTCCCAGGGGTTGAATCTATCCCTAAGGCCCTTTATCCCCAGATCTCAGTGCTCCCTCTCACCACACCCTCCCTCCCACTGATTATAGAGGCAGAACCTGAAGCTGAGGCTCTCCTCCGCCTACCCTACTTCTTAGCCCATCACAGGAGATTCAAACCATTTCCCCTTGCCTAGGACCCCAGGGCTGTCTCTCTTTTCATCTGTAAAGATGCCGGAACAAGTGGCCCCACCTGCTGGCCACCCCCACCCCAGGAGGGAGCACCAGCTACTGTATTGTGGCTCCCGGTGGCACAGGGTTTAGGAGCTGGGTGGGGGCGGGGGGGGGTGCGGTCTGAAAGAACAGAACCCTAGTTTGAATCCTGGGAGTGTGCCAGGGACAAGCTATTGCCCTTCCTGTGCCTCAGTTTACTCATCTGCCCAGTGGGTACAATAATAATGGTACCTTCCCATGAAGGGGAAATGCAAGGGATGCCCCCAATATCCGTTTTCCCCTTCTTCCCCTGGATGACATACTGATTTGGGGGAGAAGTGGGTTTACTCTCAGTGACCCCAGGAGGAAGGCAAAGTGGGCGGGAGCTCATTTCACTGAGGCACAGAGGAGGGCACTGGGGCTCAAAGAGCAACACCGTGGGCCCAGCTGGGACTCGAATCCCAATTGCATCCCTCCGAGGCGTGTCCTTCCGCCCTCCGCCCACCCCGGACCCGCCTCCCACCTCCAGGTACTTGACGGGGATCTTGTGCTTGGTGGCATGTGACTGGGCCAGCGGCTTCAGCTCCGCCTCGTGCTGCCCCTTCTTCTTGAGGATGCCCCCCAGGGCGGTGAGCACGGTGTTGCCATGCTTCTTCAGGTCCTCAGAAGCCTTCATCTCGTCCTCTGACTTCAGGTGCTTGAACTTGTCAAACTTCTCCAGGGTCTCGGGGTGGCCCTTGAAGAGCCTGTGGGCACAAGGAGGGCGGGGGTCAGACACAGGAACGCGCCATGGGGGTCTGGAGGGGGCCAGACACGCGTTCCAGGCCGGGCTCCCCCTACTTCCCAGCCGTGTGACCTTGGGCAGGTCACTCTACCTCTCTGGGCTTCCGCTTCCTCATCCAAGCCAAGGGCATGACCGGTCCCCACCCGCCGCAGCGGCGCTGTGATTAAATGAGAGCATAGATGCTTAGCACCGTACAAAGGCTCAGCTTTATGATTTTTCTCATCCTCGTGACCCGTCTCTTCTGCATTGCCACTGAGAGAGGCAGGAAGGAAGGACGTGTCTGCATTAGTCCCTGGCTTCCCCCCAACTTTCTCTAAGTTGTTTGGAGAGCAGGTGACTAACGAATCGGGGAGGGGAAGTGGGGGCACCAGGGCTGGAGAACGCTGGATTTGTTGAGTACCTCCTGTGTGCCAGAGGCTCAGAGGTATGAAGACGTAACTCGACATTACAGGGCTGGTGTGCGGAAGGGCCGACTGGAAACAGATCTGAGTGACGCAAAATATAGACCATGCCGGGGACCCTCTCTGCAGTTTCCTACCTACGGATCATCCTTCAGTTGCTTGAATACTTCCAGCTACAGGAGGCTCACTATCATCTGTGACGGCCAGTCCACTCCAGATTAACTCTTGGGCTCAGAAAGCTCTTGCTTGTTTTGCTCAGACTCCCTGTCCCTCCCAGGCTCCTCATGGTGGGGGATGGCGAGGTCCCACGGGGGGCCACCTGCCAACGACCAGGTCCCCGATCCGGCCAGAGAGCCAGTGATCTGGCCACAGAGGAACTCTGCCGGTGAACCTGAGCAGCCACTTGTAACCTTGGACCTCAGTGTTTCCTGCTGTGGAAAGGTGGGTGTTGGTTAAAGGGAGTCCTAGCTGCCGCCTAAGTGAGAGTGTTTTTCCCCATTTCACTTGTGGCTGAACGGACCGCAGAGGTAAGTGACGTGCCCAGGGTCACACGGCTGGCCGGGTGCAAAGCCCACAGCAGAGACTGGACGGTTCTAGAGCTCATGCTCTCTGTCTCGTGTCACACCCCAAAATGTTTGCAGGAGTGACCCTGTCTGCCCAGGCTTTCCCGCCTCCTCTCTAACGGCTTCAGGAAAGTTCCCCTTTCATAGCTTTCTGGCTCTGCCACAGCCTCCAGCCCTGCTGTGGACACACCTCGGTTTCTGGAAGCTTCTCACAGCACACGCCCATATTCACGTGCATGCACACCCAGACACACGCAAGCGTGCCCACGGTAGCACCAACAGGGAGCGCGCCCTTCTCCCAGGAGCGAATCCCTCCTGCTTCCCTGGAACGCCCAGGGCTGTCCATGCCCTCTGCCCAATGTCACTACTTCACGGGACCCAGGTTCCGGCCCCGCCAAGCCTTGTGCGTCCCTGACAGCTCCTCTCTGGCACTTTTCACCCAAGGGTCCCTGAGCTCCTATTATTATCTGGTGACCATGATTCCTGCCTGAGAGACTCAAGACCTAGCGCCCACAGGGAAAGGTAGGAGGTCGGGACACTGGAGGGAGCTGGGGCAGATGAAGACCAAGGACCTGGTCCCCAAGGCAGCCAGGGGTCTCAGATATTCTGGGAGGCCCCCAGATGTATGGGAGAAAGAACACGGGACTGCGAATTATGGAAACTGGGTTCTGGTCCCCACTCTGTCTCCACCGCGCTGTGTGACATTGAAGAAGTCACTCAACCTCTCTGGGTCTTGGTTCACCCATCTATAAACCAAAAGGGCTAGTCTAGCTGGTATCTCAGCCTCCAAATTCTAAGGCTTGACCCCTGCCTCTCCTTCCACTCTCCACCAGTGAGCCGGCGAAGGAGCCCAGATTTACTTCCAACAGTGCAAGAAAATCGGGCTGATCTGTGCCCACCAGATCATTCTGGCACCATTCAGCCGCCCTCCCTCCCTCGGCCCGCCGTCCTGCCGCTGGGAGCCTCTCAGGCAGCCACAGAAGGCCACACCTGGATTTACCTAGCGGCAGGTCCCTGCGAAAGGACAAAGGAAGCTCTCACCCCGAGGAGAAGGATGAGAGGCTTTTCTCTATGGTTGCAGAAGCCTCACTTGTCTCGTGTTGTCGTCTTCCATCTTACGTCCACCTGCCTGGCCTATCACAGGCCTGCAGGCAAGTCAGTGAGAAAGGAGGCCCCCTCCCAGCCGTCCTCTGACCTGGGGCCCGATCGGACCCTCACGCGGAAGACTGAGAACTCAGACCTGCTGAACTCCTCTGCTCCAGACGGAAGAATGGGACTGAGGAGGGGATCCCCTCTCTGGCGTGTAGCATGGGGCTCCAGAGCAGGGGTGTGGCAAGCGAGGGTCCGGGCTGCCTGGGTTTGAATTCCAGCTGTGTGCCTTTGGGCAAGTTCCTTAACCTCTTTGTTCACGGTGGTGATCATAACCATCTCATCAGGCATTTGTGAGGCTTAGGTGAGTTCATAGACACGAAGCACTGAACACAGGGCCAGGCGGTGTGTACCGTGTAAAAATTTGCTGTCCTCCCCCCTCCTCATTGTCGCTGCCACGCATATCACCGCCACCATCATCATCGTCGTCATCATCGCCATCAGGGCGGGGAAACTGGGGTTCTGTCTATAGCTGCCCCCGGCCATGTTTCCTCCCTGTAACACGACAAGTATTGGCCACCAGCAGTGAGATTCAAACTTTTCATGGCCTCGGAATTCTTTGTCCAGATGCAAAAATAAATAAAGCAGGAGGGGTCTGGGCAAGAGAAGGAAAGGCAGGAGCAGCGCCCCTGCCTTCTCCTGGGCCCCCCGCTCCTGGAGCCAGGCTCTCCAACCAACCTTCTGGCTTTTATGTTCTAGACCTTTATGATCATGTCCTTGGAGCGAAGCACTCCGTGTTTCATTAGCAGGCTCAGCCGAACAGAATTTGCTGTCTTTTATAAGCAGGGCAGTAGGAGAAATGACCTTGCCAAGGTCAGTAAGGAAGCCCAGGCTCAGCATCTGGAACGGAACCAAGAGCCCAGCTCCCTCAGAGGCACGTGCAGCCCTGGGAGTTAGCGTTCCCACCCCCGTCCTTCTCCGCGTGGAGACGGGGACGGGGGGGGAATCTCCTCCCCTAGACCCCAAACACTATGAGGGCAGAACTGGTTGGCAAGGTCTCTGCATGTCCCACAGCCTAAGACGTGACAAGGCATCGGGCTTTCCGGGACCTTCCAGGGGCCAGAGTCTCAGGCATCACGTCTCATCCCTGGCCCCCCGCCCCTGGCCGGTCTCCCTGTTCCACCCTGGGCAGGGAGGGGATGTTTCCCCGGATGACATAATACCCCGAGTCTCCTCCAAGTCACTGCCTTGGGGGCTGGCAGCTCCCAGATCACCTCGGAGAGACTCCTGCTTGGCAAACTGGTCCCCAGCCCCGACTTCCCTGCCTCTCCTCTCCACAAGCAGGAGAAGAGCATGGGCTCAGGGAATGCCCGGGCGTGGGAGCAGAAAGAGACCTCAGAGACCCCGGCAGACAATCGCTTCACTCAACCAATAGGCTAATGGGACCCAGAAAAGAGGAATAACTTGTCCAAGGTCACATCCTAGCAAATGTGGCTGAGGATCAGCCAGATCCAATCCCTCCAGATTGGGGGGATCTTTTGTCCTACCAATCAGGACCTGTTGTGACCCCCGCAGCCTGCTGTCAGGGATGGAGGGAGAAAGACGTCAGGGAACACCCCCAGGATGCCAGTCAGTGTCAACAGAGAACCTGACCGTCCTTCCCCAGGTGTTTCTAGCGTGGACCACTAAGGGCTCTGACTTAAGATCACAGAGCTTGCGGGACTGGCCATTCTCCCCAGACAAGGGAGCTGGAAATAGTGACGCCCAAGGGAGACCAAAAAGGCATCTGAATGGGAGAGGAAAAACTGGCTCACAAAGAAGAAACTCATCTGTAACTTAAAGTATGAACGACAATGCATCCACTCGTGGCAGCTCCCAGCCCACTTGCTCCCGGGTGCAGAAATGTTGATTTATGCCCCATTAGATATTTGACTCGCGCTGGCCCAGAGCAGGAGAGAAGGGATCAGGAGAAGAGGGATCTAACACCATCGGGGGTTGAGGGCGGTGGGAAAAGAAAATCCCACAGGCCATTCTTTATGTACAAGGCTTGGAATTTTGTTTTCTTTTGTATATTCAGGACCCTTTACTATAGCACTGAAGATGCCCTTGGAGACCATCCCCTTCAGAGCTCTCAAATTCAAGACTTCCTCAACATCAAATGTCACCAATGGGCCTCTGTCTTCTGTTTTCTAAGTATAATACTGTGACGGTCCTTAGTCTGGCTCCGTCCAGAGCAATTACTAACATCCTCCAGCAGCTGCCATATTCCAGGGGCGCCCGGGTGGCTCAGTGGGTTAAAGCCTCTGCCTTGGGCTCGGGTCATGATCTCAGGGTCCTGGGATCGAGCCCCTCATCGGGCTCTCTGCTCGGTGGGGAGCCTGCTTCCCCCTCTCTCCGCCTGCTTCTCTGCATACTTGTGATCTCTCTCTCTCTCTGTCAAATAAATAAATAAAATCTTTAAAAAAAAAAAAAAAAGAAGAAGCTGCCATATTCCAGACACAGCGCCTGGCCCCTTACATGCATTATCTTACTCAATTCTCACTTCTGCTCTAAAATGTAGATATCAGCATTTCCCCCCGTTATAAAGGAGAGGAAATGGACTCAGAGAGGTTGTGTACCTTCCCGAAGGTCACACAGCTGCTCAGTGGCCAAGCCCATTCTAGCTCTGTGGGTCTCACCTTGAAGATCATTGATGTCTTAGCCTTGACAGTCCATAGACCTTAACTTGTGACCTGGGGGAGGTCCTGTCCCTCTCGGGTCCTTTTTGTCCTCAACCATTAAGTGAAGTGTCTGGGCAAGATCTCCCAGGGCCTGAGAGATTGTTAACTCTGTCTACAGTTCTAGGGGTTCTCTTGGTGGGTGCTGGGCACCCAGCGTTTGAGCACCAGGCTTTTTCTGCTGCTGACGCAGGCATGAGCTGGATCTCTTTTCCTTTCTTACTTTCTGGACTCAAGTCACTGACACAAGTAAAGGAGAACCAAGCGGGGGTTTTATGCAGCCAACTGGTCAACCCCAGGCAACTGACACAGCCAACTGGTCAACCCCAGGCGACCGTTCCACCTTATAGGCACACACACCGTTGATCTTTGGGGAGTGGGTGACAGAGGCAATGGAAGCTCTTCCTTTTACCTGATGAGGACCTCCTGCCCATGGCCCGCGAGGTCAGTCTCTACCTTCCCCCAGACGTTCAGCACCAACTGCCATTCCCCGTCGCTGAGCCCCATGGTGCAGTCTGAAGAAGACAAGAAGAACAAGTCCGGCTGCCTTGGTGTCCTGGCTCTGACAGCTGGGGTTTGAGACTGCCTGGCCCCAAAGGGGTTTTATACTTTCCCTGAAGCTTGACACAGATCACTTGACGGCTTGCTCCCTCTCTCTCTTCCTCCTCCTCCTCCCTCCTTTTCATGTGGGGTCTAATCTTTTCCTTTCTGTAGCTCTCACATGGAAGCTATTTTGGGGCAGGTGCCATTGTGGGGAGGCAGGACAACTCAGGCCACAGGAGCGCGAGGGTGTTTGTGTATGTGGCAAGAGCAGGGAGAAGGCCGGCCCACTGTTTGCAGTCTCAGAGGCCAGCAGAAAGGGCACCACCAAGGCCAATGCCAGCAGCCTGAAACTCAACTCTCCCCCTTGTCAACCATCCCGGGAGGAGCTGTCATGTGTCCAAGCTCGAGCAGCAGCACCCTGGCCGGCCTTGGGGCTGTCCTGGCCCTTAGCAGTCTCCTTGTCCACAGCCAACCCACGTTGCCAGAGGGCCCCTCACCCAGCCAGCAATGGGGGGGTGGAGAAGGAGCCGAGGTGACTCCTGCTCATAGCAGGACAAATCTCTAGCCTCTTGGGGTCTGACTTTTCCCACTCCACCCAGAAATCTTCTGGCTTCCTGGCCTTCATGACCACGCTCAAGTATTTCCTTCTGAGAAACTTTGCTTGACTTCCCCCCTCGAGGCACAACTAATTTCTTCCTCCTTCCATTTACTCGTAGGTACTCCTGTTATGCTCCTTCTTTCATTGTGCCACATTTCGGAGTTTCCATGCTCGTTCTGCCATGACTGTTAACAGCAGCCGATATGCACTCTGAGCCCTTTACATCTGGTAACTTGTTTAATCCCCCGACAGCCCTATCTCTATGATAGATATGACATTATCCTCGTTTCATCAAGGGGAAGTTTGGAAAACTTGCCATGGTCACATAGTTGATGGTAGAGAGCTGGGATTTGAACCCAGAAAGTCAGGTTCTTGAGTCCAGGCTCCCAAGTACCTTATTTTGATTTTCAGGGCAGTGGGGGTTCTAGTTTATTCACTTATGTAACTCTTGGACCTCACACAGGGTCCTATGCCAAGTTGGAACTGAATAAATGTTTGTTGAATAAAAAGATAGATGACCTTTATACAAAAGGCAAGTGAAGATGATTGGCCTTCTTTATATTTAGCCATCATCCATCCATCCATCTGCCCATCATCTATCCATCTGTCTATCCATCCATCAATCCATCTGCCCGTCATCCATTTATCCATCTCCATCTGCCATCATGTATTTATCCGTCCATCCATCCATTCACCCATCCATCTTCCCATCATCCATTTATCCATCTCCATCTGCCATCATGTATTTATCCGTCCATCCATCCAACCATCTGCCCATCATCTATCCATCTATCCATCCATCCATCCTTCTGCCCATCATCCATTTATCCGTCCCCATCTGCCATCATGTATTTATCCGTCCATCCATCCATGCATCCATCCATCTTCCCACCATCCATTTATCCGTCCATCCATCCATCCACCCACCTCTTCACCCATTTGTCATCTGTCCATCCATCCATTCGTCCATCCAACACAGAGTTACATAGTACCTACTGTGTGGTGGAAACCGCTACATGCTAAGCTTAGCTACATGCTAAGGACAACAAAACTCAATGAATGCATCCTTGTGTTCAAGAAACTCACAGTACCTCGGGGAGATAAAAGGAATAAGCTTACAGTACAGTTGATGGAGTGCTGTGATCAAGGTACACAGGCCCTTCCTTCCATCTACACAGGATTGTACAGTTTACCAAGTGCCTCCTGGGGCAGGATTACATCTAGTTTTCACAATAGCCCTGCAAGATAGTGAGCATCGTCCCATTTTATAGCTGCAAACAATGAGGTTCAGAAAGAATAAGCAAGTATCCTGGGTGTCCTGGGTTTGTATTAGACACGTCAGTTAGGACTACCCCACATATACAGCTCTTGCTAAGGCAATGGCCCAGTCCCAGCCCCTCCGTGACCATGTAGGTCACGTTCTTCCCCCACGCTGCCCCCGGTCACAGATGACTGGACGGGGGCTGGCACGTAACCCAAGGCAGCCAATGGCAGGGCTCTGTCCAACAGCCTGTGTCTACTAGCTACACCAATCAGATCCCCTCGGCAAAACATGAGCAGGGGCATTTGGCAAGAATTGTCGAGATGGTAGGAAATGTGGCATTGAAGAGAGTCTGTTTCATGGCCAGCACGGAGTAAGAACCCCAAGCTGAGAGCTCTTTAGTGTTACTTAGGGGTCCAGAATTCGCTCCATTCTCTGTCAAGTCCAGCCCAATTACCATTGGGAGGTCGCCATGAGCTGCCACTTCCTATAGGACCCCTCGTGCGTCCTTCCGGTGAGCTCTGTCTATTTCTTTATCGAATCAGCACATTCCTAAGCAGAGGCGCCCCTCCCTGACACTGTGCTCCAGGAGTCCCAGCGCGAGGCTCGTGGCAACCCAGGGATGCCTAGCCCATCCACCGTTCCCAGTGGAGGATGCCATAGCAGAATGAGTAGCTAAAGATGCCACAGGGACGGGAAGAGGGCGGGACGAGGGGGCTATTCTCTGTCTCTTCGTTCAGCAGCCCCATACTAAAGGCTTACTCTGGGTCAGGCCCAGGATCAAGAGGAAAGGCAACTTGGAGAGGGTCTGCCTAGGGCTCAGACCCTCAGCAGGTGTGGTGCCTTGTCCTGGTCAATCACTGGAGGCTGAGCCCTGCGCAGGGCAGGGCAGGGCAGGGCGGGACAGGGCAGGACAGAATGGTACTGAACCGGGGGTGGGGGTGTGTGTGTGTGTGTGTGAGGGAACAGGGTCTTGGCAAGGATGCTCTCCCGCCCCCCGGGGCTGATAAGCCGCAGCTCTGCCATCTCCAGCCTCCGAGCTGTCTGGGGACAGCCTGAGCGTTTAAAAGCTCATCAAATCATTACCAATGCTAAAGTGTTTAATATTTAGCTGTCACCTCTTGGCGGGCGCCCCCATTAACCGGCGCGCTCATGGAGACCTGTGGCTTTGAAGTCGATGGACCTTTTAAGTTTTACCATTTAAGCTAATAGGAAGGCGCCGACATCTGTTTGCACTTACACATCTCTACAACAGAATGGGCATTACCTAACAGTTGCCATGGCTACCTGGAGTCGCCAGCTGTGTTTGGGGGCTATAATTATCCCTGCGACAGTCTTCAAACGGCCGGGGCAAGGAAGCTAGAGATGCACGAAAGAGGAAAACCTCCAGCAGCCTTAGACTCGTGTGTTGCACACGCACACGCACACGCGCAGAGGTGGGCTGGTTTGACACTCAGGGGGGCAAAACCGCATCCCCCCAAGTCGGATCAGCCCCAACCTCTTCCTCCTCTCATGTCACAGGATCTTTTGAATGCAACCATCTCAGACGTATAAGATCATTCTCAAGTCTTCAAATTTTAGAGTCTTAGATTCCAGAGTTAAAATTCTGGGGCACCAAAGTCTTCGACTTTGGCCACTCTGGAAAGGGGGCTCTAGACTCCAGAGTCACAGAAAGGCTGAGGTAGAGAGCTGTAGAGGATAGGGCCATTGTGTCTTGAAGCTAACAGAGGACTTTGACGGCATCTTGTCCACGTTGCCACTACATGCAGGAATTTTCCCTACAGATCATCATCCAGCATCTGCTTGAATTCTCCTAAGAGCAGCGAGCTCACTACCTAAAGCTTTAAAGCGTCTCCTTTATATGAACAAAAACATGCCTTCTTGTCACGCTCACTCCCTTCTCTGTGCTCTGCTAGCTCTTTGGGGATATAGAGGACCAGCGGAGTCTTCCTCACGAGGGAAGCTGTAGGTTCAACGATGACTGTTCTGGTCCATACTACCTATACCCAGGACTTGAAATGAGCGCCCTCCCCTGGCAAGGTAAACCAGGAGCCTGCCTGGTGAAAAAAGACCAGCTTTGCTATCTTCAAGGCAGCAATTCTCCCCTTGAGCGCATAAAGAGAACTCTCTAGCAAGGGGCTTCCAGCATCCCCTCTCCCTCACTTCCCCCTCCCACAGGTTTGAGTCCGCAGGTGACTGTGCAACACGCTGCTCTTCCCCCAAGGACCTGGGAGTTTGCTGGTCCCTGGGCAGCCAACAACTCCCCGCAGCGAATCTGGGGGATTAGACTCCAGCGAGGGAGGGGATGACTTTGGCCCTTCAGAGCCAAGGGTCTCATCGACCTTGACCACCTCCCTTTCTCCTCCTCCTCCCGGAAGCCGCCCCTTTGGAGGCCAGCCGGGGCAGTCCCTCCCTCCCGCCCAGCTTAGCTTGCTCCTTCCTGGCCGTCTGCCCTCCTGGTCCAGCGCCAGGCCGGACTCAGAGCAGACTCGATGGGGCCACGGGACCCCCGAGCTTGCTCTGGACCCCACTCCTCCCAGCCCCCTGGCAGCCATGGTACTGACCACGTCTCCCCTTCTCCCCCGCTGTCCTCCCGGAGCCTCCAGCCAAGCCGTGGGGCTGGGGGCGGGGAGAGGTATCTTATAGCAGCCGGAGGCACAGGGAACTAAAAATACAGTTTACGTGGCAAGGCTCCTCCTCTCCCTGGAGGCCTGGAGGGGCTTTATTGGAAGAGGGCTGGCAGGGACACAAGGATCCCAATATCCCAATAACAGGTGTGGCCTGAGGACACCAGCCTTCCTCCCCCTCCTCTCCCCTCCGCAGCAGCCTCAGAGGCCTGGGGTGGCTCCTCCAGCCCCACCTTCCACCTGTCCCCGGATGCAGCCCAGCCTCACCCCCACAGCCCCCTCCCACCGTCTCTCCCCTCCCCTCCCCTCCCGGCCCATTTCAAAGAAACAGCTCCCCCTCCATCAGTCCTCCCCCAACTCCACCACCGTCCTAGCAGGTGTGCCTTCTCCGCGCCCCCCCAAAGTTCTGTGCAGCTTATCTCTCCCGCTCTGGGCTGAGCTCCCCATTTGCACCCTGCGAGCTTCCTCAGAAGCAGGCAAAAGCAACGGGTTGCACTCTAAGGACACTGCCCCTCCCAACAGCCCTTTTTGATAGACACTTTTCTAAAACCCACTTTCCCCAAGAGGAGACGGAGGCACAGAGAGGTTAAGTAACCACCAAAGTCACACAGCTTGGAGACGCCAAGCACGAAATTCGAACCCAGGCAGTCTGGTTTCAGAGTTTGTGCTTCACAGCTAGGGACTTGTCTAACCTTTGGATCCTTCTTATTCTCCCTCTCGCCTTTCTGACAGCACGCCTAGCAGAGAGCTGGGTCAGTAAGCTCTTTGAATGTTTATTTTATTGAACTGAGTCCATCCCTGGTCTTGGCTTCCCCCGAGGTAAAGGCAAAGGCAGTTGGGAGGCTGAGCACCGGGTGGCCCTGCTGCCATCTAGTGGCGGCGAGGAGAAAAGCCTCCACCTCTGGCTCTACCCCTTCCACTAGGTCCCTGGGTTCACCCATCCACCCTGCCCGCCCGCCAGGAAGGGGTCTCTTTCCAACTCTGTATTCATGGCACCGACCAGGTGCTCTCCAAATGATTAAAAGATAAGTAGCCATGGTCTTTGCTCTCAAGGGACTCGAGGTCGAGTGGAGGAAATCCTTGTGGGGATTTGGAATGCAGAAGAGATTGGAGCAAAGGGCTTTGGGAGGGTAGGAAGGCAGCTGGGGTGGGGGGGTGTGGAGGGGCTACATGGAGAAGATCTGCTGGCAGAGGTGACAAGGGGGCTGGATCTTAAAGCATGAGGGAGCGTGCCCTTTCAGCAGAGGTAATGAACTGTGTGGGCAAAAGCCCAAGGAATGCGGGGGGGGGGGCACGTGGGGAAAGGGGTGCTGGGGAGGTGAGCCCACCTGGGAAGGCCCTCCTGTGCCCGAACCAGGACGGGAGACTTTGAATCGACAGTGCAACTCCACAGACATGTGTGCTCACCGGGGGCTGGGCTCTGTGCTGGGTCCCAGAGAGATCAGGGTGAATGTCACACCGTCCCTGGACTTTAGGGGGTGACAGGAGGGACAGATGTGTAAACAGCTGATAAAGGGCTTTGTAATGAGGGTAGTAACGGGATGGTGCAGCATAGGGGCAAACCACAGGGAATCAGACGGCGGGATTCGACATTTGGCCCCGCCACCGGTTGCTTTTGTGATCCAGGGAGAGTTATCATAACTTTTCAGGGTTTTGGGTTTTTATCCGTAAAATGGGAACTTTGAAAATAATTACCTATCCCAAATGTCCTCATGAGAGTTAAAAGAGGGAGCGCGTGTACCGACTCAGCGTGGTGCCAGGTACACAGTAAGTGCTCAATAATTGCTCACTGTGATATAAGGAACAAAAGAATCATTAGGGAGGAAATGATTACTCCCACCAAAGCACATGTAACAGAGAAGGTGATGCCTGAGTTGGAATTTGGAGGATTTATTAGGGGTTTGCTAGTAGCAAGATGAGGAAAGAATATTCCAAGCACAAGGACCAAAACATTCAGGGGCATGGCAGTTGGTGGATTGGGACCAGGTCTGGTTGTGGGGGACAGAAAAGGAAAAATAACATGGCTTCCTCAAGAGGAAGAGAGGATTCAAAAAAAAAAAAAAAGAAAGAGAGAGAGAGAGAGAGAGAGGATTCATTTCTCTTTCATGCAGAAGTCCAGAGAGAGGTAGTGGTCCAGGGCTGGTAAGGCATATACTCAGCCGTGGCCTGCTTTAGTGCTCTGCCGTATCACACACATGGCCTCCACCTCCTGACACGAGGTGGTTGCTTGAGCTCTAACCATCATGTCACCATTCCAACGGGCAGGAAGGCAAAAGGGGTAAAGACAGTTGTGCCCCCTACCTCTAGGGACACTTTCTGGAAGCTGTAATCAATACTTCTTCCCAGGGATGCCTGGGTGGCTCAGTCTGTTAAGCATCTGCCTTCAGCGCAGGTCATGATCCTGGGGTCCTGGGATCGAGCCCCACGCCAGGCTTCTTGCTCAGCGGAGAGCCTGCTCCTCCCTCTGCTTGTAACTCCCTCTGCTTGTGTGCTCTCTCTCTCTCTCACACTCTCTCTCTCCGACAAATAAATAAAATCTTAAAAAAAAAAAATACTTCTTCTCATTACATGGCCACACCTTTCTGCAAGGGAGGCCTGGAAATGTAGTGTTTATTTCTATATGGCCGTATCCCCAGACAAAAATTGGGAGTTCTCTTACTCAGGAAGAAAGGGAGAATGAAAGTTGGATGAACACTAGAAATATCTGCCACAGGATGTGTAAAGAGCATGATACGTGCAGGCAAGGAGAAGTATTTTGGTGTTTCTGAGGTGGGAAGAGGGAGGGAGGAAGGAAAGAATGGAAAAAAACAAGCAGAAAAATAAACAGTGGCCAACCACGGATGGCCTTGGAAGCCACAGGGACTAAAGTTTCTCCCCAGCAGAGAGCCGCTGGCCAGGGGAGAGCCAGGGGTCTTGTGCTGTCCCAGGAGCATCGTACTAGCTGCAGCGGGAATCATGTCATGGAGGGGACAAGTCTGGAGGCAGGAGACACTGTCCCCCAACATTTTATTCTGAAAATGTTCATACGTGCAGCAGAGTTGAAAGAATTTTAGAGCGAACACTCTATGCCCACCACCTGTGTTCTACCACTGACATTTTACTAAACTAGTTAGATCACATATCCAACCGTCCCCCCGGGCACCCACCGGTCTTTCTTATTTTTGTGGCATTTCAAAGCAAACTGCGGGCATCTGTCCGTCCCCTCCCCGCTGAATCCTTGGGCCCGCGGGTCATTCGTGAGAGTTCAGTATTTGTTTGCATTTTGTTTCTTCTGATGGGAAATTCACATCCAATGAAATGCACCTGTGCGAACCGTCTATTTACGGAGTTTTGGAAGTTCCTACCCCCTGTGTAACCCACACCCCTATCAGATTACATTATCGACACCCCCAGAAAGTTCCCACCTGCCCTTTCCTGGCCAGTGCCCACCCCCGCAACCGCCCAGAGGCAACCCCTGTCCTGATGTTTTGTTTTTTTTCAGGCACAGATTGGTTTGGGGAAGGAAGCCTGCAGGAAGGGCTCGGAGCTGAGGGATAAAGAGGAGAGGGGACAGACTGCACACGAGGCCGAGGGAGGGAGGTGAGTGGCTGGTGACCCTGGGCCAGCAGTGGGAGTCAGAGTCTGGCTGTGTGACTGGGCAGAGGGTGGCGCCATTTACGGGGAGGACAGAGCAAGTCTCCCTTGGGACGGCAGCCTCTGGAGTGTCTGCGGGACATCTGTCTGGCAGGTGTAGGGATACATGTGTCCCCGAGGCTTGACTGTCGTCTGGCAAAGTGGCCATGTTGCATCCTCGCGACCCCTCCTTCCCAGCCCCCACGAGGCTCCTGCCACCAGGAAAGGCAAAGGAGCCCCTCCTCCACCTGGCGGGAAGGCAGCCAGCCACGTGGGCATGGAGGGGGCATGGGCGTGGTGATATCTAGTTAGCAGGTCACAGGAAGAGCCCTCCCTTCCCAGGGGGAGCCCTTGGGCTGTTTCCCCTCCCCCCCACTCCTTCCAGCCTCTCTCCCTAGCACCCTGCAACAGTGCCCTTCCCTCTCCCACCACGCTCCTGCCCAGCCTTTTCCTCCAACCTCCTCCCTTCCCTCTAAAAACAATCAAAGCCCAGGTCCTGGCTCCCGAAAACTCCTCCAGGGAGGGGGGCACCGCCTCTGCTGCCTGGGAGGGGACGGAGGAAGCGGAGACAGAGGAAAACACGGACCCACACCCCAGACTGCAGCTGGGCTCTCTCTGCTTTATCTGAAATCGAACCCATCTCAAAGCGGCAAAGAGTGATTCCTCTCTCGAAAGCCTATCTCGTCCCCGGGAGGTATTCCCCGTTCTTCTCCCTGGTGTGACTTTGACTTTTTCCTTGGGAATTCGTTCCCTGACCTTATTCTGCAGAGATAGGACTTCCCCCCCCCCCCACCCCCGACCCCCATCCGGAGTTGTAGCTCGGAACATCCGGGATTTATCTGGAGACTGGGAGGAGCCTCAGTTTACCCCGTCAGGCACTGGGTCAGAGCCTGAGGGAGTTGTCATCGTAGAGGAAGAAGCCGAGATCACTCCAGAGGGGGCGCCGAGGGAAGAAGAGAAGGACCTGGGAGGACACGCCAGCTTGAAGCCCTGGGGAGAGGAAGAGGGGGGGAAGGAAACTTCCAAGGGCACTGGGGGGCCCCCGGAGAGTCTGAGGAGGGAGGGCGGGGTCGGTGTGCGCGTGGAGCGTGGTGCAGAGGGCAGCGGGGGGTGTGGATGAACACGAAGGACTTGGTACCAGGTGTGAGTGAGGGCACGTTAGTGTCCTACTTAGAGCGCTGGCTGCTGTAACAAACAGCCCCCAGCCCTCCGTGGGGTCTCTCACTGTGGCTTCCTGGGTTAGGTTGTCACTCCCCTCCGGTGCCATGCAAGTTCCCCACAGTGATCCAGGGCCCCGCACTCTGTCCCCAAGCACTCCAAAGGCCTCTGCTCCCTCCGTATCCCGCAGGCCAGCGCAGGATAGAGAAGGGGGCGTGAGAGGTCTGGGGGCCACACCTGCCAGTGCCGCTCGTCGTTTCCAGCCCTGTTCCGTCAGCCCTTCGCGGCCACACGACCGTGCCAGCTTCCAGGGAGGCTGGGCACGAGACCTCCCGTGGGCCCCGAGGAAGTGAGACGGGCTTGGTGACACACAGCACGCTGTCTGCTGCTGTCCCGGCCTGAGATAGTAAAATGCCTTGTGATCTAGTGGAAAGATGAGAAAGAGGGGCTGGGCGTCAAGGATTCCTGTAACTGATGTCTTACTCTCCCCAGAGCACGTAGTAGGAACTCGCGGTCTGTCCTCTGGGCGAGCGTGGTCGCCACTGATACGGCGGCAGGTGCGGGGGGCCACTCGGTCCGGGATGTCTAGAAGGGCATCTTCCAAAAGGGGGCATTTGAAGGGGGGCCTGAAAGGTGATCCAGGGAGTTAGGGCTGCAGGAATGTACCGGAATGTTCGGGAAACCCTGAGAAGACTAGTCGACAGGGCCAGAAGTTTTGTGAAGCCGGTCGGCCATGGATGAGGCTGGAATGCCGGCTTGGAGCAGATGGGGAACGACCTTGAACTTTAAGAATTTTGGCAGCTCTTGGGCATGCCCCAGGAGAGGCTGCGGCTGGCCCGCTGGGGCTGGGCTGGGGTGGGGGAGGGAGCCACCCCCGGTGAATCAGCAGGTCAGTTAAAATTAGGCGCCGCCGCCCAGCCTGGAGAAGCGGCGAGGCCGGCAGTTGGGCTGGCTCAGGTGGAAACCAAGGACTCTTTCTCCACGGAATCCCCCCCTTCTTGGACTGGGGGGCGCTCGGAGTTGGAGCAGGGCTCTGGCCTATATCCTGTGACCTCCGCCCGGGGCTGTTGGACCGGCACGTCCCGGGGCTCTGACCTTGGCAGCAGGAGGCAGCAACTCCCCGGTCTGACTCTCGGATGACCCTCGGATAATCCCTCCTGGGGGCCATCCGCAGCAGACCAGGTGACAGACATTTCTACTTCACCTACATGGCGATATGCATATGTGTAAACTGGATAATGGTTGTGAAATTTTTAAATCACGTATCATTTAGCAGGCCCTATCCGAAGGCCTGTCTCCCCCTCTCCTCCCATACACCAGGCACCATTCTTTTTCTTTTTTAAGATTTTACTTATTGATTTGACGGAGAGAGAGAAAGCACAGAGCATGTGCACAGACATGGGGAGTGGGAGAGGGAGATGCTCAGTGGGGAGCCCCATGCAGGGCTCGATCTCAGGACCCCGGGATTATGACCTGAGCCCAAGGCAGACACTTAATCAACTGAGCCCCCCAGGCGCCCCACCCACCCGGCACCGTTCTTGAAGAGGGGCGAGTGTGGTGGGGGTTAGGGGCTAGGGTGGAGGGTCAGTGGAGGACACGGAACCTGCTGCACTTTACCAGGAAAGGTTGAGATCTCAGTAACTGGCTCAATTTAAGTGCCCCCCCCCCATGCTCCCAACCCTCATGGCAACGAGGGGGTGCTTAAAAGCAAGAGATAAATGTACGGGGATCAAGGGTGTGGATTCTGGAACCAGACTACTGGGTTTCAATTCTGCTTTGCTATTTGCTAGCTGTGTGACTTTAAACCAGTTACTTAACCTCTCTGTGCCTCAGTTTCTTGCTCTGCCAACCAAACGGCAATCATAAAGGTACCTGCTTCCCAGGATGTTGTGAAATGTAAACTAGGTAAAATGCCTACAACTGGGCCTGACACAGAGTCAGCACTCAATGCGCTGTGGCTACTGGTCTCAGTTATGGCTAATAAAGAGACAACGTTCTTAAAGAAATCACCTTTTTCGAACATCTGAATTGAAATGGTTAGAATGTTGACCCTGTTAATAATTAGTGAATAATGTTCCTCTTCCTGATGGACCGTGGGGCCCATGAGAGCAGGAACCATATCTACCCTGTAGTTCCATTGCCTGGTACAGGCCAAGTTCACGCTGACGCGTCAACCCCTCCCCCTCCCCAGCACATAAGCAGGCACCGCGGACCGGCCAGGACCCAGGCAGGGCCCTAAGTTCTGTATGCAGAGGCCCATTCGGTCCTCATGACCCCCCCCCCCAAGCAGGAAGTTCTTGATAAATATTTATTGGATAAGGAAATTCCTACCACTCAGGACCAGGTAGATAATGGGTGGGGAAATGCTTTGTAAACTGTAAAGTACCCAACTCATGAGGATGTAAATACTTAGGACCTCTTCCCCCGATGGCCTGGGATCTCATTCTACTTACGGCTTAGCTGGAGTGCCTTTGATGAGCATACCCTGTGTTCCAGAACTTTCTGTCCAATTGCCCCTCAGTCAAAACGTAGCTATCTTGAATACCACTGTCCCCCCCCACCCCACCCCAGGACTTGTCTTAACGGTCACTAGATGAGATCCCACCGCCCACCCCTAGGGATTTTATTTTAACAAAGGCCAGCACAAGCTTGATATCGAACCGCAAAGAAAGGCCCTGTGGTCCTGTCAAGGTGATGTATAAAATTAAGCATCACACCTACTACATGCAAGGCATAGTCCTAGGTGGTGGAACTACGGCAGTTAAAAAAAAAAAAAAAAGACAAAATTCCTACCTAGTGGAACTTACATGGTAGTGGGGGAAAGAGGTGTAAGTAGAAAGACAATGCGCAAAATAATAAAAATAGCGTGTTAAATGATGATAAACGTTATAGAGAAAAATAAAGCAATAAAGCAGAGAAAAGGCATAAAGAGTGTTGGTTAAATTAATTTTTAAATTTAAATGTATCTGATAAAGATCTAAAGAGGTAAAGGAGAGATCCCTGGAAATATCTGGGAGAAAAGTATTCCGACAGAGGAAACAGCAAGTGCAAAGGCCCTGAGGTAGGTGTGCATTGTGCTTATTCCAAATACTGTCATCGGTACGTTGGCCCAACATTCTGGTTTGTGCACAGAGCAGTTTGAGTTGGATTTCTGTCACTTGCAGTAAAAAAGACTCCTACTGATACAGCTTTCCCGGTCACCTCCGAGGAGCAAATGCTCGGTCTCCCGGCTCCTCCTATCTGTGGTCTGTCCCCCTTACCGCATTTATCGTCAGTGCTCTTGGCCTCACACAGCTGCCTTTATTTTAATTCGCGCATTATTCAGAAATAGTACCAAACACCTACTGTCTTCCAAACAGTATGCAGCCTCCCATCCCGGTCTCAAGATTATCTCCTTTCCATGGATGCGGTCAGGAACGTCCAGAGAGGAGAAGCCCTTTCTCCCGGGGCCACGCTCCCAGGAAAGGGCAGAGCTGGGATTCGAACCTCGGCTTGTCCAACTCCAAACCTAGTGGCCGAAGACACGGGGCATGCACTTGGGAAGAAAGTGAACTTCTCCTTTGGAGCCCATCTGCTGTTCCGGCAACTGCTTCCGACAGGACGGTGGTGCCTTGACCCATAAAGCTTCAGCCAGATGCTCCGTCCATCTCTGTATGTGAATCCGCTCATGCCAGTTCCTACGCCCCTTGTAAGGCTAGGATTGCCGTGTCCAGCCCCAGGAGAAGAAAGTGAGGCTCTGATCGCCCTGCCAAAACTCACCGCTCAGCCGGGAGTCTTTGCCTAGGCTCCTGGTTCCCATGTCTCCTAATTCTGCCCTCCCAGGCCTGCAAAGCCCTTTGCCCTGGGCTACGCCTTGCCATCAGCACCCCTTGCTCTGACCTGGGCAGCCTGGCACCCCCTGAGCTGAGACCTTGGAAGTCCAGGAGCCCCTCCACAGAACCACTGCAGCCCCTAGAGAAGATGCTGGCCCCTGGCCCTTCGTCCCGGCTGCCTACCCCAACTGGGAACTTGGCGCTCCTGCGAGGTGGTCCTGCCAGGGCCGGCATCCCACGCGCCCTACTCTCTACCTTCTGGTTCCTGGGGGCGAATCCTTCTCGATGGTTTAAATTTCCGCCCTCTGCTCCCCCAGGCCGGGAGCCCCACCGTGGATCTGGGAAAGCCTCGGTTCCATGTATGGAAGGTACCTCAGTCGGAGCTTGAAATGCAGTCATTGGGCGCAGATTTTGGCTTCTCAACACAGCTGCGAGCTTCTCAGGGTGGGCGCTAAGTTGGAGGCGCTTATTGACCTCTTTTAACCCCCGGGGGGCTTCCTGGCCCCATCCGTTCTCTCAGAGATGGCGAGCTGGATTCCCGCGGCTGCCCGAAGGGATGACCACAACTTGGGGGCTTACAACAGCAGAAGTGGACCCTCTCACAGTTCCGGAGGCCCCGAGTCTGAAATCAGGGCGTCGGCGGGCTGGATCCTTCTGGAGACCCTGAGAAACAGAGGAGACTCTGTTGCCTGCCCCCTCCCACCTGCCCGCAGCTGCCCGCCGTCCTCGCTTTGGGGCCCTATCACTCGGATCTTTGCCTGTGTCTTCATGCAGCCTCCCCCTCTTGCGTCTCTGCATCTCCTCCTGTCCTTTTAAGGACACTGTCATTGGGTTTAGGGCCCACCTTAAATCCGGTATGATCTCGTCTGGCGATCCCTCACTTAATTACATTGGCAAAGACCTTATTTCCAAATAAGGTCACACTCACAGGTACTGGGCTTAGGACTCGGACATATCTTTCTGGGATCACGAGTCAACCCACGGCAGATGGAGAGATGCAGGCGCAGAGGAAAGGAGGTTTGTTGCGGGATCCCACAGTACATCAGGGCAGCCAAGGGCCTGCGGGCTCTCCTGACGCCGGCCAGAGCTCTGGCCCAGCCCACAGTCTGTCCCGGCTTCCTAAGATTCTCTGGGAAAGTCTTCAGTGAAAAACCATCTGGAAACTGGGCTTTGGGGGAGCCTGCCCTTTCCTGTGCGGAACGGCTGAGAATATGATCACGGGAGGGAGTTTCCTTTCCTGGTTGGCTCTGTGCCTGGGGCCTGGGCTGGCGGACAGGACCCGCCCTGGGGAAGAGGCCACGTCCCGCCTGCAGGTGGCGTCCCTGCTCCCATCCCCTTCTCTGAGGATGCCAGAGGCGGCTCTGGTCCAGATGGGGAGGGCAAGAGGAATGAGTTTCCCCTGACGCTTTCTTTCCAGGTGTTAACTCCTCGTCCTTGGGAAGAGCCGGGGGAATATTGTATGGGATTTAAACTGAGGAATCCCACTATAAATCCTCAGCCCTCAGAGGCTGCAGAGAATAATAATTAGGATTCTGGCCTCAGGGGCGCCTGGGTGGCTCAGGTGGTTAAGCCTTCGGCTCAGGTCGTGATCCCAGGGTCCTGGGATTGAGCCCCGCAGTGGGCTCCCTGCTCAGCGGGGAGTCTGCCTCTCCCTCTGAGCCTTCCCCATTCATGCTCTCTCTCCCTCTCTCTGTCTCCCAAATAAATACAATCTTAAAAAAAAAAAAAAGATTCTGGCCTCAGAACCCAGACAGCCTCCCTCAGGCCCCAGTTCTGCCATTTGCTGAAATGTGTGGCCTTGGGGACATCATTGACTTCTCTAAGTCTGTGTTCTCATTGGCAAAATGAGACAACAGCAGACTGACCCTATGCAGTTATTAAAAGGATTAACCTAAGCACAGAAAGCCATTATCACAGAGCCCATAGGAAGGGGAGGAGAGAGGGCCATTGTCACTGTGTATAAACTGTGGGTGCCATTGACCGCGCGCTCAGGCTACGGGAAAAGTCAAATGTCTGCTGCGATCCAATTAATATGACTTCTAGCCCCCAGCTCTTCCTTGCTGGAAGAGTCTCTCCTCTTCCCAGATAACACGTGAGTCCCAGGGTCTTGCTTTTCTGAGCAAATCAGAATTCAGGTAGGTCCCCCTCTAGCGAACGGCCAGGGGCCATTTGAGTCAATCCTGGTTTTAAGAACTTCTAAGAGAAAAAGGGGGACAGAGTCTTGGCCAGACCGATGTCGCATACATTCAGGGCTGTATGGGACCTGTGAGGCAAAAAAGGTCTTTTCTGGCCTTAATGAAAGAACCTAAGATTGGTCCCTAACACCCGTGGCCGAGACAGAATCCTGGGGTCTGCCGTCTTCTTGTAATGTGGGACCCCCGTCCCAGGGTGACCTGAGCATAGGTCAGCAGGTCGGATCTGGTGACCAAGCTGCCGGGGACTGGGCTGTGGGGGTCCGGTCTCCTCACTGGCACCCCCTATGGGTTCTGTTTTCTCTGCTCAGGCTACTTTTCCCGTAGCCTGAGCTCGCGGTCAATGGCACCCAGTTTATACACAGTGACAATGGCCCTCTCTCCTCCCCTTCCTATGGGCTCTGTGATAATGGCTTTCTGTGCTTAGGTTAATCCTTTTAATAACTGCATAGGGTCAGTCTGCTGGGCATGAGGCTCAGTACTGATCATGGCCATGGGGACTGCCCCTTCCTCCCGGAAGACTTTTGGGGACCCCCTGCAAATCCACCCAGCCCCTGGATGAGATGTGAGTTAGGGTTGCTCCGTGTCGAGCCAAACACTCGCTTTCTTTCCCACAGAATTTTAGATCCAGAACCTGGGACACTGGGCGGAGTGGGACATCCCGGCAGCCGGAGTTAGACTTCTGCGGGCGGAACCGTGGTCCTGTCTCTGCCAGCACTTCCTGAGAACCGCATTGGAGATCCAGACCCACAGACAGTAAGAGTGAGCAGCGTCCCCTTACTGACGAGGTCACAGGGACCTAAGGGTAAGGGTGTGGGGGAGGTGGTCTTGGGGCACAGCAGGGGGCAAGAGCTAAATTAAGCCCCATCTCCAGCCCTTTCCTTCTGGCCCCTCTGGCCCCTCCCAGCTCCACATCTCTGCCCCCAGATCCCATGAGCTCGAGTCCTGCCTCAAAATGTGCCTCTCCCAGGGACTGAGTCTAGTCCTGTGCCGGGCCTACCCAAGCTTCTCTGGAGTTCTGGCAAAAAACACGTTCTACCTCTCACCAGATTGGAGCCATGCGTACTGTGAGCTGTGGAATTTAGGTTACATGGGGCCAACAAAAGTTCATGGTGCCAGAAGGGAATGGCCAAGGAGAAAACATGACAAAGGTCAGGCACTGCCTGGTGCCACCTAGTGGTGGGTATGCAAATGGACCCTCTCAACAGTCCCCCTCATGAGAGAGCCAGGGGCAGACCAACCCACATTTTGTGTGGATGGCCTTCTTGGGTGCAAGCGGGGGTCTGGAAAAATCCATGGGGTTGGGGAGAGAATAAGGCTTGGATCCAAAGCCATAGTCAAGGACGCAAAGTAATGGAGGTTTTTCAGTCCCCAGGATCTCTGAATCACGGAACGTTAGGTTCTAAGGGTCATAGAGTCACAGCCAAGAAAAGGACCCTAGCGCATCCAGTGGGATTTCATCATTTCACAGATGTGGGCAGGGAGCTGGCGGTTTCAGGGCAAGCCTCATTCCTGAAGGATGGGCTCCTCCCTGTGGAAGATACTCCCTGTGAGGTCACAGGGAACCCCTCACCCCTCAACCTCCAAGCCCCTGGCCAGCCCCTAGAGCCAACTTGCCCACCCATGCAGGGGAAGAGGTATGCCCACGGCCACAGCAGGAAGCGAGCAGACCTGCGTCCGCTGGCCCCCAGCCAGGCTCAGGCGGCCTCCGGATTTGTACCCGTGGTCATCGCAGGGAGCCACCCCAGCGGTTCCTTGGATACGTAAATAAAGCCTCTGGGTAAGATGTCACCACCCCCGATCAAGCAAGAAGGCAAGCTTTGTTGCCAGAGGGACCGCCCTTCTGCAAGCAACTTGGAAACACTGCCCACCAGCTGTCTTTTCCAGAAGCCCACGTCTGGAGAGGTTAGCCGACATCTCAGATGGTCGGTTCTGTTGGAGCAGAATGGGGGGGCTGAGCCAGGGACCTGCAGACCCACAGGATGCCCAGATCCCACCCCCCACCCTCTTGGAGCATCAGCTGCTTGGCAAACTGGAGCTTTACAAGGCTATCCGGGCGGTCCCTGGGTCAGATCAACAGCAGCCCTGTTTTGGCACCTGACCCATTCGTAGAGAACACTCACCAGTTGACTTGTCCACAAGAGCACCCCTTTTGTTTGGCCCTCATTTCTTCCCCCTCCAAGCTCACGGTTCCAGAGAGAATTTCCAGAAACAGTACACTGCTTTCGCTGTGGGGCAGGCGACGTGACCCGGGCTGGGGAATCAGAGAACCTCGTTGCCCTGGCCACAAGGAATCAGTGGGATGTGGGACACAAAGAATCTTCTTACTGGATCTGGAGGGGGAGATGCCCTTATATCCACAGTCCTGGAACCAGAAGGACGTGAGTTGGAATAGGCGTGAGGTTCTGTTTTCTCTGCTATGGAAAAAGCCTACCCAGACTAGGACTGAATAAGGCTGGTGCCCCGAAAGAAACACAGAGCTGGGAAAAAGGAGAGAGAGACCTACAACCATGATGAGGCCCCTAATCGCAGGACTTAAAGGTTCAGGAGTGGCCTGAAACCTGTAGATTTCCTTTTGGTTCCATGAGCTAGATCAGCAGCTACATTCTACCTACCTGCACACAGCAATCTGGAACACACACGAGCACGGGACGAAAGGTATATAATTTCCACGAAACAATATTTATACCGTTATTATGTATGATACATTCTTTTCTTAAAAAAATATTTTACTTATTTATTTGAGGGAGAAAGAGAGTGAACGTGAGCAGGGGGGAGCGGCAGAGGGAGAAGGAGAAGCAGGCTCCCTGCTGAGCAAGGAGCCGGATGTGGGGCTCAATCCCAGTACCCTGAGATCATGACCTGAGCCGAAGGCAGAGGCTTTAACCCACTGAGCCACCCAGGCGCCCCTGTATGATACATTCTGATACTTTCTATTCTCTTCCAGGCCATTCATTTTTCCTACCAGTGGAGACCCACTAAATTCATCTCACGACATACTCAAGGTTGTGATCTACAGTAGAAAAACCACCAAGCTCGGTCAAGAGCCTTCCAATAAATCCATCGTTTTTTGCCAATGCTAGTTCAAGTTGGGTTTGCCAGTGGCAACCCCCCAAAAATGCTGCTTGAATTCACCCCTTGCATGCCCTTGGCCTCCCATTCCAGCCTCGTGCCCCCCAGGCTACCGCGAGGAATGCAGTCTGCAACGTCCATATGTTCATCCGTGGAAGTGCGCTGTGGGTTTCTGGGCAGGAGAACGGGGACATAGACAGACCTTGATTCTAGCTCCAACCCTGGAGCTTAGTGGTGTCAGACACTGCGCCATTGGGTGAGGTGCCCAGACCCACAAGCCTCAGTCTTGGCAACTGTAAAATGGGCTTGTATTCCCTGCCTCTTAGATGGACTATGTAGATGGAATGAGTTCATGTGTGAAACTGTCCGTGATATTGTGATCTATAATAAGACACATATTTTAGGGGCACCTGGGTGGCTCAGTCGGTTAAGCATCTGCCTTTGGCTCTGGTCATGATCTCAGGGTCCTGAGATGGAGCCCCACGTCGGGCTGCCTGCTCAGCAGGAAGCCTTCTTCTCTCTCCCTCTGCTGCTCCCCCTGCTTTACTCTCTCGCTCACACACACACTCTCTCTCTCAAATAAATAAATAAAAATCTTTAAAAAAAAAATACTTTGGGGGTGCCTGGGTGGCTCAGTCAGTTAAGCATCGGATTCTTGGCTTAGGCTCTGGTCATGATCTCAGGGTTGTGAGATCGGGCCCAGCGTCAGGCTCTGCACTCAGCTTGCAGTCGGCTTGAGATTCTCTCTTTCCCCCTCTATTCCTCCTTCATCCTCTCAAATAAACAAATAAATCTTAAAAAAAAAAAAAAAAAGAAAGAAACATATTTTTGGTCTTCAACCCCATTCTGGGCACAAAACTCCTAAAACCCTTGGGATTTCCTAAGTGATGAGAATGATGAAGGTGTCTTTTGCTAAGTTCATAAGGTGATTTTTGGAATGCCCCTCCATCACCTGAAAATGCGGGCTGGTTGCCAGGGGAGCCAGCTATGTGATTAGAGGGTTGGAACTTTCAGGGTCCAACTTGGAAGTGACTAGAATGGTTGATTTTGTGTAGAAGTCTCCTATAGAACTTGCTATTCTCTGCTCTGAGGTACCTCGTTAGGTGGGGGCCCGAGCTGCAGACAGGCGCTCTCTCTTCCTTCCAGCGCTGCCAGGGAGGCCCCCGGGATTGCACATGGAAGACAGCCAAGCAGCTGACTGGGACCCCCCAACGCCGAGGCAGCTGGCAGTGGGAACATCGACATACCTACATCCAGCCGGGCTCCTGAGAGCAGGGCGCTTTAGGGCCACTGTTGGAAAAATCCCAAACCACAGCTCCAAGGCTCATAACCCGAAAGGCACCTTGGGATCCTTGGGCAGCATTTGCTCGGATGGCGACCGTCATGGGCTGGGGAAAAGAGCCTTTAAGGAACACGCTGACCCTGAAATTCCCAGATTCTGGGAATCTCCTCCCTCCTCCGGGGCCTGGGGAACACATTTTGCCAAATGCAGTGAAAGTTCCCTCCCTGCCCCCACGGCTTTGCTGGCAATCAGCCCGGGAAACCTCAGGGCCTTGATGGAGGGGAGCAGAGAGGCGGCCGTCACGGGGCAGAGAGCACTGAACCCGGTCCTTGCTGCTCGTCCTCATTATCGTCCAGCACCCCTTCCCGGTTCCTGCAAGGGTCCAGTGAGCTCACCTTGGCAATGGGAAGACCATCACCAGGTGCGCATATCGCCGTTACCGCTTTATACGCACACATGGGATATTTAAGACGCTCTTAGGGGCACGTTCCCCTCCTTCTCCTTCCCGGCACGGGAAATCCAGATTTCTGTGATTGTGGGCTATAATTCATATATCGTACATTCCACCCATCCAATAGACACATTAGGGGTTTTTAGTACATTCCTAGAGTTGAACAACCCCCAGAAATGTCTCCAGAACATCATCATCACTTCCAAAAGAAACCCCACGGCCATGAGCAATCACTCTCCATTCCTCCCTCCCCCGGGCCCCTGGAAGCCAGCGTTCTCCTTTCTGTCTTTAGACACTTGCCTACCCCGGAAATGCCGTATCAGTGGAATCACACTGCGTGTGGTCCTCTGTGCCTGGCTTCTCTCACTCAGCACGACTTCAGGGTTCATCCATGTTGTAATGCGTCCCAGTACCTGATTCCTTTTTATTGCCAAAGAATATTCCACTATACGGATGGACACTATATTTTATTTAGCCATTCACTAGGTGATGGACATTGGGTTGTTTGCACTCTTTGGCAATTATGAATAATGCCGCTGTGAACATTCATGCCCAAGTTTGGGAGACATGTTTTCATTTCTCTTGAGTATATACCTGGGATTGAAATTGCTGGATTAGGGGCGCCTGGGTGGCTCAGTGGTTAAAGCCTCTGCCTTCGGCTCAGGTCATGATCTCAGGGTCTTGGGATCGAGCCCCGCATCGGGCTCTCTGCTCAGCAGGGAGCCTGCTTCCCCCTCTCTCCCTGCCTGCCTCTCTGCCTACTTGTGATCTCTTTCTATCAAATAAATAAATAAAATCTTTAAAAAAAAAAAAAAAAAGAAATTGCTGGATTATATGGTACTTCTATGTTTACGTTTTTTTTTGGTGGGGGACCCAGAAGAGGATGCATTTACTCAACAAAATCCTGACCTTAGAGAAGTCCCTACAGAGAGGAGGTATAGGGAGAGGACTTCCAGGATTGGGAGGGCAGCAGGCAGAGGGAGAGACAAGAGCATCAAGGCGAGGGTTCGAGTCCCAGCTGCAGCTGCTCCCCAGGATGGCCAAACTCTGGCAAAAGTGGAAAGAAAAGTCCATGTCGGGGAAGGAAGGAGGCAGCTGGGAGCAGACAGGCCTGGGGCAGGAGCCGGAGCCAGAGGAGGCCCTGTGGTGCGTATTTGGGTCAAGAAAGGGGCTTGACCACCTCCTCCCCTGCCCCCAGGCCTCCCCAGCTCGTCCTCCCCCCACCCCACTCCCCTGCAGCTCCCCAAGGGCCTGAACAAGGCCTGCAATGTGGGACATGGGCCCAGAGCGTGGGCCCCTTTCAGGCGGTGGGAGCCCGCTCCCCGGGCGCGTGGGCGGGAGGCCGGTGCAGCTGGAAGTTTGTTCTCGTCGGCAGGGTCGTGGGTCCCCGAGGAGGGGGAGGTGAGGTTTACAAAATGAAGCCGCTCCGTCCTTTTGCTCGGCTGGGTGACAAACCACATGTTTTCTGTGTCACCCCAGAAGCAGCGTGTCCTGAACGTGACATTATTTTGCTCGCCCCGTGTCTCTTGCGGGGTCTTGCATCACCAGCGCCGCCGTGGTAAACACCCCCCTGGTCCAGTGGCCGGCCTGGTCCCCGAGGCCCCCAGGCCCCCGGGGAGGCCTTGGGATCCGGGTCCGTTGCCAGCGAAAGCCGCAGGGAGGCCGGAGGGCGGCCGCCCCAGTGGGAGGACAGCCTCTGTCCTGAGTGCGCGAGGCCAGGACACCGGGGCCCCTCAGGCCCCTCCGAGTCCCAGCTCAGCAGCCCACCCGCCTGTCATCCCTCCTCCCTGCCCGGAGGGCTCAGGGGACACCTGCAGAGCCGGGGCAGACTGTCTGGGCCGCCCCCGTCTGCCACCAACAGCCCCTAGTGTGGCCTCCCGAGGGGGGGCGGGGGAGGGCTGGCCAGATGACCCGGGGCTTCCCACCTTATCGATGTGACCAAACCAAACGGCCCCGATCCCACACACGTGGAGACACAGAACTCAGCCCACAACGGTGCGACAGGTCATTCTCACAGACATGGAGGCTAGAAGTGGGTCTGCCCGTTTCCTAGCTGTGTGGCCACGGACGAGCCACTGACGTCCACCCCCCGGGGTCTCAGTTTCCCCATCTGCAACGCGGGAGAGTCACGACCCCAATCCTGGATCTCAAACCTTCGGGGCCAGTTGTGTTCCAGAGTTTCCCATGGCTCGGATTCGGGGAAAGGTTTTGGAAAGGCTTTTCAAGCCCCTCGCTGCCCTGATCGGCACAGGCTACTATTTCTGCAGGGAAGGCATGAATATGCAAATGAAGTGGGAGGCACAAAACCACGTCCTTGCACCCGGGCGGGTCGGGGTCAGGTCCCTCCGCCCCAGGAGTTACGAAAACACTTCTGCAGTTCACGACGACGGATTCGAGGCATCCGCCCTCGCCTGTCCCCCAGCTCAGAGGGCAGGAACACGATGTGACGGCACCCACGGTGGCCACCGGTGACGCCTTTGTGGGGCACTCAGTCCACGCTGGGCACCGAGGTCTGTCTCTCCTCCCCGCGGCTCTGGGCCGCAGGAACTGTTTCGATACCCATTTCACAGCTGCGGAATCGAGGCCAAGGGCCGGTGAGGAACAGCTTCCCGCGGACTGAGTCCTCGCCTTCCTGACCACTGTCCTTGGGCCCCACGCACAGCGAGGCCAGAGCGACGGGGGCTCGGGCCTCTCCCTACGGTTCCACTGCTTTGCTTCGCTGCAGGGGCTAGAAGAGAAAGACGCAAAAGAGGAAAACAAAAGTGAAAGCCATTTTTCAATAAGCCCTGATCTTCCCCTTGCTTCAGTTCTTACCATTTCTGTGCCTGCGAGGCCCGGGGCCAAGTTCTCGGCTGGCTCAGAAGAGGCCAAGTAGAGCCTCGGGCTTTCACCCGGGTGGCGGAAACTACTGGAGACTCTGCTCTTCCCGTCGGTCCTCCTGCAGCCCCCCGCCAGGCCAGAGGCCCCGGAGAGGTGAGGACAGAGCGCGGGCTGGGGGTCCTCCTCTCCCTGGGCACCCGAGGCCTCAGCGAGAAAGCAGGTGGAGGAGGGAGGCTGCAGGCACTTGGCTCAGGACAAAGAGCTGGGACCAGGGCCATCGGGGCTCGCGTCCCCGTCCTCCCAGAGCTCTGAGTGAGCCGCCTTTCACTTAGCGATGTGTCGGAGGGGTTGGTTTGCAAGGAAGCAGCTGCTAATGGAAGGATGGGCTGCAGGCTCCCCAGGCAGGCAGACGATGACTGTCCTAAATACAAGCTCACAGATGAAAATAAGGTCTCAAACCGTCCGGTCAATTGCATCCCTCTCCCAACGGGACCATCCCCTCGCAACTGCAGACAAAAGGTCAGTGGGGGGTGGGGATGGGACCAAGGGGCTCCCTGTGTCGTCTTCTCTGTTCATCCCGTAGGACTCTCGGGACATGGCTAGGTCTGACGGGGTGCTGGCAAAGAATGGGGCTCCAGACGAGGGTTTTTTCCCTTTTCATTCCTTTTTGAAGATTTACTTTTGAAGATTACTCTAAAAATAACGATTACTCTAAAAATAAAGGTTTTTAAAGGTACTTTATTTTTAGAGAAAGAGGGCGGGGCGGGAGGTGCAGAGCGAGAGAGAGAATCTCAAGCAGACTCCCTGCAGACCGTGGAGCCCGCGGCGGGGCTCGATCCCAGGACCCCGAGATCGTGAGCTCAGTTGAAATCAAGAGTCGGCTGCCCAACCGACTAAGCCACCCTTGCGCCCCAAGAGTCGAGGTTTTTCCTCGACATTTGGACGGCGTCATTCCTTGTCCTGTGCTTTGCAGGGTGTTTGGAAACATCACCGACCTCCACCCCCTCAAGGCCAGTAGCTGTACTTCCTGTCCCACCCCCCAGAGTTGGGCGACAATTGTAAATGTCTCCAGACTTTACCAACGCCCCTGGGGAGAACTGACTCAGTCTCCCGACTGAGATCTGCTGCTCTAGGCTTGTATTGCAGACCTGGCTAGAATGCCCCTGTGCTCTCGTCTATACTCATTGCACGGTATTGGTCGCCCGGTGCCTCAGTTTCCTCAGCTGGAAAATGGGGGTAATTTTAGCATCTGTGTCACAGTGTCGTTGAGAGAATTAAAGGTGTATAAAGTAGGTAGATGCATGGCTGGCACAATTAAGCCCCAAAACGTGCCTCATGTTACAGGCCATGGGCACCTTGGAGCCAAACCCCTGAAAACTGGCTTTATAAGTCAAAGAGGAGAAAACATTTTTTAAAAGATTTTTTAAAAAATTTATTTAATTGAGAGAGAGTGAGAGCGAGAGCGGGAGCAGAGGGAGGAGCAGAGGCAGAGGGAGAAGCAGACTCCCTGCTGAGCAAGGAGCCCGATGCAGGACTCGATCCCAGGACCCTGGGATCCTGACACTTTAACTGACTGAGCCACTGGCGCCCAAGAAAATCTTTTTTATCTTTGATGCAGGAGCACTATGCCAAAGACTGGCTATTCCAAAGAAATAACCAAATGTGTGGGCCAACATTTATATAAGGATCAAAAGGTATTTATAAAGCAAAAATTATAAAAGCAGGGGCGCCTGGGTGGCTCAGTGGGTTAAGGCCTCTGCCTTCGGCTCAGGTCATGATCTCAGGGTCCTGGGATCGAGCCCTGCGATGGGCTCTCTGCTCGGCGGGGAGCCTGCTTCCCTCTCTCTCTGCCTGCCTCTGCCTACTTGTGATCTCTCTCTCTCTGTCAAATAAATAAAATCTTTAAAAAAAAATTATAAAAGCAAACGAAAACAAAGCTCAAACCAAAGACGACCCAAAGGTTCGACAGTAGAGGAGTTACTAAATATATAATAATACATCCATCTAATGGAATGTTACACAGCCTTTATTTTTTTTTAAAGTTTTTATTTATTTATTAGAGAGAGAGAGAGAGCATGAGAGGGGAGGTCAGAGTGAGCAGCAGACTCCCTGTGGAGCAGGGAGCCTGATGCGGGACTCGATCCCGGGACTCTGGGACCATGACCTGAGCCGAAGGCAGTCACCTAACCAACTGAGCCACCCAGGCGCCCTTTACACAGCCTTTAAATAGCTTGATTGGAACTATTTAATAATATGGGATCTCACTGTAATGTAATGTTAAATGACAAAAATTCACACGAAACTGAATGCAGGGCAAGAGTCTAAATTTTGTTTTGCTTGTAAAATAAAATGTCCACCGTGGCTGTTTTGTGAGGTGAGAATACAGAAGAATTGTATTCTTTATTTCTACATTTTCTGTAGTTAACCTGTATTTATTTAAAATCATTGGCAGGGGCGGGGAAGGATTGCAAGGATTTTTGTGCTTTCAAAATATGTATGGGAGGACTTTTTTTCCAAGTTCTCTCAGAAGGAGAGAGGGAGAGGAAGACGACGGGGAGAGAAGGCGTAGCTCGGGTATCATTTCTAACATACACTCTGGGGCCAAGCACCAAATATGGGAGAAGAGATGAGAGAGGACGTGTGCCTTTCCTTGCCTTTCCACCGACTGGGTGGCCTGAAATAACAGAAATGGATTCCTTCCCAATCCTGGAGGCCAGAGTCTGAAACCGAGGGGCCCACAGGGTCGTCCTCCCCCCGAAGGCTCTCGGGAAAAATCCATCTTGTTCACCTCTCGAAGCCTCTGGCAACTCAGGCAAGACTGACCTTGTGACAGCTTAATCCCGATCTCCGCTTCTGTCATCACACACGTGTCTCCCGTGTCTCTGTGTCCTCTTCTCATAAGCGTACCAGTCATTGGAGTTAGGCTCCCCCACCCCTGCCGCCCCCAAACTAGGATGAATTCACCTCAAGATCCTTAACTAATTACATCTGCAGGGACACGATTTCCTAATAAAGTCACATTGTGAGGTTCCAGGGAGACACGAATTGAAGGGACACCGCTATTCAACCTGCTAGCGGGGACAGTCTTTAAAAAATTTTTTTTAAGGTATCACAGGCAGGTATAGGGCAAAAGTGATGGATAGACAGTATAAAAGGGTGAAGCATGAAAAGCAAGTTTCCCTCTCATCCCGGATCCCCAATCCAATCAGCGTTACTAGTTTCTGGTCTCTAAGAACACACGTGTATCTGCATGTTTGGCTGGTTCTTTTTTTTTTTTTAATAGACTTCATATTTTATTATTATTTTTTTTTTAAAGATTTATTTATTTATTTGACAGAGAGAGAATGAGATCACAAGTAGGCAGAGAGGCAGGCAAAGAGAGAGGGGGAAGCAGGCTCCCTGCTGAGCAGAGAGCCCGATGTGGGGCTCAATCCCAGGACCCTGAGATTAATGACCTGAGCCGAAGGCAGAGGCTTTAACCCATTGAGCCACACAGGCGCCCCTACACTTCATATTTTAGAATAGTTTTAGATCTGCAGCAAAAGAAGTACAGAGAATTCCCGTTTGCCCCCTGGCTCCCTCCCCGCCCCATGCACAGCCCCGCCCCCCATCAACATCCCAGACCAGAGTGGGACACTTGTTACAGCTGGCGAGCTTACACTGACACATCATCATAACCCAGAGTTCACAGTTTACATTGGGGTTCTGTCTTGGTGTTGTATATTTTATGGGTTTGGGCGAATGTATAATGACCTGTGTCCATCCATCATTACGGTATCTGACAGAGTAGTCTCCTGCCCTAAAAATCCTCTGTGCTCTATTAACCACTCCCTCCCCCCAGCCCCTGGCAACCAGGGCTCTTTTTACTGTCCCCAGAATTATGCCTTTTCCATGATGTCCTATAGCTGGAATCACACAGAACATAGCTTTTTCAGACTGGCTGCTTTCACTTAGTCATATGCATTTAAGGTTCCCCCAGGTCTTTTCATGGCTTGATACCTCATTTCTTACAGTGCTGAATAATACTCCTTTATCTGGCTGGACCAGTGTTTGCTTACTCACTCCTGAAAGACATCTTGGTGATCTCCAAGTTTTGGCAATTATGAATACAGTTACTATAAATACTTGCTCGCGGGCTTTCGTGCAGACACAAATTTTCAAGTCCTTTGGGTAAACATCAAGGAATGTGATTGCTGGATGGTATGGTCAGAGTATGTTTAGTTTCCTAAGATATTCACAACTATCTTTCAAAGTGACTTTGGATTCCCACCAGCAACCAGTGAGGGTTCCTGTTGCAACATATGGATCGTCACCAGCATTTGGGGTTGTGAGTGTTCTGGATTTTTGCCATTCCAATAGGTGGATGCTATGGTATTTTTAAGTTTTAATTTCAAGATAATGGTAGGTTCACATGCAGTTGAAAGAAATAATACAGGGAGAGCCCATGTAACCCCTTTACTCAGATTCCCTGGTGTGACGTTTTGCAACATTGTCCTAGGGAATCACAACTGGGAAACTGACGTTGATACAAACCACCAGCTTACTCAGAGTCCACCAGCTTCACTCCCACTCATGTGTGTGTGTGTGTGCGCGCATGTGTGTGAGCATGTGTGTGTATTTAGTTGTAGGCAATTTCCTCCCAGGTGTAGATTTGTGTAGTTAATGCCAGAATTAAGATCCAGAACAGATCCATCGTACAGAGCCCTTGCCCTACCCTTTATAGACACGGCTACCTCCCCGGGTTGCTATGACTTTGTCCATTCTTCTAGTTTTAACTCTTCTTGGTCACTGTGTTTCAGATGTATGTCTTGTAAGCCATGTGTTTGATTGGTTTTGCTTTCTAAACCCGTATCAGTGTTTTTTCTTTTTGATGGAGGATATTTATCCAGTTTATAATTACGAAAAGTGCAGAAACTCCTGCATTTATTTATCAGGGTTGCTATTTTCCTAGCTAGTTCACAGAGAAGGAAGAAGAAACAGAGCAGTGAGTTAATTTTCTTGAAATTTCAGGTAAGTAGCAGAGGGGGCTTCCAATCCACTTTACCACATTGTCTCTATATTAACGATAGGTCAATTTCCTTCTCTGGAGGGTTAAAACAATGTCTCTTCCCAGCCAGATTCCCTGTCCTTCTGATAAGGAAAAGAGCAGAGACGCCCTTCTGAACGTCACAGCAACAGAGACCCCTCAAATCTGCCAAGGTAAGCTTTCCTCCATCCCAGCCATTTTCATTAGAGGGTAAAGCAGAATCCAGTGATGTCTTTGTAAGAGAAAGATGGAAAGCAGAATCCCCCCAGAACATTTAAGAATAGAAAGATACACCAGATGAGGCTTCCAAAATGTCAAATTCTTCGTTCTCCCTGTACTTCATCCACTGCTCCCTCTCTGCTTTTTGCTGCTTTCTTGCCTTCTTCCTGGGCTTAACTGTTGCGGTACTCTGGGGCTCCGTCATGGACCACACTTGACCTCTACCCGTCCTTTCTTCCTAGGGTTCTTAATGCAATTTCATGGCTTTAAGTACTTTCTATACAGATGGCTCCCAAATTGAATCTCCCAGCCAGAACAGGAATCATATATCCAGCACCGCTTGGATGTCTAATGGGCACTTTCAACTTAACCCATCCCAAACTGAAGTCTATTTCCTGCCCAGAAAACCTTCGACCCTTCCCATCTCAGGAAATAGAATCTTCCCTGTAACAGTCCTTGATGCCTCAAACTTGACTCACTCTGAAGTCATCCTGAACTCTGCCCTCCCACGTCCCACATCCCCTGAGGAATCCTGGGCTTCCTGCAAATACAATCTCTCTCATCGTTTCTGCCAACCTAGTCCAAGCAGCTGTCCTCTCCCGCTCTAACCACCGCAATAGCTTCTAACTGATCTCCTCGCTTCCTGTCTTGCAAATCTGGAGTCTCTTTTCCAACCCGAGTGATCCTTTTAACATCTAAGTTAGATCAAGGCCACCGCTAGTCCATTTGGTGCCCTGGAGCTTATTAGAAAAAGCCCATCCAGCCCGCGAGTGGATATAGGTCTGAGGATGCATTCTCTACAACTAGGCGCCCGGGGGGCTCAGTCGGGTAAGCGTCTGCCTTCCGCTCAGGTCATGATCCCAGGGTCCTTGGTTCGAGTCCCACATTGGGCTCTCTGCTCAGCGGGGAGTCTGCTTCTCCTTCTCCGTCTCAAATAAGTAAATAAGATCTCGAAAAAAAAAAAAAAAAGTGGGTAGCAACTCTGTGCAAGCAAGCACGCACCCAATCAAAGTGCTCCTTTCTCTAGATAAGACATAGCACCTACCTCCCCATCCCTGGTCCCCGAGTCTCAACACTTGGCAAGTAGATTCTGGGATGGATTTCAGACCCCACCTGTATGCGCTGGCAGGTTTGCAGTTCTCATAATAGTAATATAATATTACTATGTCTGTTTTAATGTAATTTATACAAAGGGGCCTTATAAGTTGTTGCCTTGCCCTGTGAAATGATCTTTTCATCAATTCATTCATAATGAATGACCGGAAACAACCGGTTGATAATAATAACAACAATTATTATTCATTATTATGAATAATATGAATTATTATTCATTATTGGTCGTTATTATGAATAATAATGATAATTATATAATTATAATTATAATGAATAATAATTATTCATAATAATCAATTCATTCATAATAGCCAATGACCGGAAACAACCCAAACATGTCAACCGGTAGAAGAATAGATGAACAAATTATAGTGTATTTGAGAGAGAGAGAGAGGAGCATAGGGAGAAGGACAAGCAGACTCCCCACTGAGCTTGGAGCCCGATGGAGGGCTCTATCTCACGACCCTGAGATCATGACCTGAGCTGAAATCAAGAGTCCGATGCTTAACCGACTGAGCCACCCAGGCGCCCTGCAGTGTATTTATAGAATGAAATGCTCCATAGCAATCATTTTTAAAACCAGTGATACCCACACCAGGAGCAAATTTCACACACATTAAATTGAGTGGAAGAAGGCAAACAAATGACTCCCGTTTACGTGAAGTTCAAGAACAGGCAAACTGATCAGTGGTTACGGAAGAGTGGTTCCCCCCCGGGGTGGGGTGCGTACGACTGCGAGTAGGTCAAAGAAAGCTGCTTTTTCTACATCTTGACCAGAGTGGTGATTACTCGGGTGTATGGCTATGTCAAAGTTTTTTGAGCCGAGGACTTGACTTTCTGAGCTTACCGTACGTAAGTGACACTGCGATGTAAAACGTACGGGCGGTAGTTTGCAAATACTTAGTATATCGCCAGGATTTCATTATTGTTTTGATGCTATGTAACCTAGGATCCCGCCGCAAATCTTGAAATTCACAAGGTTTCCTGGCACCTGCCGTAACCTTGTCTTCCAGGTGTGCAAGCAGAGCGTCGCGTGACTCACGAGGACACCTCTAGTTCTCCCATGGACCAAACGAGCTCAACTTTGGGGCGGCAGGAGCCTCTGGACGACGAGGCAGGGAGGGAATGCCCGAGGTAAGGGGAGGGGTTGTCCCTGGAGAGGGCGGCTCCGGCTGAAACGCTCCAGGCATCCTCCTGCTCTGCGACAGGGAAACGAATATTGCACGGCCAAGCTGCCTATTTTGGAGAGAAGGCCAGATCAGTCAGGTGCCCGAAATCGAGCAAGAAGCCTGGAAGGGCAGAAACTGCCCCGCTCATGGGGGTGAGGCCCGCAGGGGTGCAACCATGACCGAAAGAGCCCCCTGGTGTCACCGCATTGAAGAAGTCAGGCCCCAGGAGCCGCTCATCTGCCAAGGTCGCCCCACCAGCTTCCAGCACAATGTGGACAGTCAACAGACGTCCGCTGGGCGAGCCGGGGGAGCCGTCCGCGAGGTGGTACCCTCTAGAGCGGGACGGCCACACCGCACCTGTCAGTGGCCCCGTGGCCCCGTGAGGAAGCACGGGATCTGGGAGGTCCGCATCGGAGATGCTCAGGTTCATTCGAAAGCACGAGAAGCCAAGCTCCTGTTCTCTCCCAGCCACGTTACAGACAAAACTTGGTAGGGGACGCCAAGTGGGGTCGTCAATCTCTGCACCTCCTTGTCCGTTCGTCTCCTTGTCCCCGCTCCCCCCAGGGAACACAAGGCCAGGGAGGGCTGCACTGTGGCACCCGCAGAGGTCAGGGGTCCTCAGCAGCGTCCCCCCTCCTGGCCTTCATCCCTCCGCCTTTCCCCTGCAAGCCTCCGGCAGCCTTCAGCTCTGTAAACCGATTCACAGCTGCCGATGGACTGATCACGGGGCCTAAATACGTTCGTTATGAACGCTAAGGGGTTTTCTTGGAAGTGTATTTGGTTTTTCACCTTTTCCATTGAGAAATTGTGTGTGTGTGTGTGTGTGTGTGTGTGAAGAGAGAGAGATATTAAAAGGTATATGCATATGCCCTTCCGTGAGGGACTCCCGACATCGGCTGACAGAGGAGAGAAACAGCCCAGAGGGCGGTGGGCTCGGAGCTCGATCTCCCCCTCACGCGTCCCTTCGGCCGAGTCCCCTTTCCTCCCTGGGCTTCCGTTCTTCCTTCTGAAGGTGGTCGCTTGGACCCTGGCTAGGGTTCCTTCCGATCCTGATTCTCTCCTTTGGGCCGGGGAATCTGTCATTGCTGGGCCTCCTAAGCTCGCCCTGAAGGAGACGCACCAATGGCCCTCGCCATGAGGAAAGTGCCCGAAGGAACAGGCTAGCTCTTCCCTGACGCTGCGCTCCCATAAAGGCCAAACTCCGCTGGGGTGACGAAGATCCCTTAATATTTCTACTGTGAGACCCCGGGGGAGGAGAGGCCCTTTGTCCCTGACATCTTCCGTGAAGGACCCATCCCGTCTGCTTGAGTCGTCAAGTAAAGCCGGCCAAGTGCCAAGGAGAACCTTCAGAATATTAGTGATAATTATATACCTCAGCCCTCTCAGTGTTCAACCCCAGAAGGAGGCAAAGGCCACCCCAGAAGCCAGACTCAAGGCCACGGGAGTGTAGCTGCATTGTACAACATGGCGTCCCCTCCCTCTGACTCCCCTCTACAAATACAGGCCCCCTCCACCTGGTCTTCTCTTTCTCCTGCTTTTCCCACACCTGGCCCTCCGTTAGTCCCAGGTTCTTTACCTTGACTCTGTTCTTAGCGTCCCCTCACTGCCCCTCCTGGGTGACAGTCTCTTTGAACAAAGCTGAACATATCCCTCAGGTCTAATCTACCTCCCCCATCTCTTAGGCAAGGCTGTGTTTCTTGCATTTGTCCCTCCAGAAGCCCCTCTTAGGTGTTTCTTCTCTTCACGGAAGCCTCGGCTCCCAGCAATGCCCCGAGACTCGCCCATGCTAAGAGGTATCAGGGAGATGCCGGAAGGATTCAGAGGCGGGAGTGGCACGAACATCCAGAAACCACGATGGGCCTGCCTAAGAATGCGACTTTCCCGCAGGGGAGACTCAAGCGAAAACTTTATTTTTATTTTGCTCACCCACAGGGACCAGGAGGACGTTCTTCTGTGTGAAGGTGCGCGGCAACAAGAGAAGGATCTGTCGGCTGAAGAAATACTATTTTTAAAAGAGTTTCCCATCCTCAAAGAGGAGCTGGAAGGGGACATCAGAAAGCTCCACGCCCTCGCAGACGACATCGACACAACCCACAGAACGGTCACCAAGACCAACATGGTGGCCGCCTCCGTCACTGTGGTCTCAGACGCCATGAGCATCCTGGGTCTGGTCCTCGCGCCAGCAACAGTAGGAGCAAGTCTCATGCTCTCTGCCGCTGCCAAAGCTCTGGAGACAGCCGCCGGCCTCACCAGCATCTTCACCAACGTTATGGAACACTTTCAGAATCAAGAAGCTCGAACTCAGGCCGGCGGCCTAGCGCCCACCCATGACCGCGAGGCCGAGGAGACTCGAGGGAAGAAGGTCTTCTACGTCATGAGTGTCGGGAAGAAGGCCTATGATTATGGAAGTAACATCAGCGATGTTAAGAGGAACATCCGTGCCTTTCAGAGAGCCAGAGCCCACCCGCGCCTGGCCGCTGCCGCCAAGCGTCTCCTGACCACCGGCCACGTCTCGGCCCGAAGGAGCAGGCAGGTGCAAAGGGCCTTTAAGGGCACGACGGTGCTGATAAAGAAAAGTGCTCGCGTGCTGTGTGGTGCCGCGAGCGCCTTCTCCCTCTGCCAGGACGTGGTCACCCTCCTGAGCGACTGGAAGCAACTGAAGGAAGGAGCAGGAACCAAGATGGCAGAAGAGCTGAGGGCCCACGCTGGGGAGGTGGAAAGGAAGCTGACGGAACTCACCCAGCTCTACGACGGCCTTCGGCAGCAGGTGACGCTGACACGTCCCCTCGTGGGTAGGGCTGGAGGGAAGGGGGACGCTTTAACCGGGGCTTATGGGCACCAAGGTTTACGGAGAGGGTATTGAGGGAGCCAGCGTGTGTGTGTGTGTGTGTGTGTGAAGTTTGCTTGGATGTTCCTGAGGACGTGGGGCCCCTGGTGGCCCGGGCGGGCGGGGGGGGTGGTCCAAATGACGTCAAGGGCCTCTTGATGATAATGGCGCCTGTCCTGGATGGATCTGGTCATGGCTTCTATTTCGGTCTCAATGCTCCTGGAGGTCCATGTGCTGGGAAGAGAGTCTTCCAAAGTGTGCAGAAAAGGCCACCGAGCACAGGGAGTGTCGCAGACTGAAATGTGTGCCTGAACCTTCCTAGGTTGAGGCCGTCGGCCCCAGTGGGACTGTTGGGAGGTGGGGCCTTTGGGAGGCGACTGGGGCTGAATCAGGTCCTAGGAAGGCGTGATCTGATGAGACTGGTGTCCTTCTAGGAGGAGGAGGGAATGCAAGAGGGCTCTCTCTCTCTCTGCCTGCGCCCACCCAGAGGGAAAGTCCGTGTGAGGACATGGCGACCTGGACAGGACCGCCTGCAAAGCCAGAGGGGAGGGCTCACCAGAAATCCAACCAGCCAGAGTCTCCGGGACTAGGAGAAATTCTGCTAGGGCAGCCCCAGGCGAGGGAGACAGGGAGCTTCTGTGACTCGCAGCTAGGGGGTGGCAGAGTCAGGGTACCACGCCGGGAAGCCTGCCTGCAGAGGCAGCACCCGGAGCCGCCCACCAGGCTGCCCCCGAGCCGCCCTCGGAAGCCCTCCGGTGACTGGTGTTTTTGTTTCTTTACAGAACCTCTTGCAAGAGAAAAGGCCCAGGAGCTCATCTTCGGGCGGAGCCCCGGGGTCTCTGGCTCGGCCCCCAGGCAGGCGTGGGGAAGCAGGACCCCAGGTGACAGGAGAGGACTAGGGCGGGCTGAGTCCAGGGGTCTCTGAGCAGAGTTAAAGGGGATAGCGTGGGTGTGGGCTGGGTTGGCAGAGGCGATGCCTGGAGGCTTAGCCACTGGGAGGTCCAACTGGGGCCTGAGGGCGCTGTCCGTGAGTGAGTGTGGTGAGGTCCGACTGTCCTGCCTCTCCTTCGCCATCTTGCCTCTTCATTGGCCCCCATCCCTTCGCTCGGGCGCCGCCTCATTCCCACTGCTTCTCCTGTGCCCCATTCACTCACGTGCACACAGTAGGTCCGCACGAAGCATGTAGCGATTGGTGTGGGCTCTATATTAAATGCAGAGGATAGGACAAGAGGGTCCCTGAGGTGAGGGACACCTTGCGCTCACCTTTCCGTGACCCCTGCTGCCTGCTCTGCTCCTTCCTCCGGCCACCGGCCACCGGAGGTAATGCTGGGTGAGATGGGTTTGCACACAAGAGGACGTCCCTGGAACCTGCTCGACCAGATTCCATCAGGAAGGAGAGAGGCCCAGGAGCCCTTCTCTCCTCCCCAAGTTCAGAGCAACTTAGGATGTCCTCGGAACCTGAGAAGACCTCTCCGGGCTTCCCGCATCATCTGTCTTCAACCTCCTTCTTTCTTATGTTTTAGCTACTATTTTTGAAACCAGTGCATGGACATTAAATACGACTTTTTAAAATTCAAGCAGGGGAGCCTGGGTGGCTCAGTTGATCAAGCGTCTGCCTTCAGTTCAGGTCATGATCCCAGGGTCCTGGGATCGAGTTCCATATTCTGCTCCTTGCTCAAGGGGGGAGTCTGCTTCTCCCTCTGCCTCTGCCTGTCACTCCCCCTGTTTGTGCTTTCTCTCTGTCAAATAAATAAATAAAATCTTTAAAAAATAATAAAATAAAATTCAGGCAAGTAAAGCATAGGGGTTATTTTTTTAAAGATTTTATTTATTTATTTGAGAGAGTGAGAGAGAGAGAGCATGAGGAAGGGGAGTGGGAGAAGGAGAAGCAGACTCCCCACTGATCAGGGAGCTCGATGTGGGGCTCGATGTGGGGCTAGATCACGACCTCAGCCAAAGGCAGACTCTTAACCACTGAGCCACCCAGGCGCCCCCATAGGGGTTAGAAATAATGCATCAACCAAGGGTGACTATTGTTGGAAGTCTGGCGTAGAATTTCCATCCTGTGCAGTGTTCAAGTGCTAGCCTTCCGTCCTTGTCATGAGACTGGCCGCTGGGGACCCTCCCTCAAGGCTGCATTATATACTAGATTTTTTTTCTGCAACCCAGAGTTTTCTCTCTCATTCTCAAGCCCCTCATTTGCCTACAGATCTAGAACTTTCTATGTTGCTGTTTTCACTTGGCAATATTTCCCTACCATTCTCTATTTCACTCAGTTTTTACCGACTTTTTTTTTATGTTATGAAATATTCTCTTGATTATATATACAATCTTTTAAATTAGACATACGTTAGTCATCACTTTCTGTTTGAGGTGGCTAAAGACCAAGCAAACTGGCTTACACAAAAAAGGGAGTTTATCGATTCGTGTGCTTAGACAACGTAGGGGTAGAGCGGGCTTCAGGTGTGTCTGGATCGAGGATAAAAATGACGTCATTAGGTATTTGTCTTTCCATTTCTCAGTCAGGCCGGCACCAGGTTCAGACAAGACCCCTCCCAACAACCCCCTCTCCCTCCACACCCACCTCTCACCCCCCACCCCTGCCCCCCAGTGCAGTCCTTCCAGCCGGG
>CM052897.1:9710679-9833434 GCA_028534135.1 Potos flavus | reverse complement strand
CACTCCCCCTGCTTGTGTTCTCTCTCTTACTGTTTCTCTCTCTCTGAACAATTAATAAATAAATAAAATCTTTAAAAAAAGGAACTTCACTCCTTCTGAAGGCTGAATAATATTTCCTTGTATGTATTTTGTTTATCTGTTCCATATCCCACATGTTTTGTTTATCCATTCATCCACTGATGGACATTTAGGTTGTTTCTACCCTTTTGGCTACTGTGACTGATGCTGCCATGAGCAGGGAAGATAAATATTGGCTGGAATCCCTGCTTGCAGTTCTCTTGCGTATATACCCAGAAGTGGAATTGCCGGTAGTTCATATGGTCATTCTATTTTTCATTTTTGGGGTATCTGACATGCCGTTGGCTGCGCCATTTTATATCCCCATGAGCAATGCACAAGTGTTCTGGTTTCTTCACAATCCTGCCAACACTTGTTATTTTCTGTTTAATAAACCCTTTCTTAACAGGTATGAGATGGTATCTCATTATGATTTTGATTTGCGTCTCCCCGATGATGAGTGACGTTGAGCATCTTTTCATGGGCTTATTGGTCACTCGTATGTCTTCTTTGGAGAGACATCTACTCGAGTCCTTTGCCCGTTCTTCAATTAGGTTGATTGTTTTTTGTTGTTGAGTAAATATTTTTTTGTGTAGACTTTGTTTTGGTTGCTTGTTTTCATGGAACAGCTATTTATGGGAGACTCAAATAAGGAAGGAGCCAGGACTGTGTTCTTTCTCCGGTGGGCGTTCTGCATGAGTTTCTGTTTCTGTTTCCCCCAGGCGGTGGAATCAGGCAGTTTTCAGACTGTTCACAATGCAGATTCTCTTCTCCTTTCCATTTCAAGGACAAAGTGCTTCCTACAGATATGGCCCGTCTCACTGTGTTTCTTCATTTAGTCCATTGATTCTTGGAAGCAATCCAAATTTGGTGCCAATCTGTACAGTTTATTCTATTTTAGAGAGAGACTTTACTTCTGCACTTTGGGAATGCCCTTCACCTTGAAGACGGCCTCTTTTTTTTTTTTTTTTTTTTTTTTGGTGATTATTGGCATTGTCTTTCCTTTTCCTGCCAAAGTCCTACTCATTTTTCCAGCTTTTGGCATCCTTTAGAAGAACAGGAAAAATGGTACCTATTTTTCACAGTTTCTAATAGATGATGTTTGCATCCTTTCCTTATTGCTTTCGAATAATGGCCAAGAGAAGCTGACAACTGGATCCGTTCATCCAGCATCCATTTATCTGGAAGTCCAGCATTATCGCAGGATAATGGAGAGAAGAAAGAGACTTCTGGGTCCCTCCCTTTACTTCCACTTCTTGGGCAACTTCCTTTGAGTCTTTAGGGGATCCCTTTTCTTCCCCAGTTCCCTCTTTAATGGTGGCAGTTCCCAGGGTTCCCTTCTTGGTTCTCTCTTCCCCTTCTAGGCTCACCTTCTTCCATGGATTCCATATGTTTACAAATTCTTAGGTCTGACTCCCTAGGTGTCAGCTCTGCGTGAAGCCGCCGCCTCTCTGAATGACCGTGGGGTCTGTTTTCTTCTTTAGGAGGTGAAGCTGCCTCCCTTCTGGCTCAGGACCCATTCTCACCTGTAGAGAGAAAAGTGCCAGGGCACCATCCGGGCACCTCGGCCACAGCATCGCCTGCCATCTGCCCAGGTAACACGTTCTTCTGACCACAGTGCCGTCTCGACCTACAAGGGCAGATGCTGGAGACTGGCTAGTAACCCAGGGCCCTGAAGATGGGTGGTCCTAGGTCCTGAAGTGAAGGCGAGGGTCTAAGGCCTCATTCTCATTCTCATTTCCCACAAGATCCAGCTCACACCCCTCTTACGATTTGAGACATTGCATCCAGGTCCCCTAAGCTACAGCGACCGTGTTTTACGAACCCCGAATCAGCATATATATTCAGACTGAGATACAGCCTCTGCGTGAGCCTCACTGATCCCTCAGCTGGCAGGCCTTGTGTGGCGAGTTTGGGGGTCAGCTGTCACTTACGCGTTCAGGAACCCAGACGTGCCTGCACTCGGCCTCTGTCCGGCCACACCCCTCGCTCAGTGGTCTTTGAAGGGGATACTGGCACAAGAGGCTATGGCATCTCCTGGCTTGGGCTTGACTCTCCACAGCAGAGTTCCCCGGCAAAGTGGATTTCATTATGCGGTTTAATCCAAGAGAGCCTCTCTCTCCCTGTAAACTCAAACCCAGATCTCAGGAGCACTCCGGCCTCTGATTGATGACCTGCGAGTGCCCAACCGAGGAGAGATGAGGGAGCAAGATGGACAGGCCCGTTCATCACTCCTGGGGGGCAGAGACAGGAAGCCGAGAGACAGAGGGCTCGTGCATTCGTGTGCGGTCCTTGAATGGAGGGTGGCCACAGCCAAGGCCCCTCCGTGTTGGGGAATCTAAGCCGATCAGAGGAGCAGGAAGCCCTCTTCCGGAGAAGGTGGCTACTTCCTCCCAGGTAGTCTGACATTCTGAGCTCTCCTTCCAGAAGGTACATTTTTAACCACAGAAATGATACGGAATATGGAATATGAAGATTCATGAAACTTGCCTCTAATCCTATGCATAAATCACAAAGTCTCAGAGATGCTTACTAAAACTGGAGGGATGCAGGCCCATCTCAAGGAGACCCAGCACTGCCGGGCCTCGGTCCCGTTCATTCCCTCTTACTTTCCCCCCACAAAATGAGGTAGAGTCATCTCCCCAAGATCTCTTTCAGGCCAGGACTGGGAAGACAGTCAACCACAGTTTTATTTTATTTTAATTTTTAAAAAAGATTTTATTTATTAGTGAGAGAGAGAGAGTGCATGCAAGCAGGGGAAGGGGCAGAGCGAGAGGGAGAAGCAGGCTCCCCACTAAGCAGGGAGCCCCACGTGGGACTCAATCCCAGGACCCTGAGCCAAAGGCAGACCTGGGTACCCCTCGACCACTATTTTAAATAGAAAAAACTCAGTTTCGTGAATGATGAGCCCTTCTTCTAAATGTGCCGCCATTTTGGGCCGTTTGCCAGGTGTAGTGTAGACAGGAAAGCAAAGACATGTCTGCCTTCCAGGAGCCCTTGTGGGCAGCCACTCAAAAGCACTTACCACGTCAGCTGAGACCCCCTCAGTGCGTCTGTGTGGGCTTAAAGAAGTAAAAAGCAGAACGCCTAAAACAATGTGATTCAGATCAAAGTGGAACAATTACGGCAATAAATAAGAACAATTCATATCTATAGCGTTAATAAGTAAAGAGTATTAAACTGGGTACACATCGGATTGGAATCATTTTCTGCATATAGGAGATATTCTGTAATAAAAATGACACAAAAGGTCAAAAGAACAGGTTAGGAAAACTTGTCACGTGCAGATTTAAAAAAAATGACAATATTAATATTTAATGACATTAATTCATCCAACTTTTGTTTGTCTCACTACGTGCTCGGCAGTCTTCCCTGCACTAAACGCCTTACCGCACAAGCTAGACAGTTGGTCATGACCAGGGGGTGAGGAATAAGGATGCCTTGTTATGAAGGTGTTTTTTTTTTACTGGGTTTTTTTTTTTTTAAGATTAATTTATTTATTTGAGAAACAGAGAGAGTGTGAAACTCAAGCAGACTGTGTGCTGGACGTGGAGCCCTACACAGGGCTCGATCTCACGACCCTGAAATCACAACCTGAGCCACAACCAAGAGTCGGATGCTTAACCGACTGCGCCATCCAGGAGCCCCAAGGATGCTTTCATTCTTTTAACCTTTGCCAAAGCGGTCGATGAGATGGTATCTTGCTGTGGCCTAAATAGGAATTTTGGGGGGCTGTTAATGGTGTTAAGCATCTTTTCATATATTTATTGGCCACTGTATTTCTTCCCCTGTGAAACACCTTTTCGAAGAACATGAGAAATATCTGTTTACAGAAAATGAGAACCAAAGTTGAAATATAAGGGTTTTTGTTATTACCTCGTAAATCTTCAAAAAAGGAAGAGGTATGGGTGAGGGCTAGCTAGGGCCAGGGAGGAGAAAAAATTTATGAATCACAGTAAAAACTTTTAAAAATCAAAAGCATCGGGGTGCCTGGGTGGCTCAGTTGGTTAAGCGACTGCCTTCAGCTCAGGTCATGATTCCAGAGTCCCGGGATCGAGTCCCGCATCGGGCTCCCAGCTCCGCGGGGAGTCTGCTTCTCCCTCTGACCTTCGCTCCTCTCATGCTCTCTCTCACTTTCTCTCTCTCAAATAAATAAATAAATAAAATCTTTAAAAAAAAAATCAAAAGCATCCCATGAAGATGTGGCAAACATAAGAAAGTCTGTAAGTGCTTTTAAGCTTCTAGAAAACAAGCAATTCTCACGTCATATAAATTGCCCCAGAAACAGAAAACACAGTATGTATTGAGCATATTCTATGAAGTGAATGAATATAACACTAATAATAAGCCACTGAATATAACACTAATAATAAGTGTTAATATTATAACACTAATAATAAGCCCTTTATAATTTGTAATAATTATATAAAATTATTTATATTTTATATTTATATTTTATTTAACATTTTATAAATAAAATTATTACATTTAATAATAAATATAACACTAATAATAAAAAATAGTTTTCTTTCTCCCAAAGAAAACTATACCTCAATGTTTATAACCCTAAGATGAACATATCGAGTACAGTAGGGAATATAAATCTATAGCAGACTGACACGGAAATCTGCAATGACCAAGTTGAAGTTTTCATGGAATATAAGGACAATTTGATATACAGAAATGCAGACAATACATTATATTCATGGGATAAATAAAAAAAGGAAAATTATGATCATCTCCTTACAGCATGAAAATAATTCTAATAAAAAATATTTAAATATAGGAATAAAACACAAACCTTATCATGATGAAGAGTGGTTTTGGTAAACTAACTGCCAACAGTGAAATACTGGAGCCAATTTCATAAAATTAAGTAATTTAAGAATTCAAGCTAACCCAACAAGGCATGAAACCAAAATGAGAAAAATAAGTATTGAAAAAATAGGAAAGCCACCCAAGATTATGTATTCTTGAAGCATCCGTTCAATAACTATTATAATTAGCAAAAATTCAATGAAGCACAGAGGAGTGTTAAAAAAATGAATCACACTTCTGTAGAGTAACAAAGCAAGTCAGAAACCTAAGAGATCACCAGTTTCACCATGTCCTGGTTAGCACTGAGTCTTATCAGAGTTTAATTGTTTGGTTAAAATCATTAGACCAAAATGATGTGAAATTTTCAAGACGTTAAGATTTTGATATTCTAACCTTGCTTTTCTTGTCTACAATGTTATAACTAGATAGTACGTTTTGCTGGAGCATCATTAAACATTTTCTGGACAACATGACTAGAGAAGAAATGCACTACATACTCTTTCATCCAGAGGCTTGGGAGAGGATGGTGGAGAAAAGTGGTTTGGGCAGGTAATCCTAGAAGAGTGATGTGTGTGTGTGTGTGTGTGTGTGTGTGCGTGTGTGTGTGTGTGTGGCAGAGGGGGCAGGCGGGGGCGGGGGGGAGGGTATCACCAGTATTTGTGTTCTGTGAGGGCAGGAGTTTGGGTTGATGGGCTCAGTGCCCTAATCCCAGCCTCTAGAACAGCGTCTGGCACAGACCTGACTCCCAGGATATTTGAGCTGGGGAAGGAAATCTGATTGTTAATATCCAGATTGCATCACTGGGCTGTCACCAGTTTCATGGTAGGAAACATACAAATGTGTTCCGACCAAGTTGGCTAAGAGTTGATCATGCTGTCTCATGTATCTCCCTTTGCAGTTGGAAATGTGCAGAAGGGGGGGGGGGGTTAATACATCCTCATAAAATATTTTCATAGCAAAGCAAATTAAAAACCTTTGGTAAGCACGTTAATAGGTGCCGAGGCCCTCTGCCTATTGGCCGATGGATTCTTAGAAGTCCCCTTTCACGGCCTTTGCCTGGCCCTTCAGGCTCTCTGGCAGAGCTTGGCCGCAGCCTTAGAGAGGCTGCCCTTACTCTTGCCCAAGCGTCCATGTTCTGTAAAATGAGCTCCAGGGCCTACCCCAAGCTCTTAAATTATTAAAATCTTCCTGAGACGTGCAAACCAGAGCTGCCTGCCGTTTTAGGATGGGAACTGTCCATTCCCCGTACGTCTGTCGTGGGCCAGCCTCCCTCCCTCCCCCATCCGTCCCTCTTCCCCTCTTCAGACTCACGGGGTCCATTGATCCCGGGGCAGCTCAGAACAAAGCCCTTCACGCGTGCTGCTGGCTGACGAACTTGGACTCAAGTTAATTAGGTCGCGTCCACTGTGCCTGCGCACGGGCTTGCCCCCTCTCCTTTGGTGAAGGCAGAGAGATGGTTTCCCCTTTCTCAAGAGAATAGTAGCCTCAGCCAGCAGGTGAGGCCAACTAGAGGCTTCTGGGAAGCTGGAGTCCCTGGTTCTCAGCCAAATTCCATCACAGATTGGATTGTCACCTAGGGAGAGTCACTTCGCCCTCGGGGCCAGCACTGTCCTCGGGGGCAGGGGCTTGGACTCACTGATGGAGCGAACGTGGCAGATGGCCGCTTTCCTTCTGTGCTGGGCCGGCAGAGAGCATCAGGGCCAACGCTGCAGGCCTTCTCAGAGCCTACAGGTGTATCGAAATACTTCTGTGACCGTGGTCTGGACACCCCAACAGCTGTGGCAGGGGCGTGGACGCCTCTTTGCCATCTATGTCCAGAAGATCTGGCGGGGCCTTCGACCTCTAACATGGTGTAGCCCTAAGACTTTGGCTGGAGGGGGGCTCAACTTCTAGTGTACAGAGACATCCCAAAGAAAACTCTGAATGAGCCTTTGTTAAAGAGTGACGTGGTGCTGGGGTGGGATGTTGGGAGGCTCCTGCTGCTTCCCTGGGCAGGGGTCTGCTGGCTGGTCTACCTGAGGCTCTGGAAGGCCTTTTGCCCAGGGTTCTAGAGTGATCATCGACAACCCCTTTTTGGAGGCCTTGGGACTGCTTGGTCTCAGTGTGGTTTTCCCAGGAGCCCTGCCTTCTTTTCCAAAGACCTCCTCTCCAGTATTAAACCCACGCCCAGTCTGTTGTGTGTGATCACATAGGACGAGGACGGAAACAAACCTAAAGGCCAGAGGAGTCAGATTCTGAGACGTGCCGTAGGCAGCTGCTTCCCGCGTCCCGTGCGGTCCAACAGTGTCCACTCGGGGAGACCCCGATCCTATAAGACAAATTTCCTCGGAACGGTGATTCCCAAACATAGAGCCTGCAGGACTCTGGTGTTCCAGGAACTAGACCCAATCGATTCCACAGGAAAATGGAATAATGGTGGAGTATTTCTCCAAAAAAGAGGAGAAATTTTAATGTAATGGAGAGGATTTTCTGAGTTGTACATTTTTTCCCCTCCTCATCACTTCTTAAGGTGATGTGCTTCTCCTACTTGCCTGCTCACAAGTGAATAGAGCAGAAGCTTGCAGAAGCTTCCGTGTCTAAGCACGACCACTCTCTTGTTAGAAACCTACTTTGGGTTTGCCAAAATAACACAACACCGCCAAACCGAACGGCAAACCATGAGCCCTCCTCTACAGAAGAGGCCATATTTGGGGTCTCCTTGGAGGTTCTCCCTCCTTTTTCTTTGGAAGTGTCGGTTATTTTCTTAGTTTTCTGACTTAATTCTAATACACGCACATGATACAAAACCTCAAAGGAGCAGAAGGGGAAAGAGTCAAAAGCAAAATCTCCCTCAAACCATTCCCCGCTCCGCAGTTCTTTTCCCCAGAAGCAACCACGGTTTCCCGGTAGATCCCCTTTTAACAGAAACACAGAAAATCCAGCCATCTCCTCCATAGGTTGTCAGGACTCTCGTGTCCCTGGATAGCATCGCTCACGCTGTTCTAGACGCATCAATTACACACGTGTGCGTGTCTATATCCATTCAGAGAAGATAACAGAAGTCTTTCATGCTCTCAGCGTTTGCTGTATTCACCACATTAGTCCCCATTTCAGCCAGAAGAGAGCGGTCCACGGGTGCGTGGACAGTAAGCCGGTCTGGACGCACAGAGCGATGGCTTCCGCTCCGGTCCGCTGTAAACACGCGGTCACCCCCTAGGGGACCCTCTAGACAGGAGCCCTCTGTCTCGAGGCGCCCCTGTTGTCCCTTCATGCCCAGGGCGCTGCTCCCTGAATGCGTGAGAGAACTCAGATGACCCAGAAGTTTTTGGCTTTACTGGGGAGTCCATCCAAGAGCTGGAGAAATAATCCTGTGACGCGGGCTCTGTCCGCAGGGACGAGGCCGACACGCTGCACCACATCCTGATGGAGGAGCTAATCCGACATAAGGAAGTGTCCGTGCCAGGGGACCTCTCGGAGGAGGAAGAGATGTTTCTCTTGTGCTTTCCCATGCAGAAGCAGAAGCTGGAAGAGAGCATCAAGGAGCTTCATGCCATTGCAGACCAGGTCGACGCCACCCATAAGATGCTCACCCAGACCAGCCTGGCGGCCAGCTCCTCCAGCACCATCTCCGGAGTCATGAGCCTCTTGGGTTTGGCCTTGGCCCCCGTGGCAGGAGGGGCCAGTCTGATGCTCTCAACGGCTGGGCTGGGCCTGGGGGCGGTGGCGGCTGCCACCAACATGCTGACCAGTGTCTTAGAAAGAAGGAGCAACTCGGCAGCCCGGGACAGAGTCAGCAGAGTGGTGCCGATGGACGCAACCTCGGGGGACGACGACCTGGAAGGAGGAAGGTTGCCGGACATCGGCGCCGCTCTGTCCTGTGTTGATAGGTTTGTCAGAGTCATTCAGCACGTCAAGGGACTTCGAGCCTACCAGATGGCCAAAGCCAACTCTGGCTTCATGGCTAAGGTCAATAATTTCATAGCCACAAGGCATGTGCCCTTCTGGAGGGCAGGAGGGCTGCAGACAGCTGCGTCCATGACCAGAGGCGCGCGTTTGCTGGGGGCTGCCGGGGCTGGCTTCCTGCTCGTGCAAGACGTGAGAAACCTCCTGCAGAGCTGGAGGCACCTGGAGGAGGGAGCAAGGGCAGAGACCGCCGCCGAGCTGAGGATGGTCGCCGGGCAGCTGCAGCAGGAGCTGAGCCAGCTCACCCAGCGCTACGAGCGGACCGTCGGGGGCAGGGCTGGCGGAAGAGCCCGTCGCCGGATCAGGAGGTAGGAAGCGGTGCGGGGCTGCGGAAGGCAGGCGTGGTCCCGGTGTTCTGAAGCCTTCCACGAGGGGCCGTGCTGATAGGTAGATGCATTAACAGATACGGGATCATAACTGTCCCTTCTGCAGAGAGAGGGCGTTCCCCACACCCTTCCGCCAAATGAGGTCCCTCCTTTTCTTTCCAGAATCCCGTCTTTTTCTCTCGAAGCGTTGCCCGCACACTTCGGAAATCACAAATTTTGTGTAGGTGCTCACCGCCCGTCTTCCCACACGGTGCACCCCTGGGAGGGCAGGGGTGCGTCCCCAGCAGCCGGCGGGGCCCGGCTCCCCACAGGGGGGCCACCGAAGCGTCTTGAATGACATGAGGGTGGCATTCCAGGATGTAGGTGACGTTTCAAATGAGTGGGGAAAGGAATTTATTTGAAAGATAATCTATATTTCTAGACTCTTTTTTTAAAGAGAAGATTTTATTTGCTTATTTGACAGAGTGAGAGAGAGAGAGAGCACAAGCAGGGGAGCGGCAGGCAGAGCGGAGAGCAGGCTTCCTGTGAGCAGGGGAGCAGTCATGATCGTAGGTCAGGGTCATGACCTGAGCCAAAGGCAGATGCCCCGCCGACTGAGCCACCCCGGCGCCACTAGACTCTCTTTTTTAGGGACACTAAATATCTAGCTGTAAAAACTGAAAACCGAATTTCTGAAAACTGAATTTCAAACTGAAACTGAATTTCAAAACTGAATTTCAAAACTCCTCTTTAATTTTAGAGGGAGTATAGAATGGGACTGGGTAGCAAAGCCACTCCCTGGGGTCCCGGGAGAGGGACACACCAGCCTTTGCTGAGGGTGTGAAGGCTCATAATTATAAATTCATTCATTCATTTGTTCGTTCAACAGATTTTAATTAATCGAAGCCTGTGAGAGGGGCCCAGGACTTTAGGGAGTATTTCCAAACTTGTCTGCAAGTTGGAATCCCCTGGGAAAATTCAATAGCTACTGATGAGTGGGCAGGTCCCTCGTGTCTACAGGGACTGGGATTTCCTTGACTGGGGGTATGACCCGGACTTGGGGAGTTGTAGAGGCTCTCCCAGCAATTCCGCTGTACAGCCGTACCACCACTTTAAGGTGTTTGAGGTCTTACTCTACTGCATCAATATACTTTTTTACTCTTTGGGCACTTTTTCTCGCTTCTTAACAAGTGAGGGGAGATTTGGGGGTAAACTATGAAACGCAAGGATTCATATCCTAAAGGGTCTTGCCTGCCTCCCCTCGCCCCTGCCTGGCGTGGAGTTCAAGCTCAGGCCAGGACATCTTGAGAAAAGACACAGTCTCTGCTCTAATGGCCCTGGGGACCCAGGAAGGGGACAGACCCCAGATAAGCCAAACTAATGAGGAAGAGGTCAATGGTAGGACACAAGGATAGCAGGCCGCTGGGGGAGCCCCTGACAGATGCACTTACTCCCGGGGGGGTGGGCAGGCTGGGGGGAGAGAAGCCAGGGCCTTCCTGGGCTTGTGTCTCTGCCGGGCACCTGGCCGAGCCCTGTGTGTGCACTGGCCGTGTGCGTTTGCGGCCAGAGGGGCCATTCGTGAACTTGGTCGACGCATAGATACTCATCGAGCACCTCTGTGCCCGACAGCGCACCAGACCCGGCTGCACACGAGACACATGAGGCCCGAGGGCGGGAAGTGAGAGTGATACCTCTGCCAGCCCCGACATGTCTAGACGCCCAGGGGAACCTTCTAGAAGATCCCAATTATGCCACAGAGGTGAGTAAACTACTCCTTTTCCCTTTCTGCCCGACTTAGTCTGGCTGCCTCCAGGGAATCTTGGTTTAGCAGAGGCAAAATACAGTCTTCGACTAAGAAAATTCAGGGTAGGGACATTTCTGCTTGCAACGATCTGATGATGGCAGAAGGAAGACCTGCAGCGGTCCGGGATAATCCCTGGGGACACCGCAAATGCCGGGGTTGGAAGGGAAATTTGTGAAGAGACAGGATTTTCTGTGCGTACACATGGGGTTCGAGGCCAAGGAGGCCTATTCATGCTAATTTAAGCCGAGGTTGGGCATATTTAGGACACCTCTTTTCCAAACTGTATATAACTACACAGTACATTTAGAATTAAAACTTTTTAAGATTTTATTTATTTATTTATTTGACACAGAGAGAAAGAGTACAAGCAAAGGGGACAGTAGAGAGAGAAGCAGGCTCCCTGCTGGGCAGGGAGCGGGATGAGGGGCTCGATCCCAGGACCCTGGGAACATGACCCGAGCTGAAGGCAGATGTTTAACCCACTGAGCCACCCAGGTGCCCCTAGAATTAAAACTTTTTAAAAAAGATTTGAGAGATGGGGCGCCTCGGTGGCTCAGTGGGTTAAAGCCTCTGTCTTCAGCTCAGGTCATGATCTCAGGGTCCTGGGATCGAGCCCCGCATCAGGCTCTCTGCTCAGCAGGGAGCCTGCTTCCCTCTCTCTCTGCCTGCCTCTCTGCCTACTTGTGATCTCTCGCTCTCTGTCAAATAAATAAATAAAATCTTAAAAAAAAAAAAAGATTTGAGAGAGAGAGCGCGCATGCACACAAGCAGGAGAAGGGGCAGAGGGGAAGGGAGAGGGAAAAACTCTTGAGCTGATTCTGCAGTGAGCATGGAGCCTGACACAGGTTGGGATCTCACGACCCTGAACTCATGACCTGAGCTGAAACCAAGAGTCGGGACGCCTAACCGACTGAGCCACCCGGGCACCCCTAGAATTAAAAGTTTATAAAACCCCTTTATTTTAAAATTAACTATGCCTGGGGTGCCTGGCTGGCTCTGTCCACGTAGCATGCAACTCTTGATCTCAGGGTTGTGAGTTCGAGCCCCACTTTGGGTGTAGAGATGACTGAAAATGAAGTCATAAAATAAAATAAAATAAAATAAAAATTGTGCTCTGCAACTCCTCCACCACTTTCCCACCCTGTCCCCACCCTCCCCCCATTAGGCAGGACTCGGGGAGTCTTTGGCCGCAGGTCTGTTGCTCACACTCAGATTCAACTTCCATCCCCGGTGCCCTGCAAGGAGGGGTCTGAGATTTGCGAAAGGCCGTTACGGAAAGCTATCCCTTCATGCAGTAGAATTGATAGCTGTGAAAAATTAGACACCATTAACAGGATCCAGCGCTAGGACACTGGTCCAAGACAACTAGTCATCCACTTGAGAGAACGTGATGTCCTTATCCGGATGGTGTGCATGAGAGCCCATCATCGGATTCGCATGGAAAACGTCTCTTCTACCCAGTTAGGTGAGAAAAGCAGGGTGAGAATTGTGCACACACTTTCTCACCCCGGATCTAAGCAGGGGAGACTCAGCAAGGTCCCACGACGGCCACCTCTGTCTGGGGGGGGGGGGTCATATGCTTATGTGTTCCTTCTTTCCATCTGTCTGTAGTTATCCAGTCTTCTATGATGTGGACTACTTGTTTTATGAAATGGAAAGTAGATAATAAATATTGACATCACAATAACAGATTTTTTTTTTTTTTAAAAAGAGGACCGACCGATAGTCTGCTGGTCTTAGTTTAGTTCTTTCAGTCACTTGAATGAACACAGCCTCTTGCTCCCCATTGAAGGAAGCCATCCTGGGAGGAGGAGAAGGGTGTGTTCTGGGAAGACTGATTTCACGATGTTAGCAATGGCTGAAAACCCAGGAAGTCTAAGTCTTTTGGGTTCTTGGACCCAATTCCAATGTGTGTGCGTGTGTATGTGTGTGTAGGCACCCCGGTAAGGTAGCAAATGCTGGACCGTTCTACCCTAAGAAAACTCTAGGCTAATCTGACTGATTTATGAGTTTGTCTTGCAGAAGTGACCAACCACCAGTAAGACTGGCTAAGACGAGAGCCAGCCAGGAAGAATTCTTGCAACTGTGCGGAAGGGACCAGGAGTGAATGAAAGTAATCTCTGTGAGGACACACCCTGAGATGTCCCCCCATTCATCGCACTTACATTTTTGAACACGTGTCCCATGAAGAGACGCACTTGCTCAGAAAGGAAGGCACCTGCCTTTCCCTTTATCCAGTTAGCATATTTTATTCCGCTTACATGCTGACCCCTTGTCCTCAAACATGCCCAACCTCTGACCCTTTGGGCAGAAGATCTAAGGTTTGTCTGGCCGCCTCTTGAATAAACTCTTTCCTTGAGGCATAATCCATGTGTCAGTGACTGGCTCTGTGGTGTGCTGGATAGAGCTCGGGTTGGGTTACACACGCGTGTGAAAACTGCACCCCCACAAGCAATTTTGTGACACCAGTGCGATCCAAGAATTCAGTTCAATTCTCACACTATCTGCTCGGGAGAGAGCATCACATTCCACGGGTGAAGGTTCGGTCCACAAGACCACCCACCACTTCAGAGGCCAATTCTGACCGCCTGGTCCATCAGAGGTTCCCACAACCCCCTCCTTGGATTCGATTAATTTGCTACAGCAGCTCCCAGAACTCAAGGAAACCCATTTACTCACAAGATTACTGATTTATTACAAAGGAAATTAAAGAGTATGAATGGACAGCCGGATGAAGAGATACATAGGGCAAGGACCTGAACAAAGGAGCTTCTTTCCTTTCTAAAGTTTGGGGCCCAGCACAGTGGCACGTGCAAGTATTCTGGCTCCCTGACTTGGAAGCTCTCTGAACCCTCCATCCATGCACCACCGATCTACCCATCCACTCACCCATGCTCCCATCCATCCATCTCATCTGTCCATCGGTCCATTCAGCCATCTCTCCATCTCTCCATCCATCCATCCATCCATCTGCCCATCCATCTATCCATCCATGCACCACTGATCTACCCATCCACTCACCCATGCTCCCATCCATCCATCTCATCTGTCCATCGGTCCATTCAGCCATCTCTCCATCTCTCCATCCATCCATCCATCCATCTGCCCATCCATCTATCCATCCATGCACCACCGATCTACCCATCCACCCACCCATGCCCCCATCCATCCATCCATCTCAACTGCCCATTGGTCCATTCAGCCATCTCTCCATCCATCCATCCATCCATCCATCCATCCATCCATCCATCCATTCATCTACCCATCCATCTATCCATCCATGCACCACTGATCTACCCATCCATCCACCCATGCCTCCATCCATCCATTCATCCATCTCATCTGTCCATTGGTCTATTCATCTACCCATCCGTCTATCTATCCATCCATCCACCATCCACCCATCCACCCATCCAGATACTTATTGAATACCTACCACATGAAAGGCATTTTTCCAGGCAGTTGGGATAGAGCAATGAACAAAACACATCCCTACCTTCGTGGGGTTTATAGTCTCATGGTGGTGGTGGGAGAGGCAGACAAGAAACATAATAAATAAGTAAATCATACAGTATAATATAAAGTAATGGATGTTAGGGAGAAAAATAAATCTGGGAAGGAGGATACAGAGTGTAGGGTGGGGCAAGAAATCAGTTTTAAATAAGATCATCAGGGGGAACCTCTGAGAAGCTTTTATCTAAGCAAAGACATGAAGGTGGTAAGGGAGCTAGCCAAGAAGATATCTGGGAGATATTCCAGACAGAGGGACAGCAAAAGTGACACAGGTGACAGGTTTAAGGAGCTGCAAAGAGGCTGTGTGCTAGGAGCAGAGTAACGGCTTGGGGAACACGAAGGGAGGATAGGAGATGAGAAGGCAGCTGGAGGCCACAAGGTGCAGTGTCTTATAGGCTACGGTAGGATTTTTGGCTTTTACTGAGTGAGATGGGAAAACATCGGAAGGTTTCAAGCGGGATGGGGGGGGTGACATAATCTATTTTGGATTTTAACAGCATCACCCTGGCTGTTGTGTGGGGAAGAGACCAGAGGGATAAGTCTATTACGGGGAGACCAGTTAGCAAGTTACTGAAACAAACCTTTGGAGAGAGGATAGCGGCTCGGAGCAGTGTGGTGGCTGTAGAGGTGGTGAGAAGAGGCAGATCGATCCTGAACCCTATTCTGAAGGTAGAGCTCACAGGATTTGCTCAGGGACTGGGTGTATCGTGTGAGAGAAAAAGAAGAGCCAGGATGAGGCCAAGGTTTTAGCCTGAACAACCAGTCTTTGCCTAAAATAGATAGGTTTTCATCGTGCTCCGTTTGGACATGTTAAGTTCGAGATGCACAACAGACAAGCAAGTGGAGATGCTGGGTAGATGGTGAGATGTGTAAATCCAGATTCAGGTTGTTGGGTCTCCAACAACAAATTGGTCAGAGATACAAATTTGGAAATAGATGACATTTAAAATCCTAAGAGTGGAAAGGGTTCCCAAAGACTTGAGTATGTGTACAAAAGAGTAAATGTACAAGGTCAGTTCCCTTTGGGCCCCCCAGAACGCTGTTTCTAGACTTTTTAGACCTGCCTGGACCTCTGGGTCAACTCCATCTGAGAAATACAGGGCAACTCGGCGATACAATTGGATCCATGACATTCTATACGTAAGTTCTCATATTTCACACGTATGTTAAGAGAGCACGGTCCTGGGGCATCGTCCATGCTGTTCCCCATCAGCAATAAGGTTTGTTCCAAACTTTCCAACCCAAGGAATCCTTGTGCACATCGAGAAGCTCCTTGATTCCCGTCCCTCTCCCCCCTCAAGAAAGAGAAGAGGAAAGAAATACTGACGGTTTACTCTGCACTAGGATCTCTTTAGCATCTCTCTGCTAAAGAGATCCTAGCATTTGCTTTACCAGTTATAGAATTGTAGCCCATAGTTATTGAGTACTTAGCACTTTCTAGACACCGTACTGAGTATTCTATAAATATTGTCCTATTTCATCCTTGCAACCGACTACTACAAGGGTATATCTATCATCTTCCAATTTGTAGCTGAGGAATCTAACGCACAGAGACATGACATTTTTCGAGGTCGACCAGTTAGCAGGTGGCAGCTCAGGACTGGAACGCAGAGTCCTCTTGACTTTTGATTCCTGGCTCATAACCTACGCTGCGTTGGTTAGGCGTCCCAATTAGGAAACCAGTGACTTTCTCAAGGTCACACCATTAAGAAGCACTAGGGAGGGCTGGAGGTTGTTCATGTCTATGTTTGTAGGTCGGGGCAGACATTTTAAATCTGTCTATGTGAGCCAATTCTGACATCACGCACATTTTAAACATTATGGGGAGATTCAGTTTTTTTTTACTCTTGCACACACACACTAGAATTAGCATCTACATTCAGCCTGTACTTAGCGGGAGATTTTTCACAAGCCCTGATCTAAACTCGTCCGGAGATTGCTGGAGCCTTGTGATCTGTCCAAGGTGAGAGGCAGCAAAGTACAGCCCACGGGCCCAATCTGGCCCACCACCAGTTTTTGTAAATAAAGTTTTATTGGAACATAGACACACCCATTTGTGCCCAGTCTCCGGTTGCTTTCCTGCTATAAGGGCAGGATGTGAGAAGCTGCGACAGACCAGGCAGTCTGGGAAACCTAAAATACTGATTATCTGGCACTTTACAGAAAATTCGTTGACTCCTGGTCTAAATGTTCCAAGAGAGGGCACCTGGGTGGCTCAGTGGTTAAGTATCTGCCTTTGGCTCGGGTCATGATGCCAGGGTTCTGGGATCGAGCCCTGCATTGGGCTCCCTGCTCAGCGGGGAGCCTGTTTCTCCCTCTCCCTCTGCTGCTCCCCCTGCTTGTGCTCTCTCTCTCTCTGTCTGTCTCTCTGCCAAATAAATAAATACAATCTTTAAAAAAAATTAAAATAAAAAAATAAATGTTCTGAGAGAGGCAACTTTGGAGTATCTGGAATTCTGGCTTTTGAAAGGGGACCTTGCACCCCTGTGAACCGGGAAGTCAACTTCAGAACCCAGAAGGAACCGAGGGTGTGACGGCGAAGCCGCGGTGATCCTGAGAGCACGTTTCTCACCTGCCCCCTTTCAGCTGCAAGGTCCCCTCCTGCCGGCCCCAGCCCACCGCCCTACCTGTCCATCGTCCTCCTTCTCCGGCAGAGCACACGCAGCACAGAGCCGGGGATGGTGGGGGTAAAGGCAACCCCAGGGGGCCCAGAGGCAAGATGGAGGGCCGGCCGGGAGCAGAACAGTGAGCAGAGTGCCCGGTGCAGAGGGAACCAGAGGGAATGTGTCCTTCTCCCTTTCTGGGGGTGGTGGGGGGGTGCACAGAGGAGGAGACAGGGATGACCTTGAGCCTAGCTTCCTCCTTAGTGACTTGAAGCCTGGAAAGATGATGGTCTGAGGCCAGAATGTAGGGCGCCCTCAAGGCCTGACTACGGATCTTTGGGCACCGAGAACAGCAGGCTTCTGCGGAGGTGGAGCAGGAGAGAATCTGAGAACCAGCGTGTCCGGGGACAGTGCCCTGGCCGTGGCGCACAGAGCCACCCGCTCACACATCGCGGCTCACCGGCTGGGATGGGCCAGCGGCCCCCTTCCCTGCATTTCTGGAAAAATTAATAGACGTTATTTGTTTTGAGCCAAACGGAGCAGAAGTACAGGGCTCCGACCCGTGTCGTTTCCCAACCCACGCAAGCGTGCCGTGTTTGGGACCGCAGGCCAGGCAGCCCCGAGACGCCATCTCTGGCCTTTCTAAGCCAGCTTTTCTGTTTTCCCCCTCTCAGGAGATCTTGGGAAGTCTCCCGCCCTCGAGGAGATGGCAGGACCCCAAATCACCTAGTGCGTGGGATCCAGCCAGGGCGCAGGCCGGCGTCGCCTTCCCCCTCACCAGATCCAGAGGCCCGGGCCTCTCCCGGGGGCCGGCTGGGCCAGAAGCTCCGGGCACGCAGCCCTGGTCTGTATGTGGGGTTCTGGTCTGCAGGTCTGCTTGGGAACCCCCAGGGCCCGGCCGAGACCCAGGTCAGGGAGTTTCTGGAACCGATGCGTCATTTTCCTGACAAGCCCCTGGGTGGTGCCAGGTTTTGCCGGCACTTGGTCAAAGTGTTGGCACGATCGCCCTCCTGAGGCTTCTTTACGGGGCGCCGTGGGTGCAGAGGCCTAGGGCTGACTGAGGAGGAGAAAGAACTTCGCCCCAAGGGCAAGACGGAACACGGGTGGGCGTGCACGACCGCACCGGCCTCCGCCCTGGGCCCGAGCACTTGTCCAGGCCTGGGTTTCACCTGCAGAGAGAGGTTCTGCTGTGGACACAAGGCCTCGGGGCTCAGCCGGGGGAGGGACCCCGCGGGCTGCCCGGCCTAGCAGAGCTCCCCATACGCGGGGGCAGAGACTTGACCAAGAGCACACAGCTGGCTGTGCCCAAGAGGGACGGAAGCCTGGGTGGTTCTCCTTGCACTTGAGTCCGCTCTTCAAACCAAAAGCCGTGACCTTGGGCGCCGAGGGTACACTCGCGGCCCCTCGCGGTGGAGGCGCAGAAACGGAGGCCTGAGGCTCGGGGCCAGCTTTCCGACCCTCGTCTTAAAGTCACCTTGTGTTTCACATAAAATCTTTGGGGAGTCAGTGTTTGGTCCCCAGAAGTGGAGGCTGTGCCCGCCGCGCCTGTCATAGCCCTGGCTGCGTTCTAGACCCTGCCTTTTCGTGGTCCCTGCGGTATAGCTCCCGGGCCAGGAGCAGCACCCAGCAAGGCGGGAGGGTCGTCTGGTTCCCGGCCCCCCTGGCAGCCTGGTCTGGTGGGACAAAAGCCACGTGCACGACTCCCTCACAGAAAACCCAGCTTCTCCGGGTCTCATCTCCGAATGGCGCCGGGGCTGCAGGTCCCCGATGTCTGTGCGGCTGAGGGATGCTGCACGCCTGGGCTGAGCCCGGGGCGAAGAATAGCTTCGCAGGGAGGTCTGTGGAGCGGAAAGAGTGAGGGGAGCGGGAGGGGGCGGCCCACAAAATGAAACGTGTGAAGATCGCGCTGTGTGCTGAGGGCGAGCTGTCTCTGGTCCCGGGTCGGTGTCCGCCCAGCCGGCCGGATGCAGAGCTGGGAAGTCAAGGGGTGTCATGGGTTCCCGGGAGCAAAGAGGGAGCGAGGTCAAGAGATGCCATTTGAGCTGAGCTTTCAAAGTCGAGGACAAGTTCATTTGGAAGAGGGAGAGGGGCCAGGGCAATGAGAGAGGGAGGAACCGCTTGTCTGGGGGGCGGGGTGCAGATAGCGCCCACGAGCCAGGTGAGCGAGGGAGGCCTTGAATGCCGTGTTAAGGAATTTGGATTTCAGGCTCTGGAAAACGGGACTTTCTCCAGGACTTTGAGGTCAGGGATCACATAATCACATTTATTTGAGAAGGGGAATGCAGGCCAAGTGCAGAGGACCAGCTGGGTAGAAGAGGAAGGTGCTGGAGGCTGAGGTCGGGCCACTGTGCGGTCACGCGGAGGTCGGGCCACTGTGCGGTCACGCGGAGCCCGGGCCCTGGCCACCCCGCCTCCCCCCCGCAGTGGGTGAGGCTGCCCCCCCCCGCCTCCCGCCCCCCCCCTCGCAGCTTATCTGCTAATAACCACAATCTGTGCAAGGAGTGAGAAGCAAGAAACAAGCTGACTTGAGATAATCTCCGAGCGGTTTAAGTGCCAGGAAGGAGGTCAAATAGGGTGGGGGGCAGGGGGGCTTCCTTACCCTCACCGAGGGGCAGGGTTTAATCGGCGCCCGGAAGGGTGAGAGGGGGCTCCAGGGTTCCAAAGCGGGGGGAGCCGCTCGGGCCCAGGCCTGGGGCGGGGATGAGCTCCGCCGAGGGGCAGAAGGCGGGCCAGGGCGGCTCCGCGGGGAGCGTGCGGGGCGCAGAGGGCAGAGCCGGATGCGGGCGCTCAGGCGGGTTGCGGCGGGGCCCAGGCTGAGGACCCGGGGCCGCTCCAGTTGCGCGCCGGGCGCAGGGGGGACGGGCAAGGCGGCAGGGAACACGGACCACGAACGGGCAGGTGCCCGAGACCAAGGTGGGGGGACACCCTCCCTCGGGCGAGATTCCGCACTCGTTTCTCTCTTTCGCCCTCTGGGTTTTCACGCGATTCTCGCCAACTTTCGTTCCGTTTCCCGCCCGAGGGAACGCAGGCCCTGGAGGGACGCGGCGATCTCAAGCCCAGGGCGTGTGAGCAGCTGGGGGACAGCAGCGGCGGCGGGAGCGCAGGCTGCGCGGCGGAGTCCCTGGCCCCACAGCGGAAACTGACGGCGAGTTTTCAGGAGAGGAGGAGCCGGGGCCGGAGATTTGCGGGCTGGGCGGAGGAAGAGGACCCTACAGAAGGCGCGGGGACAGCCGGGGGGGACGCAGCGGGCTCCGGCGATTTCTGCGGGAGTTCTGACGGGAGAAGCACCAGAAAACACGAGCGCTCCGCGGTCCAGGGGCGCAGACTCCGGGCTGGACTGGGGACGCGTGGCTCCTGGATCCGCCACTTCCTACTCAGGGGACTGGGGGCCAAAGTGATGTCCTCCCTCCGCTATGCAGCTTCCTCAGTTTAAATAGGGGAGAAACGAAGGATCCGGTCTGGGGTTTGACTTCCCCCTCGGGAGCTAAGGCGGCCTGTTTCGGGTTTCCCGCGTCCTGGCAGAAACATTGGTGCTGGTGGCACAAGGGGCAGCGTGAGCATCCGTGTCCCCGAGTCCTGTGGGCGTGGAGGGCGAGGTGACGGGAGCCAGGACGAAGGCTGTAGGTCTGCGCTGCAGCCGACGGGTGCCGGGGGTCCCCCTCTTCCTTAGCTTGCTCTTCGTCCCGGAGGGCCCCTCATTCCTCACGGTGACTTGCTGCAAAGGCACCCGGAGCGACAGGCTGGGAGAAGAGCAGTCGGGTCGCTGCTCCTGTGACCTGCTCAGCGAGAAGGGGGGCCACGGGAAGACCCCGGGAGGCACGCTGCCGGGCAGACTGAGAAGATAGATCAGGCTCTGCAAGTGGGGCCGTCCCCGGGGTGACAACACGCAGGGAGGCAGGGCGGAAACGGAGTCTCACTTCATGCAAAACGTTGAAAAAGGGAACTTGACAGGTATCTGCAGAGTGCTGACAAGTGCGGGGCACTGGCTGGTGGCAGGGTGTGGGTGGGTCGGGGGTGTGTGTGTGTGTGTGTGTGTGTGTGTGTGTGTCCGGTACAGAAACGCGCCCCCATGCGGTGTGGGCGAAAACAGGCGGCTGTCAGAGAACAGCCTCACCGGGTGGGCGCACCAGGCGGAGGATGGAAACCGGGAGAGCAAAGCAGAGGAGGCGGACCCGCTGGCTGGGCCGGGGGCGGGTGGGGGGGGGGCGTGGGCAGCAGGGGAGACCCCGCTCCCCTTGGCGGCGCAAATGGAAGGGTCGAGAACACTTGGCAGTGCTGAATGCGAGGCAGTCAGGTAAGGGCGGGGGGGAGGGGCATCCATCCACCTGCTGTCACCAGAAGGGTTTGCTTCAGGGTCCCGGGGGAGAAGCCGGCGGCCTGCAGCACCGTAAAGAGCAAGTCATTGGAGTCAGCCGGCAGAAACTTACTCCCCAAGTTTGTCGTGTAGGAGAGGACCTGGGAGCTTGTGCAGTTATTTTTAAAACGTGTTAAAGGTACAAATAAGCACGTTTAAATGCCGGAGGGGCTAACTCGTAGGCAGTGGAAGGTCGACCTTGCAGGAGGGCACAACAAAGCAAGGGCCCCGGCAGGACGGGGTGCGAGCCCAGGGTGGGGTCTCACGAGGTGAAGACTGTGTCTTGTGGAACAGGAGAGAGGGAGAAAGAAGGGGTGCCGACTCAGGTGGTGTCTAGAATTAGCAGCGAAGCACTCAGGGGCCGCTGCGCAGTGACGGCCCCCAGCTCCTCCGCGAAATGGAAAGCTGGGTGACCCGGGAGCCAAGCGAAGGGCACTGGAGACTTGCGGAGCTTCGGTGGGGAGGGTGGTCGGGGGCAGGGAAGCCGGCGTGGGGGGGGGAGGGGCTGGCTAGGAGGAGGGCCAGCAGGACCCCACAGCTGGGAGCACTGAGCGTGGACGGCCAGGGGGCCGCGGTGACAGGGGCGGCGAGGCAGGAAGGTCAAGCAGCTGGACGGGGAGTGGGGGCGGCTAGGAGTCCGGGAGAGCACGAAGGCTGAAAGGTCAGCAGCGGAAGCACCAAAACCAGCTCCTGCCAAGCCTGGAGGAGTCCACAGAGAGGCCCTCGCGCCGCGCCAGCCTTGGGCCTCAGGTGCCCCATGGCTCAGCGCGCCCTTGGGGGCCCTCCGTTCAGGGTGCGCCGCGCTTTGCCTCCTCTTCCCGCCATCTTTCAAAGAAGTCAAATCCCAGGCGCAGGTTCTGAGGAGGGAGACGGGACCCCCGAATCAGCACACGGAGCCAAAGAATGGTGTTTCTCTCTTTTATTTAAAAACAGTGCTTCATTACCATTCGCAAAGGCAGAGGCAGTGCTCCTCCTTCGCTTAGAGTTTATAAAAGCCAGCAACATGATCAATAATTTATACACATGGATAGTAATACAAAAAAATAAGGAATAAAAGCTAAAGATCTAACTACTCCGACCTTCACAATTCCAGCTACTTGATAATAATAGGAGTAACCCAATGAATACTGTATGGTCTGAAAGCTACTATACAATATGATTCTTAACGAGAAGGGGAGGGAGTTAGAGACTGTCACCATGCCCTGGGTGCTTCTCTGGAGTTCGCAGGGAAACAGGACCCTGGGCAAGCAGCTCGGGTGTCCTAGGAAGTGACTCTGGGGGTGGGGGGTGGGGAGAGAAGGCGAGGTGGTTACACAAGCATCCCACGTGATGCCCCCACGCCCCAAAGGTACCTGTTTCGCCATGGCAGTGGGAGGGGGCCGGGGAAGCTGCATGTCGCATGTCGGGATGGTCCAGTCCCTGCCATGGGGAGTGGGGAGAAGAGGAGAGGTTCTGTGGCGTTTTTAGCCTTGCAGAGTTTCGGACTGAAAAGCTTAGAGATGCAGGGAGGCCGGCCTGTCAGGGACAAGTCAACCCCGCCGGCCCTGTCCGCACTTTGCAGCCCCAGCTGACATGTGTCAAGCCCCACGTTCACCCCAGCTATTCACAAGCAGAATTATAACACGAGAAAAAAAAAAAAAAAACCAATTCATATCCCTTAGGGTAAAAAAGAGGATCAATTCATCACTCGATATATAATACAGCCAAAATGAGCTGCCAAAACAAGCACACACACACGAAAATACCGTGAACAGAAAAATACAAGAAAATGGCTAAGCTGGGAGTCTCGATGGGGTATAGACGTTGCTTAAAGCACTTATCAGTCCCCAGAAAAACCAAACCAAAAGTCACTTTTTAAAAAATTCAAAAACGCAGGTACCCCCCGGGCATCTGGCATCGGTCACCGGGGGCAGGGGCGGGGAGAGGCAAGAGGACTGCCGTTCCCTTTTCGCTTGCCGGCGTGACCGCGCCCCCGCCACACCGGCCCGCGTGTGACTGCAAGCCCGGGGGGACCGGGCCCCCCGAGGGCAGTCTCCTTAAAGGCAAGCTTTGCGTTTTGGCTGATGAGCAGTTCTCTCGGTTACCGGTCCCTGCCAACCAGCACTACCATGGCTGAGTTGATCTACCGTTTTCCTGAGTAAACTGTAGCTGGCTACAGTTCCGGTAACGGGGGCGAGAACAGCTACTACAGCCAGCGTGGGTAACTTGCGGAATCCCCTCCACCCTCAGCTCCTCGTTCCTAGAGCATCTGATTCAGGATTCGGAGAGCGTGCCGTAGTCTGTAAGCCTTATTTGCAAGACAGGTGCCAGGGACTCGACCGCGCTCACGACGCCGGGGGCGCGCGCTGGCTTAGGGCACCGGCGCCTGCTTGGAAAGGGCCCTGCTTCACGCTCTAGCTCTCGGATGGCTATTGCCTGGTTGATCGGTAAAGCAAGGATGGAGGAAGTAAGTACACAGGAAAAGGGAAAGGGAGGGAAGAGGCTTCTGGACAGTAACATTACCAAAAAAAAAAAAGAAAAAAAGAAAAAAAATAGTGTTTTCCGTAACAGAATCAAGTCTCACTGGTGTGTACTACAGATGGCCAGACATTTTCAAGAGCGTGACAAAACAGAAACACACAAATTTACGCCTGATGTTCACCTTGCCCACCATTCTTTTTTCCTATCTTAAAACAGTGCAAACAGGTAACTTATGCTTTTTAAAACACCACTATCCCTTCCCCACCCCCCAAAGTCCCTTTCTTCCTATCATCGGGGGCAGGGGGGAAAATCTGCAATGCTGCAAATGTCACTGTGCTAGAGGTTGCAAGCAGCAGAGGAGGCCGGACCTGGCGAGAGGGGTGAGGGCACGAGCCGTTTCCCACCCCGCTCCTGGCCAGCGCGCCTCCCAGAGGGGCCCCGGCTCGGCCCCGTTCTCCTGTCCGAGGAAAGGGGGGTGACGAAGCCCTTCTGGCAGACCCTTAGGGTGGCTTCAATCCCGAGTTTCCAACGTCCCTCCCAGCTGGGAGCTAAGTGACCGGGGATGGGGTAGTGGCCACAGGCTCGTCCGCTCCATCGCTAGGAACGGCGACCCAAAGTCGGAGCGGTTCAGCCCCTGAGGAGTCAGACTTTTGAGGAAAAGCTGCTACCACTGGTTTCTACTGAATAATCTCCATTAGCTCCCCTTAAACTAAGAGGTGGGCCCCAGATGCCTTCTTTTTCAAGGAAAAATAACATTGGCTCAATCCCACCCGTGGCTGTCGGAGGATGGTGGTGATGGGAAGTTGGGGAAAACCTGAGAGCCTTAGAAAACAGTGAGTCACAATGGCTGAGCCGGGTTCGCAGGAGCTGAACCACGTACACTAGGGATTCCGGAAAAGACCTAAGGGCAGCTCTCCGGGCTGAAAGAGGGTTGGGAGATAAAGGTTTTCACTAGCGGTCTCCTTAAAGGAGGCCGGCTTCTAGGAGCAAGACGCCAGGTACAGAAGTCCACGTCGTGAGCTACAGTAAAGCTGTTGAAATCATTCACGTGCTGTGATTCAGCAGCAGTGTTTTTTGGAATCATCAACCAGCATCCTCTGACGAACCCACAGATGCCAAACTCTCTTCCGGCTCTGTTTCTTAGGCCAATGGGAACCAGAGCCGGGAGCGGACGAGCACTGGTGCTTCGAGGAACCTGCCTCTGGCGAAGCCGACTGCACAGAGTCTCAGGATTCAGAGGGTGACGGCGAGGCCGCCACGATCTCATCTAGGTGCTCACGAGAGCTCCAGTTCTCGGTGCCGACGCTGAAGAGCACAGGCCCTTGAGCGAAAGCGGAAGTCTGCTTAGCCTTCCTTAGAAAAAGGAGCTGGAGGAAGCCGCATTACAACCATCCCTGGAAATGCAGCAGAGCGCACAGAGCCTGCCTACGGAGTCCTCAGCCAGAACCAGCTGAACTGAAATGCAGTAAAGGCAGCCCGAGCTCAAGCTTCTGCCTCTTTTAAGAGGGCAGTGGGAGCTGCCTTCTCTACCTTGCCCACCATCCTTGTCTCTTTCTTGGAAAAAAGAAGAGAAAATGACTGAACGCATTCCCCTATTCTCCTCCCTGCTACAGACACAACCATTTAAAATTTGGCCTTGTCTCCACTGAGCAGTGGCTTGCCATTTGTGTGAATGGCCCCTATTTGAACATGACATGAAATCTCTGTTTCTTTAGTGAGTAAAAGCTCTCCCTCAAAACAAAAGCAAAAGAAAAGAAAAAAAAAAAAATCCTCCCTGCCCCCATTCCCTAGAAAGGTGAAAGCCCTACATCCCGTACCCCTTCCTCTAACTAAAATATTTATATACATACAACAAAAATTGTCTTAACAGCAACGAACCAAACTTTGGCTTGGGGAGGGGAACCCATAAACATGGCCAACGGCCCCGGACAGTTTGGTGTCCCCTATGCCAGGCATTCTTCCCCAGAATCAGCAACATTGCATCAAGGCCTCTAGCTTCCTTGATGTCTCCCCTCATTTCAGGCACAGCCTCTCCCCTCGTCATCAGGAGAGGGGGGGCTTCACAGGGGGAGAAGGCAGGTACTTTACACAACGGGCCAGTCCCTCCCGGATAGATCGCTCTGCTTACAAAGAATGCTTGATGCTGTCATAGGTCAGTCATTTTAATTCGGGGACATAAATCGGTTATCAGTCAAGAACAGGTGTGGAGGCAGGAGTAAAAAAACAAAACAAAACAAAACAACAAAACAAACGGAAAACAAACCCATAACAAACCAGAAGCTCCATGTCTCTGAATTACTCCCTTTAGCAGCTATCCCTTGGGTGAGAGGTCACCCTAGTACCAATGTGAATAGACCGGGGAGCCAAGCAGACCGTGCTTTTCTGTTTTCTAATGCCTTCATTTTGGAAATGCTGCAGGACCCTTGCCTTTATCATTGACAGCTAGTGGCTAGAAGAGAAACACCTTCTCCCCTACTTTGTCAATATGCACGAAGTCAAAGCCGGGGAGCCACAGCCGCGACTCGCTGCAGTGGCCACCACACGACTCTTCCTGGCAACACGTGAGATCCTTGCCAGGTCACACCCTCCTTCCACTGGGGGAGGGGAGGAACCTCGGGGGCTCCGGATTTACGTCCTGCAGTGTTCATGTATGTCAAGGGGTCGCGTGCTCGGTTGGGTGTCTTTGGAGGATAACGAGGAGCCGGGCGGAGCAGCCACGGGAGCTCAAGACCATGGACAGAGAAGTGGCTCACAGAATGCTCTGGAAGATGGAAATTCCTATGGCTTTGGAGCTGGTTAGTACAAAGTGCCTTTGCCTGCCCTTACACGCCCCGATCACCGCAAACTTCCAGGGACAGCCACCCCAGGACTCGGTGCTTTATCTTTTGCCAACACTCTTTGTATGTTTCATACCTTGGACTGACCTCCTGATGCCAGAGGAAGCACAGGAATATCAGAGCCCTGCCAGACATCATCCGAGATCCCTTTTCTCTTCCTTACCCTCTTTATTGGCTCCCAACACTTTGTACTTCTAACCCTCAAGCCGGGAAATCTGGTCGCTAGCTCTTTATTCTCCTGTCCCTGGGTCCTAAACTCCTGACTCTTGAGGACTTGGGAGCAGGGAGTTCACGGAAGGACAGATGAGCTAAGCCATGGTTCAGAGAAAGCGGAAGAAGCCCAGCAAGAATGCGAGGATCTCAGGAAAGAAAAGAATGATCTTTTTCACACTCCGGAGTTCATTCTGAGATCAGTTTCCTAATGAGGTGTTTATTACCCACAGTCTGAGAGCATGTTTGGAAATATTAATACTATAGTTCCAAAAACGATGCCAACTGTCTCAGGCTGTGCAGGTAAGATGATTGTAAAAAGAATGGAGAAGACAGGAGGAAAGAGGAGAGGAAAAGTGTCTTTTTAATCCTCCTGCTTTGCAAGCACAAATTCCTGTCATCTATCAGCATGTGGATTCCAGCCACAGCCAATCGGAATGGCCTGCCGAAGACCAGAAACTCAGAAGACTAGAAGAATATCCTGTTGCAGAAGGATCCCCTCCACTTCTGCTCGTCCCCCAGCCGCTCAGCACCGCATACACTTTGGTAGCTCTGTCTGCTGATTTCTGATCACATGCGTTCATCAGCTCCTAAGGTCTCCCCTTCCTCATTAACTGCCTCTTCCGTGATTGACAGAATAAGCTAAGCACGGACATACAGACATGGAAATGCATTATTTTTTTTTTTTTTTTTACCACAGTTAAAAAAAAAAAAAAGAAAAAAAAAGAAAAAATGCACAATCTTTGGAACAAAAGAATTAAAGGCAGAAATGTAAAGGAAAAATACATATTCAAAGAACATAGTGAGGTATAAAAAAGTATTCTCTCTTTTTTTGTGTTTTTTTGTTTGTTTGTTTGTTTTTCCTCTTCATCTTGCTATAGAGTTCCTCTACTAGTAAATATTGCAATAGCCAGGCCTCATGAACTGGGGGGCTGTCCCATTTGCAGGGTCTCACGTCACTTCAGTAGGGGGCAAATCGGCTGTAGCCACCTCGGTATAGACTTGCCTGCAGTAATCAGAGACATAAAAATAATTAAAGGTTGATGAGAGAAGCACTGAAAATGAAGGAAGATGTCCTGAAAAGGGATTTGGAGGCAACTGGTAAGATGCTGCCTAGTGCAGTGGAGTCAGGAAACTGACTTCTGCCTCTGAGACGCTCAAGCCGGAGCCCAGAACGCTTACTGCGGACCCGATACCCTCAAGAAGGGAGCATGGCAATGCTTCGTTTCGTTATTTCCATCAATCAGCACAGAAGGGAAACCCAGTACAGTTTAAAACCAGGTCTGTAAATAATGTGATGTTTAAGAGCACAGAGTTTTTGTTTACCTTGATCACATCATCACGACCGTGACCCGAAGCAGCTGGCTGACTTTACCTTTGTCCACGTCACCTGCCCGTGGCGAAGAGGCTCCTCCGACCACCAGCGGTCACGTCCCATGTCTGAGACGGTGCTGGATTTAAACCGGAGTCAACCTTGCGGCTCGTCAAGTCTAGCTCCTCCCTAATCCAGGACACATGCCAACCAGGCTGCCTGTGGACGTATCGGGGTTTATTTCTCTCTCTCTGGAGTTTTAACTGGGCTTTGTTCCTTTATCAGGATCGGACTTGTATCTTTTTGGCACATGAAATCTTAGGAACTTCCGCCACTGTCTTTATTCTGTCTGTCTCTACCTCAATTCCACACCTCCATTCCCTTAGGATCCCCTTACTTCCTCCCACAAACCTTCCTATCAGCAGAAGTTGAGCGTGGGAAATGCCGGGCTCGCTCACATTCCTCCAAGTCTTACATTTCACTTCTCACTCTGCCTCCCCGTCGGCCAGCTAGGGGCGCGCGCCCAGGCTGCTGCCCGGCTGGCCACATCAGGGCTGTGGCCATGGAGCGCCTGTCCCTGCCGCGGCCCGGACGCCTCCAGGCCAGCGCAGAAATACGGCTGTGAGGACCCCAGCTTGGCTGGAGGGGCCCAGGGGTGGAGGTGGGGAGATATTCTAGATGAGCTCTATGGACCTTTCCTACACTTCCAGGAAAAGACCCAATTTTGGCACAAATGTTACTGATAAAAAATGTCTGTAAGGCATTCCCTTGGTGATTTCCAGCACTACCTGCCAGAAGGCTCAGGAATGGCAGGGACAGCCTCTGGTATCCGCATCTGAAACTAACGTCCGTTTTTTGAAAAGCTTCATGTGAAAGCTGGAGAGTCTCCTGCCCCTACATCTTCACTAACAGGGATCAATGGAACGGAGCCACAGGCATGCCTCTGACAGCGGAGCCGGCAGGAAACGTCGGCCTGCTCCTCTTTCTCTCCCCCCAACGATGCTGGGACTCAGGCAAGACTGTCGCAACTCATTCCTCTCCGCCCTTAACCGGGTCAAGTGGCTCACACTACAGCACACAGATAAAGAAGGCGATGTGACCCTTCCAGACAGCCCTCTGTGGCTTCAGGACTTGGGCGATGGAAGAAGGGCTGAATTTATTACCTCTCTAGATCTTTTGGAATCTGCAGGTAAAAGTTAAAAGGAGTCAAATGGGTAGGACACAGAGGGCACACGCGATACTCACCACAGCGCCAACTCCATAGCTAGCGGCAGGGGCGAGGGCGTGGTAGGGGTCGGCTGTGTACACCCTGCCGTAACTGGAAAGGAGAAACACAGTCAGAGAGATCGAGCCCCGGCTGCGCTCCGCAAGAACGAGAGGGTTTACTGTGCTAGCCACTGGTGGGGAACTCGGGCTCGGAAAGCTACTGGGGAACTTTCTCCTCCTCCCAAATGCAGTAACTCCAAAGAATTCTCAAGGACCTCTATAAACACGGGAAAGGAAGGAGCTGGGGACGAGGAAGAGGGGGAGCGGGGTCAGAGCCAGAAAGGGACGAGAGTAAGCGGGAGCGGCGGAGCAGCCTGGGCCCACGGAAACCCCGTGCGGGGGGCCATGGGGCGGTGGGGACAGGAGGGCGCAGCGGCACGTACCCGTCGCTGTAGGCGGCGGCGGCGGCGGCGGCAGCTGTGGCCGCGGTCGCAGTGGCGGGCTGGGCGTATCTGTAGGCTGCGTATCCGCCCTACAGGAGAGAAGAGAACTGACTTTACAGACACCTCTCTCCCGGGGCCGGACGGACACACACCCACCCACACATGGACGTACGCGCACAGTGACACGGGGACAGACACGAACACAGACACACACGTGGGAGGAGAATGTTTCAAACTGCCTCGATCTGCATGTCATCGCTCCTCTGGCACAGAACGGAGCTCCGCCCTGCGCAGGGATGAGCTTTCTGATCCCGGGACGGTAACAAAAGTAAACTCTCCTCGTAGGACCTGTTCTCAGATTTAAGAAACGAAGGCAGGATTTCAGATCTGTCTTTCCTCACAGTCTTAGCTGGGGCTTTCAACAGGGCAAGTATTTGCAGGGCGTTGGGAGAACTTTACCTGGCGGGGAATGTAAATTATAGGACTAGAACGTACTAAATTTGCACGTGTTAACTTCAGATTCTCGGATGGCTTTACTGCTGAGACTGTGGCGGTTACGGCATGCAGTGGAAAGGTCCTCTGTAGTGCTGGGCTCCGTCAGGCCCGCACGATTGCCGAGAGGCCACGACACCCAGGCAACACTGAGAAGGCAAACCCAGGGCAGGTCAGGGGCCGGCGAACTTCAGTCTGGGAGCTGACGCAGCTTCCCGCCAGCTTCTGGAAGCAGGTGTGAAGAGACCGTCTCGCCTCCAAAGCCGCAAATATTTACCACTTGGCCCTTCACAGAGAAACCTGCCAGCTCGGATCTACATTTCAGACTCCGACAAACCACATTACAAACGGCTGAGGACCCTGCAGGGGGACTCACCTAGGGGAGGAAGGCCTCCTTCCACGCCCCGGGCACTTCACTGCGTTTATTCTCCTCTCCCGAAGGATTCGGAGATTCTGACACTCCCGTCTCACGGCAGGCTCTGGAGCTCTTCTGCCAGCGGGCCCAACATCCTCTCAGTCCTGAGACTTTCAGACTCCCACATCCCGTTTCTGCCCCTCAGTTTAGGGGAACCACATACCCCAAAGGCTTCCACTGTCGGGGTGAGCCATATAGACTCCCGTCAAGAATTTCGAAGATAATCGCAATGGTAAGCGCCACAGGAGACAGGCTATTTTAAAAAGTGGCGAGCCCTCTGTTTTCCTCTTCTTTGCCCTTCTAGAATTTATCTATTTCACCTAAACCTAATTCGGGGGTGAACTTTTATTACTACCTTCTCCCTATCGGATCTAACTCCGCCCTGCCGGCGCGCTCAGACGGCACCCTTTCATTTACGCTCTCCCCAGGTGAACACACTGCCTCGCGGGGCCACGAGGGCTCCTGCTCTCTAGGCCGATGCTGCGCGAAGCCAGCCCGAGGGGGCGGCGAAGGTGCCCCGCCAGTGTCCCTCACCGAACCTCGGCAGTCATGCAACACTCCTCTTTACTCTGCAAGTGAACTGCTCAGAAAAGTAAACATGTCTTTCTCAATTACGTGTTCTTCCACAGATATCCATATGCTAAATCAGAAGATTCTAATTAATACGCCCCAACACTGACAATGAAATGGCAGCGGACAGAAACACGGCAGGAAGCACCTTCGCCTTGACCTCAGCCAGGTGTATGGGGACGGGCGGGCCAGGCTGGTTTGGGCAAAGCCACACGTCCCAGGTTGCGCCATAACCCCCGCTGTCTCCGCGTCTGTATCTACCTACATATGTACACAGGATACGAGAACTAAGGAGCCTCTTTATCTTATTCCTTTTTCAAAGTGCTAAAGAGGACATAAAGCAGGGAAAACATCTGTTAAAGCAACAGGCTAATCTTTATAGTTGAAATTCTGAGCTTTAAATGAACCTTTAAAGGCTCAAATTTTCATTATAACTACAGGTGATTCCATTAAGTTTAGGACTGAAGTTTGCTGGTGTGAAGTTTACAGCAGGGCTGATTTTAGTAAAACTTCTTTGTAAACAAGGATGGTGCGGTAAACAAGCAGTATGTGGTTTGTCTCCTTAGCATTCCTTCAAGCACTAAAAGTCTTTAAGAATTTAAAAAGGCAAGGTAATAAAAGCAGTTAAAGCCCAATTTATGTTTACCTGAGCAAAACATTTAAAAACGGAAGTTCTACGCCATAGGGCAGAGTCTACATTCTCATTCAGGGATTCTGAGGCTCAGAGGTACTGACCTGACTCTCAAAGTCTCAGTAAAGTCGGAGATACTGGGGACTCTATCACATCATAGCTCTGAGTGGTAGGGCACTAATTCTGGAAAAAGAGGTTCTGAAGGAGGTTACTGATAGAATCACTTCCCCTCCCCTCCTCGGCCTGGGAGAAGCCACCAGAACTGCAATGGTTTTGGGGTAATGTTATTGTTAACCAGAACAATTCAAAATGGATCAGACTGTGGGAAAGAAGCTTCCTTCCAAACCAGAATGAGACGGGGAGACCCCATCTGCAGTAGTCTCCTTCTGCTGTAAGTGAACTCAGACTTTGCTGTTTGAATTTGATGAGGTTCTTTGCTATTTAAATTCAGGAAAATGGAACAGGGATACAAATAATTTTATTGCCAACAAAAGGCTTCAGAAGAGTATCAGCATTAAGAAAAACTACACTAATTTTTTTTTTAAAGCTGATAATATTTCAATGACTATTCTCCTAATTACTTTACAATGGTGCTACAGAGAGGCCCTTTAAAGGAGGGAGACTATGTTTAGGATGGACAGATAATATTCTAATACACTAATTTGGTCATTCATCGGTGACTATCCCCAAATTAGGGAAGTTAAATTGTATAACATGGATTTATTTCTCTCACATATAGTCTTACCAAAGCATTTCTGCTGCTGCTTTAAACAAACTATATCAAAAACTGTAAGACAAAGAAAATCCAGATGTATGTTTTTCTACTCCAATTTCGGAGCGCATCAAGCTTCCAGGCCGAGAAATTGTTATTTTCTCAAATTTGACCTCTACTGGCAAGTCTGCAATCTTTTATAGAACATGAGAACAAAGTGCAGTTTGAAACACCAAGGTTTTCATTACTGTTTCTTAAGTTTTTCCAAAAGAACAAGGGTGGGGAAGGGAGTAGGAGAGACAGGGTTCAGGCGTGGGGGGGAGGGGAGGGTAATGGCGCCACATTTATTAATCACATTAAAAACTAAGCATGCCAACATCTGGAGCTAAAACAACCAGCAAAATCACCACGTTCAGACTCGTATTGGCTAACTCTATCTATCCCAGCATTCTCTTGGGACAGCGGTTCGCCCTAGGCTCTACCACAAGCTCGGTGAAGTACACAGCCTCAATTACTAGAGCGTGCAGCCACAACCACCTGCTATTACGGAAACAGTCAGTCACCACTTGAGTTAACATTCCAGACCCTAACGACTGGCCCTCCCCAGCCCAGAGAAATAGTCAAGGTCGCCCGCCCTCGCCCTGGCCCACACCACGATGTTAATAATTATAACAAGCAGTAACCCATCTGTTATGTCAGAGAAGGGAACAGAGACTCCACTGAGAGATTTAGAGTGAGATGTTAACATGTCTTCAGCTGACTGCACAAACAAACAAACAAAAAAAAAAAGAGGAGAAATAATTCATTTGGAGATATGAAGTCATGAAATAGCTGATGTGTATTGCTTTTAACCATGCACTGATGCAAAACTGAAGCAACCATTAAGAATAAAAACTAAAAAGGACATATGTATTTACACACAATCAGACCTGTTGGATCTGAAGCAGTTTGCAGACTCTATCTGTGTGTGATTTGAAATAAAACAAAAAATGGGGATTAGCATGGCCACAGCACACCCTAGTGCAGGAGGGCACACACGGACCGCTTTTTGGAACCCTGATGGCTGGATCCATTTGGCATGGCTGAGCCCGGTCCAAATACACACGTGCCCCTTTAAAGGATTACTTTCTCATTCCTTTGTAATTCGCTGTGAATGCCTCCGGAGTGTTCCCAACAGGAGCAGCCAAACACTCCATCACTCCCCTATGCACCCTTCCTGACTCCGCTAGCGCGGTCCAGTCCTGACCTGTAGCGCGAGCCGGGGTGCCAGCCCTCAGCACCCATCCACTCTGACCCAGGGTTCTTCAGACGTAGTTCCTGGGCTTAAGCAGTCTACCTTTTCACATATCCATGACACGACCCTGCCTTCCGCTTCCGGCTCTTGCCCAGGAAAGCGTGGTTACCTTTAAGCTCCTTTTGTTGTTCAAGCCTCAGCTCGCCAGGATCCATCAACACCTGCTAGGGATTCTCTACTCCACTCTGAATTGGTTTTATTACTTAATTAACTTCATAATGTTGCCGCATTGACCGCGGGACTTTTCTAAAACAGTTCTGTTTTAACCAGAACAAAATGGAAGGGCTCTACCTATCTACCCCTCCCATACCTGGCCTTCATCTGCATTGTCTATTAGCATGATCTCACACGGGGAGACATTCCCCTCATCTTGATTTTAACCTAGCCATTAATTTTATTATATTTTTGTTTCAGATTTACATTAAAACAGGACTTTGGTGAGCATGTGATGTCAAGACACCTTCTTTCTACCCGGAAGACAGTGACATTATGGGACACTGAGGAGAAGAGTGTGTATTTCAAGACCAGCAGACAAAATGAAAGCTTGTTCTCTGCATGTGGCGTACAGATTTCTAGAGCGAGGGCAGTGGGGGTGGGTGGGTGGAGAGAAAGGCAGGTGTGGTGCTTAAAGTCACTACGGGGAGCAGAGATCTAGCTCAAGGAGCGTGGGTTGAGTTGTGCCTCTCGGCATCACTTTATCTGTCCCTGCCGGGTTCTAACCCCTTCCTTCTCTCGCCTCCTCCCTACTCCAGCCGGAGAGCCACTGCTCTAGAGGGACCCTGCAGGAGGGGCTCTTAGGAAACTGTTCTTCTGTGGCAATATGGAGCCCCTGATTAAATGTGAGTTCACACAGACGTGGATACAAACATCTGTAATAATGAGAATATTGTCACTGTTTTTGACAGTGACGTATCTACTTTGAAAAGTAGATGTGAAAAGGTCTTAGAAGTATTTAAATTTTATTTTATTATTATTTATGGGGTGAAGGGAAGAAACTGTCATGATCAACTTCTTATCTTCCACTTATGACTTCAATGGTAGACGAGAGATGATCTTTAATGACTCAAACCTCTCAAACACCCCAGTATCTCACATCTCCCCAAATCTCGCTGGCCAGGCACACAAAGAAACTGGCCGGACTGCGACAAGCTGTCTGCGCTTCTCCTTCCCCAGCATCCAGCTGGCGGCAAACCTATCAGTGCGTTATTATCCAAATGAACCCACTGACCTTGTTTCAAGGAGAAGGGCACAGAGGGCAAGGGGAATACATGTTTCAAGTTTTAGAGTCCCAGTGGGTCTAGGTTTTTAGGCAACTTCAAACTTAGGTAACGGCCCGACCCAATCACTACTGTGGCCTCACCGTGGGGGCCGATCGGGGATTCAGGACTCCTGTCCCGCACAGACTCGACTGCCTCCCTTTCCTCATTTCTTTCGCGGTGGAGAGAGAAGATCTCCAGGTATAAAAGCCCAGTCTGAACACCATGGACAGATGAAAGAGGTGGCAGGGATGGGACGGTGCACGGCACACGCCTGGCGTGGACAGCGGCAATGGGACAGGAGCACTTAATTTCGGAGGCGCCGTCCCGCACGGCACTTGACCGTGTGCGGCAGAGGTAGCAGGGCTTAGATCACACGCTCACAAGTCTCGGTTGTCCAAAAAAGCCTCTGTTCCCATCTCTAACGTGGAGCTGGAATGGTTAGTATAATTCAATTGGTTCACTGCAATCCACAATCTGATCGATTGGCAGGTCACACTGGCGCTCCTACCTGAGGTATTTTAGCGCTAATGATTGGTTCCTGTAAGACTATTCTATAACAGAACACAGGAAGAGCAGTTCAAAAAACACAGCTGTGGAAGGAAAACAATCATACAAAAAGCCCGCTAAGGGGCCCACCAGCCTTTTCTTTCCTTTGGATGCAAGCATGCTTTTCACAGGGTAAGAATTAGGAGCGGTTTGTTACCCCTCTAGAAAGTGAGCTGGGCTGAACCACGCCCCTTCTACTGGTCCAGAAAGAGAGGGGCGGGGAGGACTCACGATCCCTCTGCTACACTCAAGCCTTCTGCCCGGGGTCTCTTTACACACCGCGGGCACGACTGCTAGATCAGTTCTCCGGAGAGGAAAGTGCCGCGCGAGAAACAGACAGGAAGCAAAGGGCTAGCGGGGACTGTGGACTGACAGCAGAACAGGGAGAGAGAGTTAAAAAAAAAAAAAAAAATCTCCACAATTAACAGCCTACATTAGTATAACACAAGACAAAACGGGCAGCTTCGACTCTTTTCCCTCGTGATGCTCCTTCAAGCTCTGGTTCAGTGTAGAGGATAAACCCTCCACTCGTCCTATCCCTCGCCTGGATTTCTGAGGAAACAAGGACTCCGTGTATCTGCAGAGATCTCCACAGGCGGGAAAATGTACAGAGAGAAGCAGAACAAACTCAAGGAAACACAGAGGGGTTGTGTGTGTGTGTGTGTGTGTGTGTATGTGTGTTTAAAAGAAGCATCCCTCGCTCCCTCACATCTGGAAGCGGGAACCCCAAGTTCCCCGAGCCGCAGTCCCATGACCCCACTGTGCAGCCTTGCTTTTCCTGTGCGGGGTCAGCTCTGACTGCAACAACTTTTCCCTCCAAGTGACTGCTTTAAGATAGGAACTAAGAAATGACGATAACATTATGATTAATTCTTTTTGTTAAGAAAGCACTACTGGTCAAACAAGTATTTCAGCAAGGTCACTAAATTATTTCTGTTTAGCTTCATAAGGTGATCCAGTTAGGAGATTAAAAAAAATTTTTTTTAAGAGTATTTTCTCAATAAGTGCAGAAAAATCATCTCTCTCTTAAGAAAATCATATATTGTGAACTCAGGAAATTAGAGAACTGTAAACAAATATTTGGTTGGTTCACTTAAGGTGGAAGTAGGCAAATCTTAATAAGGTAGAAGTAAGCCATACTTAAAAAAAAAAAATCCCCAAATAAAGAAAACATTAGAGGGAGAGGGAGAGAGAGAGAGAGAGAAACAAACGCCTTTGACTTAAGAAATAATTCCAGTGGAAAAGCATGCTCTAATAGATCAGATTTCAGGAAAATAATTTAAATAACATAAAGATGAGTTTCATGAGAACATGAATACTAACGTATATGGGAGAATGGACATGCTAAGATCATATGCAAATATATATATTTAGAAGTGTCATTTGGTATAAAAGGAGGAATATTTCCCCAACCCTCAAGTTTCACCGTGAGCACAGGAAAAAAAAGGTATCTTTCATTACTTTTTGAAAACCATCTGAGGAAAGATGTGGATTTTAATTAAAAGCATTGAGAGAGGTAACGAAATATGGATTGAGTTTTGTGCTTGGCTATATAAATAACTGATATAATCTGGGTAAGTCACAATCTCTCTAAGAAATGTATATAATGAAGAGAGAGGCTTGGACCAATTCACGGCTAAGATTCCTTTAAGCATTTGTTAAACTAAGGCAAACTTTGAAGGTCTACTCTAAATGGGACAGGTGTGTCCAGTCACCTACAGTATCCCAGAGGACTGCTTTATCCGATCTCTACTTCTTACAACACAAAAAACCTCTAAGTACGTTCTGAAAGTGCATTAAAGTTTTCTGATTGCCAGAGAATCTCGGGCAGAAATCTGTGGAAACAGTTCACTGCAAAGGTATATATACCCTTATTGATTTGGGGAGGGTAAGGGTGGAGAAAGCATTTCTGGACAATTCTAACCTACGCCCAAGGAATAATTTCATGCTGACAAGTTTTTCTCAGGAAAGTGTTTCTTAACGATTTGAGTGGTTAGACTAAGCTTGCATTCAGAAACAGATCATCTGGAGAGGTCTTAATAAAAAGATTTCAAAGCTCAAAAACTTTTGGATTCTTTGTCAGTCAGATCACTTTGTCCACATTTTAAATAATGCGTGACAAACCAATCATGATGTAACAAGACACTTTCGATAATGGGTCATAACGATGTTAACATGGCTGGCAGGAACAACGGAGCCTCTGCGCTAGTCAAATGTTTGTAAGAAGAGTCTAGGTCGCTAGTTATGCCACTCACTTCCCTCTAGATGGCTCTTAAGAAAAGAGACCCACCAGTTGTGGACCTTTTTGATAAAGCAAGGCCGGAAGCACTGAGTGTTTGGTGTCCTCTCTTTCTCCCCACTCTTCACTGCCATCAGCTCCTTCCACCCCGTTCACAGGGGAAGGCTCTCCCAAAGTACATGAAATAGGAAAACACCTAGTTCAGAAAGCTTACTGCCATTTACATAAATCAAAGCTCCAATGATCTAAAGAGGGATATGAAATGAGAAGAAAAGCAGAAAAGAGAGAGAGTTGGTTTAAGCTAATATAACTATCCTGTTATTTATGTATGCACATGACACGACAGTAATAAAAGACTTTAAACCTGCTGATCATCTCGCAAATAAATCACTGAGACACGGAACATCTGTGGGTATAGGGAAGGGAAAAGAATATGTCCAGTAGACTGACTCTAGCAATGATCAGGAAACCCAAAGGCTCAGTTTTTGCACCCAGGGGCAAGCGCAGTGGCAGAGAAGCATGCTTGCATTCTTAAATATATAAATATATATATATATATATCCACAAGGAAAAAGAAAATAAAAATTAAACAAATCATATGTAAAAAAAAAAAACAAAAAAAAAAACCCAAAAAAACAAACAAACCAAAAAACCAAACCAAACCAAAGAAACAGAAAAAAAAAGGCTGGCTTGTCAGGGAATGGGGTCGAGAAGGCCCCGGTGTGTGTACTTACATAGAGGTCAGCACCGTAAAATCCGTCCTGGTAAACCACACTGCAGAAAATCCACACAAAAACAAAAACAAAAAAACAAAAGAACAGAAACACATTCCGGTTATTGAGGACGGCAGCATGCACATGCGCTCTACACAGGCAGGTGATGTATGAATACATAACGGGGGCTGGGGGCCCAGCGCGGCGGTGAGAGGACCGTGCAGGTGCGCGCGCACATCATACAGCTCCGGGACATGCGAGCGGGGGAGGAGTGCACAGCTGGAAGGGACACCTGGATACTCAATCTTTACAGGAAGATTACAACAATAAAAAGCATTCCCAGAGGGCCTCATAGAACTATCGGAAATCTGCTGGATGAGAAACGGCAAGTTTTCACACCCGGAGTTTTTGTTCTGTTTCGTTTCTCAAAAAGCTTGCCCAAGGAGGAAATTTTTCTTGAAAGAGTTTCAAAATGATTGCATGTGTATGGAGTGGGGAGAGGCACGGAAAGAGGGATCTAACGTGAAAAAAATGAACCCAAAGAATTCCAACGGGGCAGGACCTGTATGCAGAGTATGTTTCAAAATTATGTTTAGTATTTTGTTTTCAGTTTCCTAGAAGTATGCACATTTTTTTTCTGATATCCATACATCACCTGCTTTTTTACCCTGCACATTAGACATGCGATAAGATTTGGCTGATCACACAAGCATGCAAAGTATTATTATTCAGCATTTTAAGAACCAATGCAACACCTCAGAAAAACAAGTCAATCAATTCTGACCAAAGTAAACAGAGAAATGTAATTAAAAAAAAAACACAACCAAAAATACCCACAATGCATTGCTTTCACAAGCAGAGATAATGAGCTAAAGGTTAAGGTGATTGGTCCAAGGTCCAAGAATTGAAAGGTGCAGTGGGGATCCCAGATAGTAACAATATAATCCAGAGCGGGAAGGAGAGGAACTGGAAGATTTTAAGGGTTCTTTTTTGACCATAAGCATATTCATGGAACTCTGAAAAATAGAATTGGTAACTGACATTCTGGGCATGACCAAGGATCATCCTGTTTCATTTAAAAGGATAAAATTGAGAAAGTAGCTGATTAGGAATAGAAGGGTTTATTTGCCTGTTTAGAAAAATGAATTTGTATCAAACAAAATACATGAATTTTTGTTTGTTTTTTTAAATCCTGGACAACACTGAACTATTATAATCACAGGTTCAAACCTTTTGAGGTATTTTTGTGCAAATAGACTTTAGCCAAAACATTATTTTGGGACCAAAAGAAATGGAACAGCTGTAGAGATAAAAGATAAGACTTTCTTCTTCACATTTGTTAAATCAAGATTTAGATATTTTAAATGAGAAGATCTGTTTATTGTTTATTCAACTAAGCAAGCTGGAAATTTCACCACTATCTTCTCTGCTGTAATAAATAAACTAGTAAGGGAGGTCTTTAAATCATATTTTTAACTTGAATATGAAATAATTTACTTTTTGCAGGTAGCTGGAAAGTTCCCGAATTCTATTTACAATGATATTTTGTTGGGTTTACGGGATAGTATGGTCACACTTTTGCAATGGCCCAAATACGCTGGGCCTTTGTATCACACAACAGGCAGACTGAACTCGTCTGTCATGCTCATTTAGCTACTACGTTCTATCCTTTTCATAGTTTCCAATTGCAGTTAAATCTTAATATTAGAAATATCTGCCTCTCAACTACATTTTAGTAAAAAAGACACTTGTTCATAACGAGAAGGCTGACAGAATGGAAAGCTCTGAAGCCAAGTGGTAACTAATCAACCTTCGACTATTTCAGGAGGGGACACAGGCAAAGATTACAAACACCTCTTCCACAAAGAAGAGTGGTGGCATTAAAAACACGAATGAAGTTTACCAAAAGTTGCATCACTCACTGGGAATAGTCACCTAAATTCTAGAAGAATTCTAATATTCCCTGTATCAAATGCCACAAGGAGGCTAGAACATAATGATTAATGATGAAATTAGTTTACTAAGCTGAAAAGCAATTTTAGGCCATTCCCTATAATACTGGACTTATTCCTTGCCATCTTCCATGTAAATCGGTGGTTTAGTTAATAAAAAAGAAAACATGGGAAATCAGTGTTCAATGTAATGCACAGAGATTGGTATGATTAGACATAAGGATAAAATATCTTTGAGTGAACACAATCCTGACACGGACTTGGCAGAGAATGGGTTCTCGAGTTTGGCCAATATGTTGAAATGGGCTACACCAAATAGGAACGAATCCAACCGTTTTCATAAAGTAACTCGGGGAGATTACAAAATAAAGAAGTCCCATGTTTCTGGTGAGTGGTAGGTATCGCTTTGCAAGCATGACGGTAAACTCTCTTGGACTGAAATGGAAGGCGCTTCATGAACAATTTTCCTGGTGTGCAGAACTTCCAAAAGGTTTGTTTTTATATTTTACTATGAGTATTTCTTGATGAAATAATACTGCATTATTAGTCAATCTTTAGTTACTTCTTTAAAGAGATGTCAGAGGTTGAAGGTCAAAGGTCAAGTTGAGAGAAGAAAGAATAAAATTAAAAGCAAGTAATGGCAGAAGATGGAGATGATGGAATGCATGGGAGTTAAACATCTATAAACTGCAAACAAAAGTTTATTTCTAAAGCAGTTCCCTTCCAGCAGCTTCTGGAGCCTGTCCATTTCAACATGCATACTTGTCTAATAAAAATGCTTTAATTCTGTGCCACGGAGGACCCCTAATGGCATGTCCATTTGGTCTATGAATAAATGCTACGTTAGTATACCTCGAAGCCAATTTTGCTGTCAGAAAAGGACCTACGAAGGAGGCTCTCTCCCTTTGAGTTTTAACTAAGTAGCAATGAAGAGGCTCCTCCGCCCCTGCATTTATTCCTCAGGAAGAATATGGAAAAAAACCTGTCATAAGCAGAGAAAAGACGAAGAACACAAATGTCACCTCTTTGAAGAAAGAAAGTCCTTGGTACAACTAACTTATCGAAGTCCACTCTTTATAAAAATATACATTTTAAGCTGACACTGAGAAATAACTAAAACAAAACCTGCCATCTTCACTCCTTCTCCCCCATTCAACAGCAAAGGATTTATTTGTTGCTATGGAATCATTCCACTGCATGAGACACCCTCCATACGAAAATCAAAGGGTGAAGGATGCTCAGCTACATTAGTTGTTTTACCATCATTCAGAAGCCAACTGTAGTTTAATTCTTCCTACTTCTCCCTTTCTCCCTGGATTCAATTGGACTTGGTTCATCTTTGAATTAACCTCTTTTAATCCGTTTCCTACAAAGAAAGCAAATCCATTGTGGGTAGCTAGCTCTGCTGCTCACCACCCAGGCAGTGAAACCAAAAGGGAGGGCGATATGGTAGCCTCAGCCCCAACACAGGGCCGTGATAAGGGGGTGAGCACAGCAGATGCGATCTCGTACTACGCTCGTGAGCTCCTAGTTTGGTTCTCTGCAGTAGTGTTAATCCGTATCCGTGCGATGCTCAGTGAACTCCATGCCAACACGCTGCTAGTAAACACAAGACAGTTCTGGCTACTGTCTTAAGCCACTACCACGAGGGCTTAAGGTGGCCAAAATGAAGATTTATATAACGAATCGATATTATGTTACATTCTGATGATGGTATGTTTTGGTTCTCGCCATCTAATCCATTAATTTACAAATATTCACAGGATCTCTACGATGTGGCACGGCAACATCCCAGAAGTTGTGAGAGGGCCATGGTATTCTTTTCTGTCCAACGGCTTATTCTGGAATCTCATGCTTACCCTGGATAGGCGGGAATGGCTGTTGGAGGTACCGCTCGGACCGCACCGTATACCGTCCGCCCTCTGCCCCTCAGATGGGCTCCTCTGAAAGCGGCCGCCGTGGTGGCTGCAGTCGGGTAAGGGAAGCCAGGAACTAAAGGGAGACCCAAAATATGACAGGAATGTCAACTTGCATTCAGTAGAGGGGGTACAATCTCAACTTGCTTTGAACCAACTCCAGAATAGGTTGAAAGATACGTGCCCCATCTTTTGAGAAAGAAATGGAGGGAGCCACTATGCAAAGCCAATGAGGCACGCTCCGCTCGCCACCCATCTTGAATGAGTCCACTCTGCTCCTTCTCAGTTCTCGCATCTACGCGCACGCTGCTGAGAAATAGGCCCAGAAGCTCTGAGAACTACTGCCGTAATAAGAGATGAGACTTTTCATTTCTGTGGGCAGTTTACACGGATTGACATAAACTCTTTAACTGGCCAATTATTAATCCTGTTTTCACATGTTATTATGCACATTATAGTAATTATTCTTCGTACGAATAGTCTTCTGTGTTTGTACATGGTGCCAACCTCCAAGGCACACAATAATCTTTAGACATTTCATTAGTCCGCTTCATTCTTTTATCTAAAATGTTTTAATCCAGAAATGTAAGGGGAGAGGGAAACGACTTCTCCCCTGTAATCTTGTGGCCTTTAGGGAGGCAGGCAGTTTCTAAAGGTCTATTTTAAATGTGTTATCCTTTGGAGAGCACAAAGAAACGTTTATGCCGTGTTCACTGAACTCCTTTTAATTATACCTTTCGCTGGAGCAAAATGGCTCAGGTCAGAATGACTTCAGATGTATCGACAGAGCGGAGAAGAACCCTTAAAAATGGAGGTGCCTCTAAATGGTACTCTACGAGGGCCCAAAGCTGACTTGCAGAAAACACAATATATTCCACAAGTACCTATTTCTATGGTTTTCTTTAAAATCAAGTGCAGACTAAAATGTTCTACACATGTCCTCACCCGCCCTGACCTCTTCCAAGTATTTATGCTTCGTGGCAACCTTACTATCTGGTCAGAAAGATTCTAACACAGGTTAAGCAGGACGGGGCACTGTGACAGCATTTAGCTCTCTTGAGAAGGTCTCCTCTTCAGTTAGAGATTATACTTGAAGAAAAAAAAAGACTAGCACACATCACTGCTTACTCACAACAGTCAAAAATCCATGCCAGGCCAACATAGGCTACTTACTGATTAAAGGAATGTAAGTGTTAATACCCCCTCTTCCTGACAGGGGCACTGCTGCGTCATTGCCTAGGGACACGTCTGCTTGAAAACTGGATGCTGATTGCATTTAAAAAAAATTAAAAAAATGCAAAAAGATTACAAAGGAATAGTAAACTGAAAAACAACAGACGTTGTTACAGTTAACTGGCACAAACAGAAAAATCAACAAGCGACTACCTGCATATAACTCAGGGCCATATACAGCTCCAACGACGGGGCTTAATTTCCAACCTGGAACGGAAGAGAGAACAGTGAGCATTTAAGACTACGTGAGGAACACAGGGAAAAGGGGTGACGAGGGCATGTATGAGCTGGCTCCAGATACCGCTATGCTTATCTCCGCCCATCACCATCTTCTCTGTAGATGCCAGCTGGGGGGTTATACGGAGGGGGAGGCCATTTCCACAGCTGAGCATCCTTAAGCAGGACTAGCACAGTGAAGGGGTAATGAGGAGATGGGCACGGTGCAAGTACAGGCGCAAACTGGAGGGAGAGAAAAACTGGGAGGGAAGTAGGAAGATGGAGAGGGAATAAGAGAAGGACAAAGAAATATAAGAAATATAAATAAATCCTGGGCTCTGGTATAGTCTCTCTCATAGAACTGCCTAGAATATATTCCTTCTTTTTAGAAAAAGGAGAAGGGCAGAATATGTCATTCTACATCACACTGTGATGCATTGTCTCACATATCATCTTCACACTGTTGACTACTCTCGCTGCTTTATAAAGGTATCCTCTGAATTCAAGTTTGAGCTGATCTTTGACTCCATGTTCAATTATACCATGCTGATGGAAATCTGGGTAAGCCAAAATCCCCTTTCTTTGGGATTTACCATTGGAACCTCAGGCAAGTGAATAAGAAGAGACACACAGTAATAAAACTCAAGGTATATCCCCAACTTCATGCATGTCTTGGGATTTTATTTGGTAATATACATACTTAAGTTAATCAGTCATTTTAGCTAAAGTAGTACCCTTTATTTTATATAAAAAGATGTACTACCGCCCAGTTAAGGAGAATTCCAGATGAAAACTTTAATCAATAGATATTTATAGAATTTTACACATAAATAAGCAAACATGCTCCATTGTTTTTCCGAAAGACTGGAGACAATATTCAGGAGAAAACGCATTCATTCTGAACCAATCCAATCTCCCATTCATTATTTTATGTGCTCATAGATGGTGAGCACATTATTTTACATAAAAATTGAGCAAATATCTCGGTTCAAATCCTACTGGAGTTGTAAGAACACAGTGCTCTGCAATGTCAGACAAATCACATGATTCCAACCAACGTAAACTAAACTGCTGGCTGAGAATTCACCAGAAGGCACCTCAAACACTCTTCTCAGAAGCTTTAACCATAAACAGCTGTAGGTCTCTAAAGTTTGGCTCGGTCAGGCTTGAATATTAATTTAGACTAATATTCAAAAAACAACTTTTTTTCTTCCTGCCAATGGCACTATTACTTAAGCATTCCCTTAATAATACACATTTTAATATTGGTATTTAATGGTATGCTGTCAATAATACTTTGAATATGTTTAGTTTCCTACAATTTACAACGTATTTTGACCTTTACAAAACCCAAAGAGAGTTAAGAAAGGTACCACAGCTGGGACAATGAGTAAATGCTATACTTCTCTGGGCTTAATTTCCTAAATAATAAGCTAAGAGGGCTGGGTTTTGAAGACTTCCATAGAACCTTCAGGTGCTAAAATTCTGTGACTGCCAATTAATAGAGACGAAAACAGAATCAGGTTAAAAAAAACTGGCCCAATGACACACAGCAAAATGAAGAGTCAAATTTAGAAGGAGAATTTCTGTCTTCGAATTCCAGTCAGTGACTCTTTCTATGATAGCATTCTCCCTGGATCTAAAGGAAATTTGACATACTTTGCTTCTCCTTCCTATTTTGTTTACACTGGGTTATTAACAAATAACCCACTGGAAAGGCAGTAGTAATAACCTACTACAAGGCAGAAACCTATGTTTCTGCTTTTGTTTTGTTTTTTCAGTTAGCAATAATCGCGCCTCGGATAAACCTCATTGGCTACGATACTGCCACTGCGCAAAGCTTTTTGTTTTGTTTTTTAAGATTTTATTTGTCAGAGAGAGAGAGAGAGAGAGCACAAGCAGGGGGAACGACAGACAGAGGGAGAAGCTGGCTCCCCACTGAGCAAGGAGCCCAATGTGGGACTCAATTCCAGGATCTTGGGATCATGACCCGAGCCGAAGGCAGATGCTCAACCGACTGAGCCACTCAGGCATCCCAGAAACTTGTTTTTGTGATAGCAGTGTAAAAACAACAACAACAAAAAAACAAGGGGTAAAGGGGAGGTGGTGGTATCACTTGATATACCATTGATAAAATGGGTAGGGAAAATGTAAATTATGCTGATTTGGACCATCTGTTTGAAAAGCTGGGCTAAATGTATCCACTGAAGACATCACAGAATATACTGAGACTTATATTTAATTTAAGACATTACCGGCACATACTATCGTACTCTAGCAGTAGATTCAAACTTTTAAAAAGCAGCTGAAAACATCCCATTCGATTCTAGACAAAATTTCATGCAGAAAGCTAAAATATATGACAGAGAAGGAGTTGCTGTGGGCTTCAAGACCCAGCCCGCGGGTTTCCTCCCCACCCCTCCCCCAAGGGGCCCTGTAGACCCCAGCTGGCAAAACCACTGTTGCACTGCAGATTCGAAGTAAATTCTATCTCATTTAGATAACATGAGTCTAGATTAAGGGCAAATTTGCTTTTGTTAGGCAAAATATTCACAGGGTTTCTTTCTTAATGAGAAACATGTATGAAACCCACTCTACAGCATGGAGTCCTGGGACAGAAGATGGAAAACACACACACGTGTGCACAATGGCTGCTATCTGTAGAGCATACCTTTAAAAGGAGAGCAAGGGATCGGGAATTATTCCACTCATGCTCAGGAGCGGGTAGGGATCAGTAGGAAAAGTGAGCACTGGTGGGCACGTATTATAGACAAGCCTATCCTATCACAAAGAACGATAGCAGCTAAAAATGAGGGTGCCTTAGTGGGACCCCACTGGGTTCACAGGCAACCCCAAATGACGTGCTTACGCTGTGTGTATGATGAACTTTACTGAGGCCATTACAACTTAGTAACTGAAAAACTAAGCTTAATTCTAAGAAAAAAGTTGACTGTAAAAATAGAATACTCTCCTAGTAAAGAAAGTACTTCGATGTAAATTAAACTGCCGTAAGACTGAAATCCAGAGAGATTCTTTGATTACCAAAAGTTCACGTATTAATACAAGAATAAATGACATCCTTCTGAGGATGATTCGTACTCTCTTACCATTTGCATATGGTGTGACCATCTTCTTATTGGTCATTACACGTGCTGTAGCATTATTCACCTAAGAATATGAAGGAAAAAGAAGGGGCAGGGAGAAAGTAGACCACATTAGGGAACATGGAGTTGCTCATCCAGTAACACAGCACTCAGTTTAATAAAATGTAAATTTCAGAGAACATTGATTTAATATAGCAATATAAAATATTAATATATAGTATTTTAATAAAGTGTTTATAAATTGAGGCTAACAAGAGTAAAATGCAGTTTCTTGGTCTCCAAATGGAAAACTCGGGCTATTTTACCACCACGTGCTCAAAAGGAAAGATACATTTGCGAGTTCTTTGGCGATCTCTTAAACAGGAGTCTCTGTATTATGGGAAATATGGGGAAAAGTCAATTGGAAAAAACTCTGCGCATGAACTTTGAAGTTCATTAATAAAACAGAGGCTTGCCATATGGGTCAAGGGAATAGATTTACAGGAAGATAAGAAAATAAATCTATGGATTTCACCTGTTCTAATGTTCAGCATTTCTGATGACTGTGTAAGATTTTTACTGTTTGAGGAGTAAAAAATAATAATAAAAATCAGATTTTAGAACTGCATGTTGACCATCTTCAGGACCATGCTGAGTTTTCTAGACTATGTGGTCTATCCATTTAAGAATAATGTTTTCAGAAGGCCTTTAAATGAGGCACTTAACTGAAAAAATAAAGCTCCAGCTTCTTTTGTTTTATGGTTCTCTCCACCCTCATTACAGAAGTGCAGAATTGAGAGCATTCTCGGTGCTGGGGTAAGTAGGTGTTACAGAGATGACGCCGATGACAAGAAGATGAATGGAGCCTGAAGCCAGAAGACTGCAGCCCAGTGTGAGAACCAGCCTAGAGCTCTTGCAAGGAGGGTGCAGCATCACCATAGAACCTGGCCTTCTGCCGTGTGGTCAAGCCAGAGAACAGGCCAGCTTTTAAAAAGAATTCTAAAACACTCCGAATATAAATGTCTTATTTTGCCTCTGGGGATTTACATTAAAGTTCAATTTGTATGGTGATAAATTTGTGTTATAGAAAGACCAATTTCTGGTAGAACTGGAACCAAAAAATGTCTTAACAGGTCTTTCGGGACTGGCAGAGTGGGAATCTTCCTTTGTGAGGAAAAGAAACTCCATTTACTCTAGTTCGACCCACCAAATAATAGAAACATTTCACATTTAAAAAGAAAGAATGGGATACAACAATGATGAGACTGAGAGCATGCAGTTAAAACACACACACACAAATAAAAGAAAGAAAAAACAATCAGTTTTGGAAAGAAGGGAGAGAGTGAAGAGCGAGGTTCTCGCAGACAAGGGTTAGAATGGGGTCAGAGCTTACGCTAGCCACTAGAGCAGAATGCACCCAAGCGCTGAAAGGAAAATGGCCAGAACCAATCAGAAACCACCAGTCGGCAAGGGACCAATAGCCGCAGGTAACAGAGAGAAGGGGTGGGAGAGACAGAGGGAAAGGATGGGGACAGAACCTGGGGCGAGAGAGCGAGGAGGCAGGGGGGAAAGAAAAGAGAAAATCAGGAAGGGTGTCATGGGCAGCAAAGAGAGCTGTCAAGGGCAAGGAAAGAACAGAGCTACAAACAGGTCTGGGGAAGGGGAAAGGAAGTAGGGGCAGGAAGTGCATTAATAAAACCAGCCAAACTTGGAGTTCAGTAACTCTGAGTAAGATGTGCAAGGGGAAAAAAATCACCATGATGTCAGTAATCAAACAGCTCAGACTGCTACAAACAATATGTACATCCAAAGTCCAGGCGGCATTACTCAAGAGCATTGAAAATAAAAGGGGGAAAGGAAAAGGAAGAGGAACAAGTCAAATCACATTTTGTAGTGTTAATGTGAGATGGCAGATGGACTTTTTCTTTCTTATTTAATTGTTTTGTAATTAACAATTGAAAAAGCTTCTTGTCTAGTGCTTTGTTTCACTTACCGCCAACGGGTACCATCGCCAGCATTGTGTATAGTTACCATGGAAAGAGTGAGTCAAGTGAAGGGCCCTAAATGCTAAACCATTGGAAAGGGAGGGAAAAAGCAAAATATGCAGACATCTTACTCAAAATGGTGGCTTTTATATTTCATACTTTTAAAAACTGGGAAAGGGGAAAGGAGCCAGTTAACCTTCACTGCGTTCTTAAAAAGGACTGGCAAACACCACGCAGCGGCCGGGAACACAGTCAGGACCCGCAGCCATCAGACCCTCTGCCTGAGGGTTTTATCCATTCACGGCAGAAATTTGTGATACTAAATATACTTAAAAATGCCACGAGTTTTGGCTTCTTTCTTCCCTCCCCACCACCTCTGCAGTCTTGTACTCCTTGCTTATCACACGCATATGGAGGCGAACTGGCCGCCCGAGAGAGAGGGTATTGGCTGGCTCCTCGATTCATTACAGGACACAATGTCACAAACTGGATCGTTTTTAGACATTTATAAAGTTAGTTTTATTTTGGCCTGATCACAGGTATTCATACGGAGTCTCGCAAACTGAAGCAAAGGAAAAAAATCAAGAGAGCAGAAGGATGAACATTTTGGAGGAAAAAAAGTAAATGAGAAACAAATACACAGGTACACGCACACAAGTAAATCAAAATGAAAACCTCCCCAACAACCAAAAAATGGGGAAAGGAGGACAGAAGTGTTACTTTTATACATTTTAGTGCAAGAAGGTGAAGGACACAGAGACACACAAACACACATACGCGTGTGTGCAGACATACGCACAAGACAGGGCTCCAAATGTGAAATAAGTGAGGGAATACACAAAAAGAGAAATGAAAATATAAACCAGAAATTGAATTATTGAAGACATGCACCTCGATTTTACGGCCCTCTACCACGGTGCCGTGTAATTTCTCCCTGGCCCTGTCTGCATCAGCACTATTCTCGAAAGTTACGAACCCGAATCCCTGCATGCAGCGGGAGAAGGGGGGAAAACATGCACATCGTTATATTGAAATATTGATCTCTTGGTAAACAGAAAAAAATATCACAGTATGAAACTGACATCAGCATTGACTCGGCAATACTCTCCCAAAGTCACATTTTTGGTCCATGCATATTTGGTAAAGGGAAATTAAATCCAGTAACAGAATATAGAACCACAGTAGTAGTAGTAATAATAATAACAATAATAGCAACAACAATAATAATAATGATAATGTAATTAACAACAAGAACAATAATAAAATAAAACATAAAGCATGTGAGGCCAGACCAAAATTAAGGTATAGAGCTACTCGGGTCAAACTCTTCCACCCAGAATCTGGACTTTTTTTTTAGATGTTCTTTCTCTTTCAACTCATTAATTTACATGTCCTTTTATGTGATGCTAAAAAATAATTAAATTTGTCATTCCCCAGTAACTTCTACATGAAGCCTCCCATGTAGGTGTAATCACTGTATAATGGGGTTTTTAGGAGATCTCATCATTTAGCCCCACTCTGCCTGTTTGCTTGTATCACCATAATTCCTCTGGGAACAGAATAATTTAAAACATAGCCTCGATCTACAATTCTGTAGGTACTGGGTGTGGAAGAAGAAGAGTACCCATGGTTCATCTAAGCTAATGAAAATATCACTAAGCGGAGGCCAATTATGCCTTTTCTTCAACAAATTTTAAACAACCAGACTGGCACTCAGAGTAAAAATAGGTACAGCTGAATTCCAGAAAATAGCTTATCCAAATTTGCCTAAATTACACATTTGTTGAAGCCTACATCTGCTACTAAATGTATTAGTAATTCTCCGTGTAGAGGGGAAAAAGGATCAAACGCCAGTGCGAATGAGATCTATTAGTGACATCAGATGTATACTGTCCAAAAGGAAAAGGACACCACCATAAAACAGCAATATAGCAGTCCCTGAGTTAGAATTAATTTATTTGTGCACTGTACACAAATAAATCATATGGAGCTTTAATTCATTAAGCGGACAAAGCAGGAACCAGGGAGTTAACCTACCTACTCCTATATTCACATTTATCTGAAAAGACTGTCTTGGTCATAATCATACCATCAATGTCAAAAGCAGTAGGATTTACCATATATTTCTATGACTATTTCATCAAGCATTGTATCAGTTTCATCCTAGGTGCTTTGTCCTTCTCTTTCCACTCTGCAACTGTAACATTTTCCCAAGCTATTCACATGTGTAGAATAGTAAATTCATAGGATTTTCTGGGCAAGTCCCCATTTCTCAATAGTTGCACTGTCCCTCTAGCATTCTTTGAACATTCCACTGTAGGATAACCTGGAACCCTTTGGTATTTATTTTTACTGAAGTTCTGCTTTGCTGCCCTCCACGAGTCCTTCCATATATATACAAAATGCGTTCTTGACTGACATGGTCCATGGTGTGCATTGCTCAATACGACTCTAGAAAAGCAATTTCATCCTTTTGAAGGATCTCGTTACTTTGCATTCGACGTGACTAAATGGTTGCTGAGTGGCGATCCACGGAGAATCCCAGTGGAGTAGCTCTACCTGTAATCTGGATATCACCACAAATACCCGGGAAAGTGCCATGCTAAGCCGACAGAAAAACTTAAACGTATGCTGCCTGAGGTGACTACGGGTAATTTTGGTTAATACGTTCTTTAAAAATGTAAGTATGTTGAAAATACCAATGGAAACACATTTTCAGAAAAAATTTTGATACCAACATGTTACAGCCATGTCGACAACTCGAGGTATACGATCTCAGGTTACTAATTAATGACCTCGTTCGTTTGTCGTCTACACTAGGCACCTGCTGAAGAAGGAGGTCAGCTCTCCAATCCTGGAGAGTCCTCCAATAGAAAAGTTAAATAAACCTTTCAAGAAAGGTCACAGGTAGTGACAAGTTTTTATATCACACTGTGGAAGGATTATAAACTGTACTCCAATGGATTCTCACAGCCGCATACAGATTATAACGCCTTGGGTTAAATAAATGATAAATTAGGAGCGGGATAACAAACGCTGTGGAGACTAACACCCGAGGTTTTTAGTATTGGCCTTATGACTACCTACGCCGACACACCCACACACTCACATACTTGTGTCTTGTAAATACAACCGTGGGGTAGAGAAAGGATAAATCTGTTGTTTTCGTCTTAAGATGAAGAAAGTAAATCAAACTGAGGTGAGACACCCAAGCACCAACAAGGCCTTCTTCTTTCCAGGTGGCTTCTTTCTACAGCTAATGGTGAGAAAATGAGAAACTGAGCTTTGAAACCTAAGTTCAGTATTCTATTAACTACACTGCATTCGTCCTAAAATCCTTCTAATTTTCTTTTTCAAATCCAATTGCTAAATTGGATTTAGCTCTGTAATGTGCTGCCCGAGCACCTGTGATGTAGTGAGTGCGGCCGGAAGAATTCAGGGTGGTGTCAGAAGCCAGCAGAAGTGCTTATATGCCACAGGAAATGCTAATCAAGACCCCAAAGACACAAAATGAAGCAATCTTCACCTAGGTAAAGGAGGATATTTCGGGACTTGCTGCTATTTCGGGACTTCCTGATAGGAAACCGCGGTAAGCAGATTTCCTTCTTTCCTTTAAAGATACATAGATTTAGTGGCGGGCAGAATAACGGCCCCCCAAAGTTGTCCACATCCTAATCCTTGGAGCCTGTGCATGTTACTACCTTACCTGGCAAAAGGGATTTTGCAGATGTGATTAAATTAATGATCTTGAGATAGGGAGATTATCCTGGATTATCCAGGTGAGCCCAATGTAATCACAAGGGTGCTTATAAGTTAAAAGAGGGAAATAGGAGAGTCCGAATCAGAGTGCAGCAGCCTGAGAAAGACTGAACTGGCCATTTTTGGGTTTGAAGATGGAAGGGGGCTATAGGCCAAAGAATGTGGGCCGCCTCTAGAAGCTGGAAAAGGCAAGGACTGGATTATCCCTTAGAGTCATCTGAAAGAAAGCAGGCTTGCAACACTTTGGTTTTAGCTTGGTGAGACCCATTTTGGACTTCTGGTTTTCAGAACTATGTACGATAACAAATCTGTGTTTTTAAGCCACCAACTTTAAGACAGTTTGTTCAGAAGCAATAGGAAATGAACATAGATCTCTCGGAAGAAGTCTGTGATTAGAAAGGTGAGAAGTTTAGCCAGCGTTTTTAGAATACCGTTCTTTAATACTTTCCTCTTGTGTTGAAGCTTTAGATTTTTCATCAACTGAACTACAATTTGGTTGCAAGAATATTAACTCAAATAAAACCTGAAAAAAAGTTTAATGTACCATTCCTTTAGCATTTCTGAAAATGTGCCAGGAACTGAGCTAAGGATATACAGATTATTCAGGCTTAAAAAGTTACTAACAGGAAAATATGCCTACATGAAATTATGTTTTAGTGTCCCTTCATTCTTGGAAATCTAATTCACATTAAGTTTGGTCATTTGGATCTCTTGCTTTGAAAAGAAAAATTTAATAAAATTATGTCTAAACCTAACACTTTTTCCTTAAAGAGCTTTAAAATGATTACATAATGTATCAGTCAGGAAAACAAAATAACCAGTTGGAAGAGCTACAAAGTCAAACTAAGATTTAATCTCAAATTCTTAAGAAGAGTAAACATTTCAGGTATTTAAGAAGATAACAGATAAACAAAAAGTAAACTTTTATTTTTTAATTAAAAAAAACCAATGTTGATATGTTTGTCTATACTAGTGCTATCTGACAGAAATATAACACAAGCCATATATAGAATTTAAAATATTCTATTAGTCACATTAAAAAAGTAAGAATATATGAAAGTAATGTCAATAATGTATTTTATTTAAAACAAAATAATGTGCAACAAACTATCATTTCAACATGGCATCAATATAAAAACATTAATGAGATATTCCTTTTTTTCTAAGTCTTTGAAATCCTGTGTATTTTACACTGAAAGCACGTCTGAATTTAGACTTGCCACATTTCAGGTGCTCAATACGGACACTGTATTGGACAATGCAGGTCTCTATGCTTTATACTATAACCTACCACTCTCAGTTTCCAAACTCCTGCTGCGTTAATAATTTAAATATGCCAGTTTTCCATGTGTGATTTACTCCTATCTTAGCTGTTTTGTGAAAACTGAGGGATGGCGTGTCTATCAGGATTATGATTGTGGTCAAAACTTGTGCTAAGTGTGACAAACATTTTATCACCGTCCTGACATCTATTTATCATCAAGGGCCTATAGGAGCCACATAACTACCACCTTTTTAGTCTGGCCTCAGACAGCAATAAATAACAAGCAAGAGGATGAACATTGTAAAAATATTCTTAAATTTGTATAATCTTTGAGTTTTTCCATCTCAGAAGAATGAGAAAGAAAATTTACCATGTAACTTTTAAGGGAGAAATCAAAAGCAGACGTTCTCCTGGGTATGGCCAGAACACAGAAATTTAAAAACAAATAAAAGAAAAATAAAACTAAAAACCATAAGATGGTAACAAAAGAAAATAAACTAAGCCCTTTGAAAATACATGCACTGTTAATTCAGTTTTAAGTACAAGGAAAAACATTTCAACTCTGCATTATCTATCGAATTTACTGAAAAGCAAAGGCCTAGTTAGTGCAACTTCAAAGACAGTCTTTTGACCATATTTTGAAAGAAATAAATAATTTCCCTTTGCATGAAATCAAAATCTGGGGGAACAGGCAAGAAATTACAGCACATTACTTGTGTCTGAGGATGGGATTAGAGGCTTTATCATCCCTAACTCCAGCCTAAACTGAAGCCTAACCCCAAATCAGATCCCCATCATTCCAGACATCCACCTGTGAGAAGTAATGAGAACACAGGAGCTAAGAACTTGCTAGAAATCTCAATAATGGTTGCTGCGATCTGGTCTGTGGTCTGATCGGGTCGGTGAACTTAACACTTGGCACTGCCTGAAGATGTGAAAAGCTCCTACACGCTCCGTCTTTATGATACACGTTCCTTCGAGCACCAACCGCACCAGAAGCAGGTTGACAAAACTTTATGGAAAATATAACGAATGTGTACATTTCTTTACCTAATAAGATAACTATATGTGATAATTATCACAAACAAATTGTTATGGGCTGGGTGATAGTGAACAGAATGGTGGAAAGTCTGAATGAGTCGGTCAGAGAAAGACAAATACTGTATGATTTCACTCATGTGGAATTTAAGGAACAAAACAAACGAGCAAAAGGGAAAAAGAGAGAAAGAGAGAAAGAGGGGAGAGGCAAATCAAGATACAGACTTAAGTACAGAGAACAGACTGATGGTTCCCGGAGGGCGGTGGGTGGGGGATGGGTAGAACGGGGGATGGGGGCTCGGGAGCGCACTTGGGCTGAGCACGGGGTGTTGTACGAAGTGTTGAATCACTACACTGTATATCTCAAACTAGTATCGCACTGTGTGTTAACCAACTGGAATTTAAATAAAAACTTAAAAATGAGTTTTGAAAAGCAACGAGATCTTCGTCACTAAAAGTATCTAGCAGCGAATGCAAAGTCAAGTTGAACTAGGTGACCAGTATTTAGAATTCTGCTCAAGATTCTACGTGAGAAAAAAGACTGGAAGGAAATACAGGAGATTATTAGTGATTATGCTCTTTTGATGAACTATTTATGCTTTAATTTTTTGGTCTGGACATTAAAAATCATGCTTTTCTTTTACAATGGTTTTGAAAAGGGTGCTTTTTAAGAGTTGTTACTCAAAGGATCTATAAGGAGGGGCAATACAATTTATCGTTCAAACTGGAGCACTTTGGGGGAGGAAGGGGACATTAATAATTATGCTAAGACAATAGCTACAGACTGGGAATATTCTGGATAAACCAGGACATATGGCCACACTACCAATATATTATCTTTCTATTGTTTATAGTAATACTTTGTTATGACTGGTGACATCTGGGGAATCTATAAAGTTCTACATACCAGTATAATCATTTTCTAGATTCTATTTGAGTATATTACTTCCATTTTTTGGCAAGAGTAGCATTTTTCATCATACATCCTAATTGAACATTTTCAAAACGAGAGTCTACCTTTGTATTAGTTAATCATAGAAAATAGGATATGACGGACTTTATGCTTTTACAAAGGAGTATAGAGTAAAAAAAAGGATTTTTTAAAAATCACATGAAATAATCTAAGTATATATTTTTGCATGTGTATGAATGTAAATGACATACATTCATCCCATAATCTAGGAAAACCAAATCTAGAATAGGAAGGTCAAAGACAAAAAAGGAAGATACTCAACAATTTTTTCAGGCAAGCTGAAAAAGTAGACTACCGGCAAGCCGGGGGTGGGAGGGATGGGGATGGGCAAGGCAGCACGACCGTGCTCACCTATGTTTTTAAGTGGGTATGTTCTAAAACCGTAGGCTGACAGTCTCATTAAAAGAAGACATGTTGCTTTTTTGTTTGAAGCCATGTGGTTATTTAACTGTTTCACTGATAACTATTTTATTTTCATGTTAGTATCACTTATCTCAGAATTATTTTGTGATTCGTTTTTCCATTACTGCTGCAAAAAAAATTCAATAAAGCTAATTTCTGTACAGAAAAGCACTCAGTTAAAAGACTGAGTGACTCTAAAGTGAACAACAGGACCACTTAGGTCTCCTTATCTCCGGCTTCTTTCAAGACATGCTGTAATTTTATAGTCAACCATAAACATAAGAGGAATGAGAAAATAAACTTAATTTACAAAAAGAAAAGTACTCTCTAATTTATGGGCGGTGGATCCCAGAAGAGGTACCCAGGGTTTGACTCCAAAATAAATCTCTGTTAACGAGTTTCCAGAACAGGTCCAGGGGAACCCGTTCCAGGAGAGAACTTTAGGTGACACTTAAGAAGGACAAAGGATGAAGAAAGATTTTGTATCAGTCCTTGAAGGCAGATCCAGGCAATCCTGAATTCTGTGCTTTGTTTTAAGAACAACTGCCAATGAGGACATAATCTGTCTACTCTTTAGCACCCCAAAGAAAAAGGGGCAGTGAGGACACAGCATTTCACTGTGAGGAGCAGCACAGGCTTGTAGATTCCCTGAAGAGAAAAGGAAGGCGTGTGTCATTTAAACATGAAAACTACAGGGAGAAGCAATCGAATCGGGAAATTGAACAATTTTTGGTAGTAGGCAAATCTTTGAAGTCAACGAAAGAAACCTTAAGAAAGATCAGTTTCCTTTGCTTCGCAAGAATTAAATCCAATTATTTTCTTGGTAAGGAGCAAGGCCCCAGAGCCTGCTGAAACCATACCGGGCGTTGGGTTGTTGGGGTGTAGTTAACTACAGTTTAAGTGCATACACTTAGAACGAAAAACGTTTAAACTACGACTTTGGATAAACAGCGTAGCACAGAATCGTTACATATTTATATGTTCATGCACTTCTCATCTCTAAACCACTGTCATTTTTTCACCTTGGATCTAAAAAGGTCACACAAAAAAATAAAAGCAAAGGGCTAGAAATCCACTGTGAAGAAACTACAAGCATAAAGAGTTTTACTGGTTACAGGATGAACAGATTTCACTTTAAAAATACTTACCAAGTGCTGGAGAAAGTTCTGTATAGGCATATTAATCTTTTTTGTTTTAACTGAAAACTGGAAGCTTAGAGTATAATTACCTCTTTAATAATTAACAAAGAATTATTATAATCAGAATTAAACACTATCAGTGTTGATGCATTCTATAAAGGAAGGGAATAATCAGGACCGTTAGAACAGTATGTACATTTGTGTTAGTTTAGATGGGGCAGGAGGTATGTATAACTCTGTAGATATATGCTATTAATTCTCAGGGTAGGGTGAATTTGCAGTAGGCAATTGAAGAGGTAAGTATTAACTCATTTATTTGCTTTATTTAGCTTTTCTCAAATTACATTCTTAGAGATTTAATGATAGCCAAGGACTAACTTTCAAAGTTCAGGAGAGAGGACCCAAATGAAAAATTAACTCAAAAACTGTTCTAAACTAAAAATGCAAGTAGAGGTGAACACAGCAAGGTAAATATTTGTAAGCCTGACCACAGCTGATTGTGTCTGTGGCGGGTATTTCACTTGTTGAGGAGAAGAAAACTGTCGAATGAAATTTTGTGAAATCTGGTTCATTAAATATTTTTTCACACCACTGTAAGACTTCATCATTCCCTCATTCCTAAAATCACTGCTGCTTATTTTAGTGCATGGAAATTCTAAATCGTACAGATTGGGAATTTAAAAGAGTAAATTATTAGGGGGAAATAAGTTTTATTTTTTGGGGGAAATCAGTTTTAACTAGAATGTTCAGTTCTCATATAGAACACACTTAGAAGTGAGTACATATATCGAATTGTGCATTGTTACTACATTCATTCTGATGCAAAAAAAACCCAACTCACTATTTGTAATTGAAGGGATTCTATATCCCGAAGCTTACCTCTCTGGGTAGAACTCAAAGGAGGAAATCAGCTTACAGTGAATTCCTGAGTCACTACTGCCTGTTTTTACGCCTTGTCAAATTTATTCAAAAGAGAGAGCAAGTCAACTGAAGAACTGAAATATTAAATTTGTTCTAAGTATGTCATTTCAAAGTCAGAATTTTAAAAGCTGAATTGTTCTGGTAGAATTCACAATAGAATTCTCATAGAATTTCACCTGAGTCTTCTCTCTTTTCCTTTAAAATAAGCTGGTGAGGGCGATTTTGTCCGATAAACGGCGAGTGTCTCCTGCTCCCATCTCCCTTCTCACACTTCTCTTGCTCCTGCCCTCGCCCCCCTTCCCTCTCCGGACTGAAGGATCAGGATAAAGATTGGCCATATGGTCTTATTTTTAGAGATAATCTGATCCAAGCCAGGTAGGTTGGGATACTTTTTGCAGGCTTGAAAAACAGCTTTAAGTTTTCTGATTCCTTACTCTTTAAGACAAAACTAAAAAGAAACCAGGCACACTTAATACTGAGATGGAGCTTACCTTAGAGCCACGTTCATTAAAGATTATTTCTACATCTAGGATTTTGCCAAACTGCTGCAGAGACAAAAATAAAAACATTTATTCATGGTCAGCTTTTCAATCACATACTTTATTCTCTCCTGAAAAAGGAGCAGTTTTTTTAACTGCTTATTCAACCTCCGTGTTTCTACTTGTTGGCAGGTCCTAATACCAGTTTCCGATCTTCCCTCATCAATGAGCCGATAATTCCTCCTTTTTCACTCCTTTTTCAGTTCCCTCACTCACGCATTATCCACCTCTCTAGGGCAGGAGCTGTTCTCAGAAGATACTCACAGTGTTACCCTGTGCATAATCTTCACGGACAAGAACTGCGGCTTTTCCTAACTATGTGTTTAATGTTTTAAATGTCTCAGTTTTTAAGAAGCAAATCCTAAGTAGAAAGATACACTACTGAAGGCTGTTTTTCTTTTTCTTCTTTTTTTTAATTTATAAAAGTAAACCATATTCACTGTAAAAGTCAGGAAATATAGATAAATAAAAAGGAAAAGAGGAAACAGAAAATGAAGATCCTCTGCACACCTACCATCTTCCCATTCTGGTACACAGCCTTCTCTGCTTTTCCTTAGGCATACATTAAGGACATATTTCCATGTATTACTTTTTTTTTTTAAACTTAATATGCTATAAACAGCTTTCCAAGTCAGTAACTCTATACTGTGTTCTCACTTCTAGAGACAACATGCTATTTTCCATCGTACTTAAACATTCATGGGCATTATACATGATTTCATTTATTTGCCATTTTAATACTTCGGCAATGAACATCATCAAGAACATTTTACGTAATAACTCTTTTGTAATTAGGTAAATATTTTAACATTTGGGAAATAAGCTAAGAACACCAAGCCGAAATAGCCGTATTGGTGGTAGCTCAACAGCTGACTGGAGGGGTGCACATAAAACACCGTGGTTACTGGAGGAGACGCTAGTGCAGAAGGGGACGAGCCGACCTGTCTGACTCAACGCTTGGATGAACTGAATGGAAGGGATGTGCAGGAAATCTCCAGGGATCTTTCTGGCCCCCTTGCCTCTGAGTACTGGCCTCATAGACCCAATTATCTCTTTCGCTTGGATTTTAAATCAGAATTTGGGAAATGTGAAGACACTAAAAAATGAAAAGAGCAAAACAAATCATGCTTTCTCACTGGGCTGAATCATCACTATCTTTTTCAGAAAACATGTACTAAGAGCCCATGTTTTCTAGAGTAAGACTTCTGGGCTTGATTCCAGTTTCATCATCTAACAGAACATTAGGAAATTAAAGGAGAGAGGAAAATGTCTTATTTTAGGTAGGAGGGGATTTAATTTTATTTCTATGCCTTTCCAAACAACTAAGACTGGAATGGCGTTTTAGAGTTTTCCTTTCACATTTTCTAATGCGTCCTTATACCGTCCTGCTAGGGTTAGGACTGCCTGCCTTTAATGGTTAAGGAAAATGAGGTTGAAGGAAGCCACCCATTGACTTTACACAGCTAATAAAATGAAGCATGGGCTCCCTGCTCTTTACCACTGCTGATGTCCTTCCAAGGGACAGGTACTACCCATGCAGGAGAAGACAGAGCAGCCCTACCAGGTATCTCTTGCAAGGAACATTTTCTTATTTCTTTTTTTCTTTCTTTCTTTTCTTCTCTTTTTTTCTTTTTCTTGGACTTGGCAGCAGCCTTATAGGAAAGGCATAATACATTTCAAGAAATCACTGATAACTGGCCTAGGCAGATCTTCAATGGACACAATTTTTCTGACCTGAGAGAAAAGGCACTTCTGGCAGATGAGAATATACTCCATTTTCACTGATCCCCAGAGATCAGGGCTCCATATTATCTCTGATAATTCAGTAGAGAACCTAATAACATACTCCTGGGAAATTTCTTCTTAAATATAACCTCAATTCTTTAAGCTGCCCTTTGTATATTCTGTTGTTTTCTCTTCTGGAGGGATGAACGGCTAGCTACCGTTTTCTGTGTAAAGGCTCTCCAAGTACTTCAAGAATGTTATTAAATCTCAACGTTGGCCTTGGCTTTGGGACAGAAAATACTCCAGGTACTCAGCTGTCAGTGACAAAATTTTGCTCCAGGGTCTCTTCCCCACGAAGCGGCCACGACCGGGACTTCAAGCGGGTGCCTGCTTTCCCGACAAAGCGCCACGCGGCAACGGCTGTGGCTATTTTTTTAAACCATGATCTCTTGTTCCTAGTTCAAGTTAAGAGTTTGCTCAAATGAAATCTGCCAACAGCACGTGAGCCCAGAAAACATGTATGACTTCCATCAGTCATTTGCTTTCCAGTAATTTAAATATTTGCCGTTATATTATGTTTTCATGACAGTGATTTCGGGACGAAGGGGAAGCTGGAAGAACACATCAGGGTAGCAAATTAAACACCTACACCTGATTTTAGATATTGGTCTTGAACGCTGAGTTACGAGCAGGAAAGTAAAAATAAAACACAGGTACTCTCCACTTCACGGACATTAGGTCACTGAACTCATAACACTCCGAAAAGGATTACTGTCTCTGTCTTGATTTTAGTACTGAAAGGCTCACGTCCCAAGAGTCCTGTCGGTCCCAGGCAAACCAGGCTGCATAGTCACCTCGTGTACGTGAGAACCTGCAAGGCCCACATCTAGAATGACAGGAGGGACAGGGCTAGGTGACAGAAGTTCCTGAAGACCGATGAAAACACTGGTTCACCTTAGGGTCTCTCTCAGTCTATGCGCAGTCTTATCCTAAAGTCCTAATGACTTGTTAAAGTATACTTGCTGGATTAAATTGTATTTTCATTGTAAAACCCGCAAAAGGACTCCAGAGACTTACCCCAAACATCTGTCGGAGGTCGGGGTCCCGGAAGCGGAAGGGAATATTAGAGACGTGCAGCCGTTTAGGGGTGGATTTGCTCTCTGAGTTCTCACTACTTTGTGTCTGTGACTGCTGGCCATCTGTCTGTGCTCCCCCTTCCGTCTGCTAAGCAAGAAACAGACACCATTGAGTGAAAAATAAATACGATTACTTCACAAGAATTACGTAAAATAATTAAAGCCCCGCCTAACCCCACGCGTTCTTAAACAGTTCTCAAAAGTGTCTTTAAGCAAAAATTAGAGTTGTCCCTTCAGAGGGAAAAAAATAAAACCAAAAATGTTACCTGTGTTCAAATTGCTATCATTTACAAAGAAAGTTTAGGTCTTTTGAATCTTCACAGTACATTAGTGAAATGGGAGAAAACAAATACTAAGTGACCTGCCCAAGACCACGTGGAGATTCATGAGGTATGAAAGATACAAAAACTGAAAACATAAAAATTGTACCATTATTCTTTAGATTCTTAGTGGAGTTTTCCATTCCTGAGATCTATTTTGAAAATGAAGAGTCTGTTGTATGTAGCTGAGATCACTGCATTTTTGGTCTATCATTTTAGGAAATAAGGGATTATTTTAATGTTTCATTCTGCCTATTAGTTCCAGGGTTTATGACTATGGGGTTGCCAAAGTATCACAACATTATTCCTGAAGAGGAGACACCTAATGACAATGGGCATTCGGCTTCAACCTGAAGGAGCCTCTGCTTTGAAACTAATCGGCACTCTCCTCCGAATCCGTGTGATTCCAGCGGACCAACCCAGCTGACATCAGCCCAGGGACCCCAGGCTCCTGCAGCCCAGAGCAAAGCCCCATTTATAAAATCTGCTGGGAGAGGTTTTATGGGCCCAGCATAACCTACTGGACAACGTAAACGCTAGGTCTATGAACAGCCACAGTGAAAGGGTACATGTAAGCGTGGGGTGCACTTTTAATCCTCTATCTCTTTTGCAACATTGCAGGCATTTTTTTCTCCCGATAAATCCTCAGAAAAGTTGCAACACAGAGAAATACTTTTTGACAAACATCTAACAGGTGTGATACATTCTAGGTATTCAAAACACATTTATTTTGAAGTATTCATCTGACAACTTAGGAACCTTATGTTTTCACTGTTCCCTATGAAGTGCATGCCGAACTGGAGGGCTCACGGAGCTGATTAAACCAAGAGTGCAACTCACTGTTCTTAGTATCTCAAATGAGTTTACAACTGAGTCCTAGCAGATTCTTCTGCCTGACCCACAACAGATCCCCTCCCTTTGACTCAATGTTCGAGTCAAAGAAACTGTGAATCACAGATACTTTTGGCTCAGAGACGTTCCCAACCATCTTGAAATGAAGTTCGAGACTTTAAAATATAAAAGATAATCAGGAACAAACTCGGAATGAATGCTAGCTTTTCAAGTGTCAATCTAAGTGATGGCAGCTTTTATCTCCTTCCATTCAGGCCTTGCAGATGGCTTAAATGTGCAATGATTCATATGATATAAAAATAGCAGAAAAGGGAAGAGCTATGAAGCAATGTTCTGCGAAAGTGTAAGGTTTTCAATCATCAATCTGGGCACAATGCAGACTAAACAAAACAAATTCCATTCAAAGATCAAACTCACTAAGTTACTAAAACGGCACCAGGGGCACCAAAGCAATAAGCAATAAGTATAAGCATCGACTACAACTAATGCTCACTCCAGCACCTTCAAACTTGCCTCTTACATCTCACTGCTGGAGCCCATAAAACTATTTCTTCAACCAAACTTTAAAACCACCAGATCTGATCTGCAGTATGTCAGTGCATCACTCTGATAAAAAATTACCAGTTTTGGGGCGCCTGGGTGGCTCAGTGGGTTAAAGCCTCTGCCTTCAGCTCAGGTCATGATCCCAGGGTCCTGGGATCAAGCCCTGCATAGGGCTCTCTGCTCAGCGGGGAGCCTGCTTCCCCCCACCCCCTCCCACCTGCCTCTCTGCCTACTTGCGATCTCCGTCAAATAAATAAATAAAATCTTAAAAAAAAAAAAGTTACCAGTTTTATATATAATTTACACATGTAGTTCATGTAATCTGTAATATTATAATGAGGAGGCAGGATAAATGAAAACTGATTATTTCAAAGTATGTTGCCCAATGTACTTGTTACTTTCAGTTTTTACGGCCTTGAAGACACAATTTAAGAAGGACAGAAGCCAGATTGGATCATTTTCTGCCTTGTAGTGAAAACCTACATTTTAAGTTTTTTTTATTTATTTAAGTAATCTCTACACCCAACGTGGGGCTTGAACTTATGACCCCACGATCAAGGGTTGCACGCTTTCCCGACTGAGTCAGCCAGGTGCCCCTCAACACCTACATTCTTTAAAAGTACTAAGTCTTTAATTCTAGGGACACTTGGCAAGTTGAAAAAGTAAATTATCATTTCCAAAATTCTCAAGTCTCTGACTTACTATATATTTTAAAACTGCAGTTTAACATACATAGATAAAAATGCAGAAATCAGAAGCATAAATGAATTTTCACGAACAAAATATACCCATTGAACCATCAAATCAGATGGAGCGACAGAACTCCAGGAGCACTCTAGTCACTGTCCCCCTGTGAAAGGGTCCCCACTACCCAAACTTCTAACTCAATAGATTATTTTGGCTGTTTCTGAACTGGAACAAAAAAAAAAAAAGAAAGAAAAAAAGAAAAGAAAAGAAAAGGAATTATACAGTATGTACCAGTATGTACTCTTTTGTGTTGGTCTTCTTTTACACACTCTGTGTAATACACATACACATGGTTGTAATTCATCCATTCTTCTTTCATTTTATAAACATATAGGGTTTATATGTTTATATGGAGTTGCTTCCAGTTTTTGGCTGTTAAGGTTAATGTTCCTATGAATATTCTTGCTACATTCTTGTCTTTTGGTGCAAACAGCCATTTCTGTTGGGTACATACGCACATAGGAGTGGATTTGCTGGGTTAAGGACACGCACTAAGTTCAGCCTTAACAGATTATCGCCAGTTTTCCCAAGTGGTTGTACTAACTTATTCTCAACTGTGGATAGCTGTGAGAGTTCTATCTGCTCTAAGTATTGTCATTTTCATTGTAACTATCCTGGCGGGAGGCAGTGGCACCATATTGTGGCTTTAATTTGCTTTCTTCTCTTTAAACCTCAGATCCTTTCTGCTTTCCAGTTAGAGAATTTTGCTGAAAAGTGGGAATTCCCTGTTAAATAGCAACTACTTCTTCAGTGCATACTATATCATAGACTCTGTAAGCCTTTTAAGAACACTTATTCCTTATATAGTGTTTACTATTTGCCAGACACTGGCCTACGCATTTTATGTATTTTAATTAATGTAATTCTTACAACAAACCCTAACAGTAGGTACTTCTGTTTTTTTTTTTAAACATGAGAATGTAGGAGGTACTATTTTTTACCCCACTTTTCAGATGATGAGGCTGAAAACCAGAAAGACTGCCTAAGTACTGGATCAGGGGTTCAAACACAGGCAGTGTGGCCCCAGAGCACATGCTCTTAACCATGACGTCATGTGGAATGTATATGTATTATCTTTTCTAATCCTCACAATAACCTACAAGGCAGGCACTACTATTACCCTAATTGACAGAGGCAGAAAGTAAGGCACAGAGAGGTTAAGCCCAAGGTCACCTTAAGTGGCAGAGCAGGAACTGAAAACCAGGTGGCTAACTTTCATGTGCTAGGTCTCCTGCCCAGCATGGCACCCACGCTTCCTCCTCCTCCTTAGAAGGGAGAACACGAGTGGATCCCACACTTTCTCAGGACCCTCATGGGGAGGAGCGAGACCTCCCCTGGGCTGGAGGCAGGCATGGGGGTAAGACAGGGAAAGCTATGCAAGAATGACATATACCCTATATTTTGAGGGAAGAGAAGCAGGTCAGGCCACAAAGGGAGGAAAAACAAGAGGAAGAAAACTGGCAAAGGCACACCGGCACTCACAGGAAAATAGCCAGACAGCTACTAAACGGATACTCAAAGGGGCTGAGGAGCAGATCTCTGTACACAGTGGACAGAGGAATATGAAATATACACTGGGGGCGCCTGGTAGCTCAGTCAGTTGGGCATCTGCCTTCAGCTCAGGTCATGACCCCAGGGTTCTGGGATGGAACCCTGCATTGGGCTCCCTGCTGAGCTTCTCCCTCTCCTCCTCGCCCGTGCTCTCTCTCGTTAACTCTCTCTCTCTCAAATAAATAAAATCTTTAAAAAAAAAAAGGAAGTATACATTGAATGTAATTAAACGAGATACTTCCCCATGTGACATCCCCAACTTCAAATGTGCCTCAATATCAACTACTAATTGTTGAAATAGATCAGACAGAAAAAGTAAGTAAAAGTTTTTAGGCTACATCTTTGGAAAAGTGGAAAGCAGAACTGTTTGTTCTGAGAAAAATCTCAGTGTACACTATTGGTTTGCTTTATTTTCTATTGTTAGCTACCGAGCCACTTTACTGACTGTATAAACAACCTCCCAAGGTTCTGTTCTTCCCTTCTGTGGTCATTTTCTGACCTAATTTATTCACTGGGCAGGGGATGAAACAGAAGAGGCTGGAGTCTGTGCACTTAGAGTTTATGGCGAGGGCTGGCCATGGCACCGCTGATGCAATCCTGGGACTAGTGTGTCTATGTACCTCTTTAAACAATCTGGCTGCCCCGGTGAGGTCTAGCTATCTGCGCAAACTGCAGAGGAGCCCAGGGCTTTTTACAACGAAAAGCAAATCCGATTTCTAAGTCTCAAAGCCTCATTTTAGAAATGAAGACTGAAAATGTTTTGGTTTGATGAACTCGAACTTTTAAAATTCCTCTAACTGTGAAATGGATTAGTTTTCTGGCTTCTCTTATGAAACAGTGGAAATATTTTCACTATGGACTATGAAAGACAGTTCTGGGCAATATGAGATGAAGTATTACTTTCGAAGTCTCTAGCATAGTAACATTTAACATGTAATCTGAGATAGTAAGGACTCTCTTGATAAATTCAGAAATAATGTATTTTGATTTATGGATTATGGAATTTCTTCAACAGTTATTTTTCCTTTTGTTTTCTGAGATGACTTCATTTCTTATTTTCACCTCTGTGAGGATGAAGAGGAAGAAGAAATTTAATTCACAGCAAATTTCTTGAGAATCTGATTAATTTCTGAAAACATCTACTAAATTAACCCATTTCAATGACAGTTTGCATATAGAATTCTAGGTTGAAAAAAATTCCTTTAGAATTTTGAAGGCAGGGGTGCCTGGGTAGCTCAGTTGGTTGGGCAACTGCCTTCAGCTCAGGTCATGATCCCGGAGTTCTGGGATCGAATCCCACATCGGGTTCCCAGCTCCATGGGGAGTCTGCTTCTCCCTCTGACCTTCTCCCCTTTCATGTTCTCTCTCACTCTCTTTCTCGCTCAAATAAATAAATAAAATCTTAAAAAAAAAATTTTTTTTTTGAAGGCAACTCTGAAGTGTTGTCTAGTTTCCCAGGCTGCTGTTCAGAAACCCGAAGGCATTCTTTTCACCCATTCTCTCCGGTTTGGAGACTGTCCAGTGTGTTTAGTGTTCTAAAATTTCATAATGATATGCCTTAATGTGGGTTTGTTTTATTCTAATCTGTTTTGCTGGTAATTCTGTAGTCTCTTTTAAATTGAAAATTAATGTCCTTCAGTCCTGGGAAGTTTTCTTGAATTATTTTGCTGATTATTCCCATCCTACACATTTGGTCTTTCTCTCTGGAACTTGTATTATTGGACACTGGATGTTTTGGACTGGTCCTCTCATTTTTGTATCTCTTTATTTTCTGTCTTTTGGCTCTATTTTTTTTTTTTTTTTTGGATAATAGGTGTTTAATTCCTTATCTGAAAACTTTGGGGCCAATGTATATCAGAATTCAGAATTTTTAGGATTTTAGGAAGGTAATAATGGGTATATCACCCATAAGGTAACTCAATCAGACTTGAGACAGTGATACTTCTTTATGTGCATTCATATAAATGTGACAAAGATATATACAGGTTGTGAGTTTTGCTGCTAACTTATGAAAAATCATCTGATTTTCAGAACATTTTTGGATTTTAGAATTGTGGATAAGAGACTATAGACCTCTACTTCTTTGATCTCATCTAGCCCTCCCACAAAGTTTTTACATTTTGTTGCCTTTTTAAAAAAGATTTTATTTATTTATTTATTTAACAGAGAGAGAGAGAGAGAGAGAGAGAGAGAGAGAGAAGCAGGCTCCCCACTCAGCAGGGAACCCCATGAGGGGCTCGATCCCAGGACCCCAGGATCATGATCTGAGCTGAAGGCAGATGCTTAACTAACTGAGCCACCCAGGTACCCTGTTGCCATGTTTTTAATTTCAAGGGTTCATTTTTCTTCTCTGAATCCCCCAGTCTCCACCCCTTTTAAACTTCATTCTTGTTTAGTAGATACAGTATCTTCTCTTTATCTCTCTAAAGCTATGGATTATTGCTTTGGTAGTTTCTTGGAAGTAAAAGTTTCCTTTCATTCCCAATTTCTTTTTTGTTTGCTTCTTTTTGTTCTCTATCTTGCACGCTATAGGTTTCCCTCAGGAATCTAGCTATCCTTGGTTGTCTGTTTAGAATTAAGAATTGAGTGGGTGAAGGTAACTAAAAAACTGGTAGTTCTAAATGGGTGGGGTGGAGGGACATGAGGACTTTGCCTCATTCCAGTTAGGTAAGCAATTTGTTGCGGGAACCCCCTGACATGTCCATCTTCAAGTCTTTCCTCTTGAGTCAGTCAAGCTCCCAGAGAAGAGTTTTCCAGTCTTCTATCTGGAGCTGTCAGTTTCTGCAACTTCTAAAACTTTTGTGGTGTGAACGGAATTATTTCTCGGACTTCTGCCACAACTGGCTTAGAAATAAGTTCATGTGGGTCTGCTAAGCGTGTCACTAACTGGGACATCTGCTTCCTAGCTTCCACAATTATTAATTCTCCTATTCTTATTGTTTTATAGCCCTAAAAACACACAAACACAAAAACCATTTACTGCAGTCTTGGAGGAAGTGAAGTTAGATGGGTGTATTCAAAAGTAACATGGAAATAATTTGTGCTTGATAAAACCTTATAATACAGTATGTACATATGCAACAAAGCTTATGTGTGTTTTGAGCTGACACGTATAAAATATTTTGGCAAATACTGCTTGCTTTCAAAATAACCTTTGTATCTCAAGAAGGAGAGCCTGCATTACAGCCCTTCGCCAATGCACACATAAAAGGCTGTGGGAGAATAAGCAGAGACCTCAAAAATGAGACATGGTTCTCAGCTAACAGCAAACCTATAAATACAAAGTTTTTTCCCTTCTCTGTTCTTCAAAGACTGGAACTACTCCAGATATAAGCTGAATATGATTAAAATATTTTGGAATAAGTAGACATGACAACTAACTGCAATGTAGGATCCCGAATTGGATTTAGAACAGAAAAAAGGACATTAGTCGAAAAACTGGTAAAATTTGAATAAGGTCTATATTTTGCCTTAATATTGTACCAACACTTCTTACTGCCAGGTTTTGAAAATTGTACTGTGTCTATGTAAGGTAATGACATTAGGGGAAGTTAGGTGAAGGATTATGCAGCATTTTTTTTTCATTATTTTTGCCACTTTCCTGTGAGACTAAGTTTATTTCAAAATAAAAAGTTAAAAAGAAGGGAAAAGGTATTTTGGGATGTCAGATTCTAAACCCTAAAGAATATTAGAACACAAAGAATGTCTAGTTGGTTTAACGACTATACACAGGCACAAATGTAGGCAGATACTTGTATTTGTATTCAGTATGAGGGTTGTACCACTTATAAAAGTCAGATATGGGCTGAAAAGTCTATATTCATTTCAAATTATTGGCATGGTGAAGAAAGAAACCCATTTAATCTGTAACCACTATTATGTATTCCCAAATTAGAAGCCGTTTAACTTATAAATCTCTCTTACTTACAGAAGGTAAGTCACATAAAGTGTCATCTCCTGCAGCATCTTCCCTGAAGATCTCATCATTTTAAGAACAAAAGCATGATTTCTAGTTGGGTTCAATTTCTTTTGGATGGGGACTGGTCTTTAGTTAAGGTTTAAGTGGATCCTCCTCATAGGATGAATCAGGTATTTTCACAATGTTACAAAGTCAGTCACATACGGTATAAGGGACATGGTTCTGAAAACTGCAAAATTCAAGACTAAACTTACCAAAAGACAGTAGATATTTTTCTTAACTGCAAAAAGTAGAGCTGTCTTGTCAATCACCATATATTTCAGACAGCTGTGAAATTAGGCAATTATTAACAAAGGTTTCGCTTGGGAATATTCACATTGGTTCTGTTAAAGGAACCACACTGCGTCCAAGAGGGAGTCACTCATGCCAATAAGCCCCAGTTCAGCAAACCAAAACTGAACTCCGTTTCTTTTCTGGGCTCTCCCAGAAAAGCAAGGCCCAGGTCAACCAATCAGGACTTGCTTGCTCAGCAAAAGTTACCTGACCCGGCTCTGAGACTTGCCTCTGTACCATGTAAGGAAGTAACCTTGCTTTAACCAATCAGCAAATGTCCAGTATAACTTCCTTGTTCCTGCTCCCTTCTGCCTATAAAATCCCTTGCCTTGTACAGCTCTTCCGAGCTCCTTTCTATCTGCTTAGATTGGATGCAACCCAATTCACGAATCACTGAATACAGCCAGTAAGACCTGTGTAATTTACTCAGCTGAATTTTGTTAACAGTTCAAAATTTACACAAAAGTGAAATTTTATTAATTTTTCTCTATTACATTATTTCAAATTTGAATGATTCAAATTTATATAAAACAAGACCATGATGTATCTTATATCCAAGAAAATCTAATGGAAAGATCACTCCCAAAATAGTTTTAAGCACGTCTAAAGCACATGTGTATGTGTGTGCTTCAAAAATCACGGAGCAATACCTCCCAATGGGTAGAATGGCAGTTCTACCGGATGTTAACTGGTATTCTGTAGAAAATGGATTTCATGGTCAAATAAATTTGGGAAATACTAGACTAAGCAAAGTCAACAGGTTTCCTGTTTTCTCCCCAAACATATATGACACATATAATTCATTCCTTTCTTTTTGTAGAGCCGGCTATAAAATTCACTGATAAAGGTATGGCTCTTAGGGCACTAGCTCCTATGCAGGTGAGGGAAGAAAGATTCTCTCAGAAGAGGATGGCCCATTCTTTTGTGTGGTTTCATAAATCAAGGCTGCCTATGACACCTTCTTTGAAATAATTATATAATAACAGTATTGTAGCTCATGTTTACTGAAATTTACTCTGTGCCAGGCATTATCTTAAGTACTTGCTATTCATTTTCTCATTTAATCCAAAAAACCCTATCAGGTAGGAACTATATTATCACCATTTTTACAGATGAGGAAAATGAGCATTAGAGTTATAATTTTCAGATGGTTACACATTTAGCAAATGGAAGAAGGAGCTGGGAGCTAAACCCAACTCTATCTGATTTCTAATCAGATAGATTTCTGGGCTCAAGCACCCTAACCACGATCACAATATTATATGATAAAGTTTTTTCTAAAACAACTTTAAAAAACAAATTTCAGTTTCTTCTGATAATATTTTAAAGAGTGGGCTGGGATACTTTTCATTAGGTCATTTTACATTACCTTAAAAAAAAAGGGAGGGGGACTACAACCCATGTTGATCTACCAAGTAGATTTTGTTAGCATTTGAAGCATTTTTATAAATGTTTATAATGGAGTGTATGATGGGTTGAAATGTGGTGGAATTAGAGCATATGAATTCCTTCTTAAAGAGTAAAAATGCCCTAATATGATCAAATAATTTTCTAAAGAGTGAAATCTTGGCCCCTATGCTTATTTGCTGAAAATCAGGGTATTTCACATCGCTCAAACTTGCAATAGAACACTTGTGATATACTAAACATAAAATTATTTTATCCAATGCCACCACCAGACACAATTTTTGGGGCATGGAAAATGGAATTTAAGTCTCTGTAGAGCAATTCACTAGTCAAGAAAAATTACTTTAAGATTTAGTTATTTTATTTATTTTTATTTTTTTAAGATTTAGTTATTTTAAAAAGAAATGCTTATGCATTTCCTTTGTGTATTTGAATACTGCTATGACAACCCAAATTCTGAGAATCTAGTCTTCCCTGGGCATTTAAATGTAAGCGAACATTTTTTTTTTCAATTAACTAGTAATTCAATTTTCTTCAGATAACGTCTAGTTCCATCTTCCCAGTAGGTCAAAGTGCTATAAAAAGGAATTACAAAAGGCATCATTTGCATATGTAATATCATCATAAACTGGTATCCCACTGTGAAACAAAAACCAGAGCAAGGCACTTAATTTTTTAAACCAGGAGTTAGAATCATAAAAAAATTACATATAAGGTAAAATAGTGAAACATGCACAGAAGGTCACCTCAGTTAAAAACTTTAACTGAATGCTTCTCTAATTTTTTTTTTTAAAGATTTTATTTATTTATTCGTCAGAGAGAGAGTACAAGCAGGCAGAGTGGCAGGCAGAGCCAGAGGGAGAAGCAGGCTCCCCGCCGAGCAAGGAGCCCGATGTGGGACTCGATCCCAGGATCCTGGGATCATGACCTGAGCCAAAGGCAGACACTTAACCGACTGAGCCACCCAGGCATCCCGCTTCTCTAATATTTTAATGTACATTCTAGAATGAAAGAAATCTCTTTGTATGTTCTAGGTGGAGTTCTTCGGTTTAAAGTCAAAGAATCAGTGGAAGCTAAGAAGACATCCCTGTGGATGCCTTTTATTTTTTATAATTTGCACGGGGAAGCAGAAAAAAAGCATTTGGCTGGAAGCAGATTTCCTGAGTCCCAGCTCTGTTAGCGGCTAGCTGTAACCTTCCGTGCTCAAGTCACCGAGAACTGTTGACCTCTGTTGTAAAAGGAAGGCATAAAATGATTTCTAAAATCCATTTTAGCTTTAAAACTCAGTGATTTTAATCAGTTTACTGACTTCAAAAAATAGTACAAAATATTTATGAAAAATGGACAATGCTGTTGACAGGTTAAGAAGAACCATGCCCATAAATTAACCATTAGTGTTTCTTTATCCTGGCCCTAACACAGGAGAGCAGGAAAGGGCAGCAGAGCACAGAATTACCATTCCCTGCACTGCTTAGTTCTAGTTGCTTTGGGGGGAGGGAGCAGGTGGGGTGGGTAAGTAAAAGTAAATAAAAGTAAAAGTAAATAAATGAATGAATGAAGACACGCAAGGGAGAAGCAGCAATAATCATGAGGCTAACAATATTAACAATATGCTGAAAGGTGTCTTGAGTGTCATGAAACAAAGGGCAAGTTTCTCTGTTCAAAACTATCCATGTCTGGGGAGCCTGGGTGGCTCAGTCGGTGAAGCATCCAACTCTTGATTTCAGTTCAGGTCATGATCTCAGGGTTAGGGTTAAGTGGGATCAAGCCGCGTATCAGACTCTGGACTCAGCAGGGAATCTGCTTCTCTCCTCCCTCTGACCCTCTCTCCTGCTCTCATGCGTGCTCTGATACATAAAAAAATCTAAAACAAAAATATCCAAGCCCGGCTCTGAGTGTGGTTTTCTGTAGCAACTCTTGCACCTCAGACCAGCCCGCAGTCTGCTCATGGATGGAGCTCTGAAACGGCCAAGATGATCCTAGGCATCGTAACTCTGGTAAATTGATAACAATTGTGGATGGTTTGTGTAGGCTCAACATCTCCCTTTTTTTTTACTCTGGCGGGGAAATGAGGGATTCTCTTGGGAGTGGATAGTCAGTGAGTAAATTCCTCTGTGGTCCCAGGCCTTCTAATTCTTGCTTGGAAACAGACATGCTAATGATAACGCCTATGCTGCAGGCCGGGGGTAATAGGGCCCACGACACACCATTTGAGAGAAAGATTTGGGCCCCATCCTTCCCATTATGTTCCAGAAATCCTCACTCGGGCAAATGGACCCATGTCACGGGCTATCACTTCTTGGCTATGTTTTAGTGGGATACCAATCCACAAGGCACTTGCAGGTAAGGGAGTCAGTGGGTAGTTCCATGGAGGATGGTTAGACTGATCTTCTGGCAGAGAAAGCGACAGAAAAGCTGGCTTTGACTCCAGAGAAAGGGCGTGCAACAAAGCAAAGAAACTGAGGATGGTGGACAGCGTGGAGTTCTGGTTATCTTTCATTCCGAAGTGTGCTTCAAGGCCACCGCTGAGGAGGGCTGTGAGGTCTACAGCTGACCCGCACGGCAAACGAGGGCCCCTCGGCTATGCCTTCAAACCTCTGCTTTAAAGCCATCAACAACTCTGTTCAAATACTTCGGAAGATGTTATTAACATTTCCTACTAACCAATCACAGATGCTGAACCTTTATAATTTCTTTTTTTCTTCACTCAAAAAACACTTATTAAGCGTCCATCATATGCCAATTTGGGAGTAGTAAGAGGGCCAGTAGTAACTCCTGTCCTCAAGGAAGGTAAAATCGACTAGGTGGGTAGAATATGCACACGAACACAAACCTCCTCTGAAGATTACTCACCAAAGCTTGTCTACCTCAAATACTTCAGTCACTTATGGCTGCCAGCATTTGGAAGAGTATCTAAACATGTAACAACTGAGGTCTTTTCTTCTCTGCAGGAAGGCGCCGGGGTAATCAGGACCCCTGACTGTTATCTCTTTGCTGATGCACAGTATGGGACAAACTGACTGTCAAAACAGGCTCTTGTCTAAAGGGCACAAGAAGCTTCTAGCCCAATGTGAAAACCAACTTCTGAAATACATTTTAGAAATAAAATTCCAGATTTCATTGCTCGCTTCTCTTTTTTTTTAGATTTTTTTTTTTTTTTTTTTTTTGGTTCTCTCGCATAAGATGAGACTATTCAACATAATGCAATATAGCTATGGCTCACAATAATAAAAAACACAAATCAAGGACATCAAAGGACAACTGATTTTTAAAAATGGTTTTGGGGCGCCTGGGTGGCTCAGTCTTTAAGCATCTGCCTTCGGCTCAGGTCATGATCCCAGGGTCCTGGGATCGAGCCCAGCATTGGGCTCCCTGCTTGGCGGGAAGCCTGCTTCTCCCTCTCCCACTTCCCCTGCTTGTGTTCCCTCTCTCGCTGTCTCTCTCTCTGTCAAATAAATAAATTAAAAATAATAAAACTAAAAGATGGTTTTAAAAAAGCAATTAAAGGGCTCCTGGGTGGCTCGGTTGGTTCCAAGTGTCCAGCTCCTGGTTTTGGCTCAGGTTATGATCTCAGGGACGTAAGACTGAGCCTGAGTTGGGCTCCGTGGTCAGTAGGGAGTCTGCCCAAGATTCTCTCTCCCTCTCCCTCTGCCCCTCTCCCTGCTGTGTGTGCACTTTCTCTAAATAAATAAAATCTTTTTTAAAAAAGGGCAATTAAAGAACTATTTAAACCAGTAATTTCCCAAACATTTCTAATTCCTGTTTAATACAATCCTGTCAGGTAGGCACTGCTGGCTTCATGTAATAGATGAGGAATCTCAAGTTTGGGAAGTGAAATGATTTATTTAAGACACAGCTCTTGCACTAAGGAGGACACAATCTTTGACTGTGCTCTCCTTGTTTTACTCATTCAATCAGCTGCCGTGTATTCTGTCTTGTGTATTCTACTGTGGCAACTTCTCTTCCATTCATCCCTCCTCTATATAACTGCTGCAGCCCCCTGATCCAGAACCCCGGAAGACTCTTTCCTAACCGGTCCCCCTGCTTCTCCCCCTCATCTGGTATAGGCAACACATTGGTCTTCTGGAAGCACAGCTCTGCTCACTTCCATTTCCTGGCTCAAAAACCTCCGATACGGTCATTTCTCAGCCGGGCATTCAAATACTCTTCCCAATTTGCACTCAAGCAACTTTTCTTCCACTTTATTTTCCTCTGTATCCACCAAACACCCCAAGCTTCAGCATGCTGGAAAATGGAAACTGCTTTTATTCAAAGACATTTGACCTTGCCCATCTCTCTAACTCTGCTTTGAGAAATGACTTTCCTAATTCTTCCCATCATGTTCTAATTCTGTGCATGTTCCAATTCTAATCACTCTTAATAGGAGGACCAGATCAATGCCACGCCTCTAGAAGCCTCAGCTTCTCCCTCCTCAGACCTCCCACCTTATCTCCTTTAACTACTCCCGACCACCTGAGAAACAGTCACTGAGTAACTGTTAAATGCCAGGCACTGTGGTAAGTCAGAGAATGCAAAGATGAACTAGAAGACCTTTTACTTACAGTTTAATTAAGGAGACAAAAGGGAACGAAAAACAACATCTTGTAAGTTCCACAAAAAGCGGTCAGCTCAGGAGTCTACCTGACCCCTCAATGAAGGACAAGCTTGGCTTTGCCTAGGAAACTGAAGCATGGCTTCCCGGCAGAGCTGACGCTTGAGTTGGGCGGAACGAGATGCACAGACGCCGGCTCTCGGGACCAGTGCACATACATACACCGTCTCCTGTCGCTGAGCTGGAGTTGGGGATTCTAGTGGCAGAATGGAGAGAACGGACTCTGAATTCCCCAACTGTAAAACCCTCACATACGCGAAGGACTAGTTTATGAACCAAAATAAAACAAGTGTTTGTGGAAGCAATGTTTAAACAAAGTGTTACAGAAATTTAAGGTATCATTTCTTTGTAAATAACAAAGCTTCCCATCTACCTTTTGAATGTAATTGGCCATAGGAATTACCGGATCCATTTTAAGAAACATGCTAGTAGAGAGTAAAAGTTTAACAGAATAATCTATAATGTTGTGAAGTCTAAGTTTAATGACGTACTGCTCTACTGTTCGGGCTCTCCCTCTAAACATGCGTCCCCCCAAAACACCCACACATTCACAACTTCCAAAGGCAAATGGCTTAAGAGCAGTGAATTCACACTCCCATTTAAATGTACACTTAAAACATGTAAGAAGCATCTTCAACCAGAGCCTCCTAATAATTTCCCATTTTATTGTTAGCAACTTCCTAAAATTATAGAACTTTTGCCACCTCTGTTTGTAGACACAGCTCAAAGGATTTCCCATTTCCTCCTCAGCACCAATAAATTCCCAGTCCACACACACGGCTTCCTAATCTTATTTCAGTATTTCTTTAGGAACTCAAACTGGTCGATATAATGCAAAATCATGTAGTGAATAGTTTCTAACGGGGATGAGGAACAGAAGTCGTCACCGTATATATTTATATTAAGGAAAAGAACTTGCCCTTTACCCTGCCGTTAGAAACCTAGAATCCGGGCGTCTGAAGCAATGGGAGATGGTGGCAGGAAGGGACGACAAGCAGAAAGAGAAGCAGGCCGTGGGGAGGAGAGGCGCCGTGAGTACGGCGAGTGCCATGACAGGACTCAGGGCGGGCGCTGCTGGCTCCAATGGTGTCAACGGGCCAGTGACTCCTCTCCCCAAACAAGACAGGGTAAGAAAGCTGGACAAAAATTGCCCAACAGTCATTTCACATTCTTGAAATCAAAGACAGATGATAGATAAATTTCTTGAAAAACTGGTAGAGTTTAGGGTAAGACCAGCAAGAGGCCACAAACACTGCCTGCGGCGACTCCAACACATTCTCTCTGTGGGAGAACTTTGTTTTTATCAGGCCAGGGCCAGGGCCATGAGAACAGCTAGCAGCTATGCTACCCAAAGGGGTAAACTCAATTTGCGGCATTTGGGGCAGGGGTAGAGTGGGTGGTGGGGGGATGGGGGATGGGCAGTAGAAAACCCACAGCTCTGTCGGCTAAAAGTGGCAAGTCTGGTAGGCCCGAAGGGGAAATACAGTTCTTCTATCTCGAGCTTGTGTTCTGACTGAGGTGAGTGGTGGAGCAGCCAGAAACATGAGGGGGAGATCCTGGAAAGGAGAGAACCACCGAGGAGCTGGATAGATATGCCCTCCTCACATCTGTGGCCAGTGGTGAAACTACAAGCATGAGGACAGGAGACATGAGAGAGCCCAACGGTGAGAAAAAGCCAAGCAGACCTGAGAACTGACTGAACTTTGAACTATTCCCAACTCACAAACAGATGAATCAACAGAGGGTAGAAGCTTTACAAGTTTGAGGTGCTTCAACACAACCTCTATCCAAATCACCGGCTGACCACCGAGCTACAGAGACACAGGGTTAACGCCTGGCCAGGCTAAAAAGTAAAAATGAGAGGGGAAAAAAATCACTAAGATTTTGTGCAGAAGCAGCAGTGGCTGCACACCATCGAGAAGTCACCGTCCACAGTTTAAGTCAAGCAAATTACTTAAAATATACACGTATACACATAACTTACACCTCTAAAAAAATGTAACACTTCAGAGCTGCTGAAATATATTACTAAAATGTCCAGGTTATTAAAAAATTACAAGACCTGTAAAGAAACAGGAGAGTTTGGCCCAGACTCAAGAAATGGACCCTTGAGTGGGTCTGGATGTTGGACTCAGCAGGTGACTTCAAAGTGGCAATTACACATGTATTCAAAGAATGAAAGACATGTGATGACAAGGAATCTCAACAGAGAAACAGAAATCACAAATGAGAGTACTAGAGTTGGAAAGTATAGTAACTGAAATATAAAATCACTAGATGGGGTCACGAGCTGATGCAATGTGGCAGAACAAGAGTGAGTGGACTGAAAGAGACGTCAACAGAAATTCTCCAATCTAGTGAACAGAAAGAAAAAACATCAAAGAAAAATGAACAGAACTTTAGATTCTGTTTTGATTCAACTCAAAGACAAATAAACAAAAAACCAGAACTTGAACCTGTGGGGGACTGACATCAAATTCCCAACATATTTGTGGTGAAAGTCCCAAGAAGAGAAGAGAAAGAGGACAAACAGTTGAAGAAATTGTTCCAAAACTTGCCAAATTTGATAAAAAATATTAATCTACGGATCCAAAAATCCCAACAGATTCCAAGTATGATAAAAACGAAGAGATCCACATCAGAGTCAAACTGCTCAAAGCCAAAGATCAACTAAAAATCTCGAAAGCAGCAAGAGAAAAGCAATTCATCACAGAAAGGGAAACAGCAGGATGAATAGCGGGCTCCTAGAACCAGCTGGCTCTTGTCAGAAGCCAGAGGGCAGTGGGGTGACAGGTTTAAAGTGCTGGAGAGTGGTGAAAAAACAGTCAACGAAGAATTCTACAGCGAGCAGAACTAGTCTTCAAAAATGAAGACAAAATAAAGACATTCCTAGATACACAAAAACAGAAAATTTTTTTCAAACAGATCTAGTCTACAGAAAATACTGAAAGATGTCCTAGGGGCTGAAAGGAAATGATATCAGAATACCACTCAAATCCATAGGAAGATTCGAAGATTACTGAAAATATCTGAGAATATTTGATTTGAGAATATAAGATTCTTTAAAGTAATAATTACAAATATTGTTGCATTTCTAATATATATTTGTCTCCATCAATACTTCTTATCTATTTTGTCTGATATTAATATAATCACTTCAGGTCTCTTACGATTACTATTTGTATGACATCTTTTTCCTTCATTTTAGTCTCAAACTCTTTGAATCTAAAGTGTGTCTCTGGTAAAAAACATACAACTGGATCTTACATGTATAATGTAGATGACAATAACAGTACAAAGGATGGTGAGGAATGAAGCTATATTAGACCAAAGCTGCACTATTTTACCAGAGTAAGACACACATACACGTGGGTGTGCACCCACAAGTAAGCAAGCGAGTACACATATCAGTAAGTTATGATAAGCTGAAGATGTAATCCTTGATCAAGAACTAAGAAAATATAAAAATAACTATACAATAACTAATTAAAAAATCACAAAGGGATTTAAAAGGTACAGTTAAGAATTATTTAACAGAAATCAGTAAAGAAGGAACAGAGAAACAATAAAAGATAGGAGACATAAAACAAGTAGTTAAATGGCAGGCATAAATCTACCCATATTTACAATTACTTTAAATGTAAATAGGCTAAATGCTCTGATAAAAAGGCAGTCATTTTCAGATTGGTTAAAGATTCAATTTTTTTTTTTTTTTTTTTACCAGACACACACCTTAGATTCAAAGATTTGAGACAAAAATGAAGGAAAAAGATGTCATACAAATAGTAATGGTAGGAGAGCTGAAGTGACTATATTAATATCAGACAAAAGAAACTTAAGAAATAATGACAGAGATGGAGGAACATTTTATAATGAGAAAAGGCCAACTGGTTAGGAACAGTCTGTAGGAAAGACCATCTACTAAGCCTTAAAATAAGTCTCAGTGTTTAAAAATTGAATCATACAAAGTGTGTTCTCTCTCTACAATGTGATTAAATTATAAATCAAGAAAAGAAAGCTGGGAAATCCTCAAACATTTGGGAAGTAAGAAACACATGTCTATGTAACATAACCCAGGACCAAAGAAGAAATCATAAGGAGAAATTTAAAAATATCTAGAATGAAAACGAAAACACAATGTATCACATTTTATGGGAAGCTTAAGGGGAAATACATAGCTTTAAACACGTATCAGAAAGGAAAAAAAATCTAAAATCAATGATTTAAAGCTGCAACTCAAGAGACTAAAAATACAAACAAACAAAACAACAAACTAAGACCAAATCAAAGTCAAAGCTAGTAGAAGGAAGGAAATAATAAAGATCAGAATGGAAATCAATGAAATATAAAACAGAAAAACAACAGTTTTTAAAAAAAAAAAATCCATGAAATCAAAAGCTGGTTTTCTGGAAAGATCTGCAAAATTACTAAACCTTAGCTAGACCGACCAAGAAAAAAAGCAAGAAGGCATAATTGCCAAAATCAAGAATGAAAGAGGGACTATCACTACGGATGCTATAGAAATTAAAAAGGATTATATGGGATTATTATTATAAATAACTTAGTACCAACAAAATAGACAATTTAGTTGAAAAAGAAAAATTCCTAGAAAGTCACAAATTACCAAGATAGATTTGATGTGAAACCGAAAGTAGAAATAAAAATAGGAAAAGGACAAATAACCAGTAAAGAAATAGACTTAGTAATTAAAATACTTGATAAAGCCGCAGATTTATAATTTATTCCTTCTTTGCACAGTGGTTCTGGTAAGACTATGAGTTCATAATCATTTGAGTGATTTGGAAATGCAGCCAAGATAACAGCCAATATATTCATGATTCTAGAACAAATGCTACAGAATCCTCATCTGTTACCCATCACGCTTACATCTTCCTAATAAATTATCTACTCTAGCCCATTACTTACGAAGTATAAAATTATGTGCTTATGTATAACTGATCAACACTGAAAAGATAACATGTTTTCAAGGAAAGAATGGATTTCTTTGTGCCCTGATATCTAATAAAAGAAAATGGAAAGTATTTGAAGGTTAAATCCATCCTTATGCAACAAAAGCTTCCACTGTAAGGCTCTTTATTGGGAAGTAAATCATATCAAGTGGTTAAAAGGCTGAATAAAGCTCTCCTGATAATCTGAAACAGGAAGGGCAAAAAGAAATCTAAAAACCAGACACAGATCTTTCTATCCAGAGTACGGAACATTTTTATCTTTGGAGACAGACCAACAATCCCGCAGACAATATGACTTCCTGTGTATTGATATATATGTGATATATACCTACTGGATGATGTTTGACATTTCTTTTACTTTAGCAAGTTAGTAGTAAGAGGCAAAGCCAAAGAGGTCAGCTGGGGCCCGGGATTAGTAAACCAAGTACCAGAGTTTGGATTTTATTGTAAGTATGTGAGGGAACCGTTAGAGTTAAGCAGAAAAGTAACATTATTTGCGTGAGAAAACAGAGCACTGTGTTGGCCGCTGTGTGGGGAAGGGATAGTCAGGCAGGTAGCAGTAACGCAGGAGAAATAAGCCATGAGGTCTGGACCCAGGATGGGGATGACGACGATCATACCATACATGACTTCTACTCTTTTAAATCTCCTGGCGGCCAGTGGAGGCAGGGAGTGCTGTCTTCCTTTTCTAGGTACAGGTATGTATTTGCTGCCACTGAGCGAGCCAACACAGAAAGAGGTTAATGAAGTCATGCTGCTAAGTAGGGGCCAACTCAAACCCAAGAAATCTGGCAGGAGTGCCAGATTAATTAATCGTGTGCACCATCCATAACGCGAACGTTATGGTTACTAGACTTGTAAATGCACTGGACGTGGAGAGGAAGGAAAGAGGGAAGACTCCTAGGTTCTGCTTGAGCACCAAGGTGAATTTAGTAGTATCATATAGAGAGAGGACATTAAGTAAGAGGAAGGGAGTCCTAGGACCCAGGCCTGGAACGCTGCAACATTTGAAAACTGAAGAGGGGCGTGTGGGTGGCTCAGTCTGCCTTCGGCTTGGATCATGATCCCAGGGTCCTGGGATTGAGCCCCACGTGGGGCTCCCTGCTCAGCGGGGAGTCTGCTTCTCCCTCTCCCTCTGCCCCTCCCCCTGCTTGTGTGCTCTCATGCACGCGTGCACTCTCTCTCTCTGTGTCAAACAAATAAATAAAATCTTTTAAAAAAATAAATAAAAACCGAACAGAGGGAGACTCCTGGGTGGCTCAGTCGGTTAAGCCTCTGGCTCTTGGTTTCGGAGGGGGGTCATGATCTCAGGGGTGTGGGACTGAGCCCTGTGCTGGGTTCTGTGCTCAGCAGGGAGTCTGCTTGAGATTCTCTCTCCCTCTTCCTCTGCCCTTCCCCCTACTCCTGCGAGTTCTCGCTCTCAAATAAATAAATCTTTTTAAAAAAATAAATAAAAATTTAAAAAATTAAAAAAACAAAAACAAAAAAAAACTGAACAAAGAGATAGGAACCAGCAAAGGGGACTAAGAGAGAACTTCCAGTACTTATGAGGGAAACAAGGAGTGTCCCGAGAGCAAGAGACTGAGTATGTCAAGGAGGAGGGGGGAGGCAGTGTGTGGAACGCTGCTGAGACTGTGTACCGTGACAACACAGGAGGGACCACAAGATGTGGCGGCACGAAGCTTCCTCGTGAAACTGACCCAAGCGCGCCCTCGCCACGGCGCTCACCTTGTGTCGTCTGTCCTGTCTCTAGACCCTAAGCTCCCGGGCAGAGACGGTGAGCTTGGATTCTAAGTCCCCAACTTCTACTCCCAACGCAGGGGGGAGAAATGAAATTACATAAATGCTACGTAGTGTCATGTGGATGCCAAATGAATTCAAAGGGTTTTGTGGTGTGATGATTCAGGTGAAGATTTCAGTACGGCGGCAGGCACGCCTCCGTTTCCCACCTCGCAGTTCACATACCGTGAGAGATCCGTTTTGTGTGCTGGGTGAGTTGCTACTCTGCTCGCCGTGGGCTTGCGTACTTCCGTAGAGGGTCAGGTTATGCTCACTGGTCTGGCCGGCATAGTCCTGAGTGTGTGGCACTCCATATTCTGTGGGAATTCCATTCTGTGGAGGTGGTGGAAACGGGATGGTAGTAAAAGGCTGAACCATTGCGTCAGGAGTTGTTGTTGGCTCCTGGTTACCCTAAAACAAATAGTGGAAGAGAAAATAAGGAGAAAAAGTGACTTTAAGTTCTTATTACATGACTGTTTTTAAGATGAGCATACAAAATTCTCTGAATACTCTCTTTGCTCCAGTGAAATGGAAGGCTTACTGCCTCAGGACTGGGGCAAACACTGCCAGGCACAGAGATGTATGCACACAGCCATGCACACATACACCCAACTTTGGCCAATCTGTGGTCCATGACCATATTAAGGTTGATTAGTTACCAAAAAGTCAAACAATTTCCTTTAACCCAAGTTTTAAAAAAATGCCAGGAAATTTCTCACACAAGAAGAGTTTTAAGAGTTGGAATTAGTTTGGGCCATTTGTATTTTCTTCAAGACACTCTATCCCTTTATAGAGATTCAGGGAAAAACAAAGCAATTTCATTAAATTACAATTCGTAACAATATGGTAGGATATGGTAGGGCGACATTAGAAATTAAGTTCTCAAAACAAGACAACATAGATCTCTAGATTTTAAGAGCACAGAGTTCAGAAGAAACTTTATTATTAAAAAATTAATGTCTGATTTCAAGATAGAGATTTATTTAAGTCTCGGCTACTAGTTAATAGTTAAAAAAAAAGATTCCTTAAATTACAAATATTAGAGATACACCCAAAAAAATCCCCAGATGAAAAAGTTTAAGAGTTCTTCACAATCACTGTGAGCTTTATAAGGCTAATAAGCACAGCAGGGCACCTCTCCATGTGATTACCATTCCCAGATGCTTACCTGGAATTCACTGTGATATCTGAAATATCAATAAAGAGTATGCAGGAACTACAGGGAATTGAAGGAGCCATTGTGGCTCCAAAGCCCCTTTCTCACTTCTGTCCTAAGTTCAGATACAAAAGAGTTTGAGTCTCGCATCTCCTCCCCAGTCTCCCATTTTATTCCATAAAAAGCAAAGCCATTATTTTACTGAAGATCCGCAAGTCTGCAAAGCCTTGGGCCACTGTACTTCTGTGAGTAGTTGGCAGAGATGGATAAATGCTTCAGAATGTCAGCACTTTGATAGGCCCCCCCACTCCTATTTTAGACATCGTATCATTAGGTAATCAAAGCAAATCTGGGTTTCTGTCACCTGGTTTCCTCCTACTCGTGAGCATCACTCCCATCAGGCAAGGGAGCAATAATTCCTTTCTCTCTCAATCCCAATTATCCTTCTTCCCCCTCAGTTCAAGAGGGGATTCTCTATCCACTGAGAGCTACAGGAAACGAACAGGAACTTTCAGCAGCATTTTCTAAACATCATCCCAGGCTTTCGACACTAACTTGATGGCCATTAAACTCATATGTATCGCAAACAAAATGAATCGAAAGCTGCAGAAAGATCTCACAGTATTTTTAAAGAAAGGTTCTGCCATCATTGCTACAATCAGGTCTTCTGCATAAAATGAAACAGAACAAATGTACAAAGGCTGTTATAAATGGAGAAATACGTGATCATGGACTGGAAAGCCTGGTATTCTTAAGAGGGCCACACACCCCAAGTCCCACAAACTCAATCAAAATTTCAGATATTTTTGCAGAAACTGACAAGATGTTACTAAAATTTGTATGGAAATGCAAACAGCCTAGAAAAGCCAAAGCAATTTTTTTTAAATTTTATTTTTATTTTTATTTTTTTTTATTTGACAGAGAGAGAGAGAGATCACAAGTAGGCAGAGAGGCAGGCAGAGAGAGAAGGGGAAGCAGGCTCCCCGCTGAGCAGAGAGCCCGACGCGGGGCTCGATCCCAGGACCCTGGGATCACGACCCGAGCCGAAGGCAGAGGCTCTAACACACTGAGCCACCCAGGCGCCCCAAGCCAAAGCAATTTTGAAAAAGAACACAAACTGGACTTATACTACCTGATTTCAAGACTTATTACAAAGCTGCAGTAATCACAATAGTATGGTACCAGCTTAAAGACAGATCAACGAATGAGCAGAAAAGAATCCAGACAGATGCATGCATATACAGTCAGTATTAAGTCATCAAGTCAGTTCAGGAGGAGAAAGGAAAGCCTTTTTAACAAATAAAAAACTGAATACCCAGTGGAAAAAAAATTAACCTCAACTCGTCCCATATATGCAAAAGTTAAGTAGAAAGAGATAACAGACCTAAATATAAGAGTGTTTTAAAACTCTAAAACATCCAGAAAAAAATAGAGGACAATTGTCTCAATATTGCAATAAACAAAGGACTCTTTGGTCATAACAAACAAGAACTACTAAAGAAAAAATTGATAAACCGAACTTTATCAAAATTTAAAAATTTCTTACTCTTTGAAAGGTTACCACTAAGATAATGGAAAGACAAGATGAGAGACTGGGAGGCAGCATTCACAGTACACATACCTGGCAAAGAACACACATCCAGAATCTACAAAGAATTGTTACAAATCATAATGAAAAAAACAAAGCACCTTTTTTTTTTAGATGGGTTAATGACTTTAACAAACTCCCACAGATATACCAATGGGCAGAAAATACCCGACTGTGTGGCTCAACATGAGTTATAAGGCGTATGAAATTAAAACCAAACAAGCTATCACTTTGCACCCATTAAAAGCGTGACAAGACTGAACACCGAATGTTGACCAGGATGTAGAACGAGAACTTTCATATACTGCTTGTCGAAGTGTAAAACAGTATATCCACGTGGTAGAACTGTTCTGCAGTTTTACTTTTTTAAACAGTTAAAATACTCCTTATAGTCACCCCAAAGAAATAAAAGCGTATGTGGACAAAAACACGTGTACAAGTATGTTCATGGAAGCTTTATTCATAATAGCCCCAAACTGAAAATGACTGTACTGAAATCAACAGGAACATGCATAAACAAATTGTGGTTTATTCACAAAATGGAATGTTACATAGCTTTAAAAAAAAAAAAAAGAATAAACTACCAACAACATAGGTAAATCTTAAAGATGTGCTGAATGAGATACAAAGCTATTGTAACAGAAGTGAGGAAGTAGTAGTTTCTTTTTTGGGGGGCAGCGAGTGATGATGGAGATGTGGAACATTCTAGGATGGAACACTCTAGGATGACAGAAATGTTAAATTACTTGTTAAGGATGATGGTACCAAGTTGGTAAAATTCATTAAGCCAAATACTTGATAAATATGTCACTACATGTTAATTATAACAAAGGAAAAATAAGGCAATAAAAAGAATGGCAAACATTAAGCTGTGAAATACTTGTCATCATTACAAATCACCGTCCCTATGACTCATTCTACACAAAATAAGGTGACAAACCTGAAATGGAGATAAAGAGAACACAGAGACAACTATAGCTAAGTACTTAGAAAAGCCCACAAAATTAACTACAAATGAGCAGACCTAACAATAAAATTTTGTCATATTGATACATTAACTATTTCACAACCAGCAGTAATCAGTTATTCAAAAGGTCAACAAAATGTATAGGATGAAACACACGATGTAGGATATAAAACAAGGCCTGAATAAACAGAGAGATGTATTTTGTTTCTGGAGTAATGCTTCATATAGAAATGTTAATCCTTGCTAAAATAAAATGTATACCTAATGTCATTTTTAAAGACTTTATTTAGAGAATACGTGAGGGGGGGGCAGCGGGGGAGGGAGAGGGAATCTTAAGCAGACTCCCTGCTGAGCGCGGAGCCTGCCATGGGGCTCAGTCTCATGACCCTGAGATCCTGACCTGAGCCAAAACCAAGAGTGCGATGTTCAATCCACAAGCCACCCAGGCTTCCCTAACTACTGTCGTTTCCAATCAGAAGCAAACAGAGCCTCGGGGAAGAAAACAGGACTAAATGTAATTCTAACTGGTACGTGAAAAACTACTACGAAAGTTTGGAAAGGAGAAAAGCTATGAAGTGGAGCACGCTCTATCGTACAGTAAGACCTGCCATAAAGCTACTGTGATAAAACACTAAGAATAGACACAGTGATTAACGGAACACTAACTATCCCGAAACGGTTTCAAATTTATACAGAAAATTAATAGAAGATAAAAGTAGCATTTCACTTCAGTGGGGAGAAATTGTTTATTTATCACAGAGGATTTGTAAAAGTTGGCTACCCACCAGAAAGAAAATAAATGAGCCCCTTCACAGTGTATGCTCCATATGAGAAAAATTCAAGAAGGAATAAAATCTAAGAGAACAATGAAAACTATGAAAATATAACAAAACTTGGGAGCATAACTAGGGTTGGGGGAGTCTCACTTAAGATAGGAAGGTAGGAAACCTAAATACCAGGAAGGAGAAAAAGGACCGACATGGCTGCAGAAGTTAGGAAGGAAAGGGGTGGGGGGGGGGGGGGAAGAGGGAAGGCAAGGGAAGAGGGGAAAATGGCCTTTAAAGTCAAAAGAAAAACCAACTGGGGTAAAGAATTGCAACAGATAAGGCAGACATTGGGTTGTCATCACTAACGTAAGAGTAGGTTACACAAATTGACAAGAAACACACAGAACAGAAAAAGGCAAAGAACTTAACTGAACAATTCACAGATGATGAAATAAAAGGTTCAATCTCACTAACATATGGAAAAACATATTAACAGCAAAACAAGTCCAATTTTTAGTCATCTAATCAATAAAATTTTTTTTAAAAAGTTTAATTGAGATATAATTGACCTAACACAATAAACTGCATCTACTTATTTATAGCATAAGTGCGGACATATGTACGCGCACTCATGAAGTCATCACCACAGTCAAACTTGTGGGCGTATCTACTCCAAATCCCCAAGTTTCCTCATGCTCCTAATAACAAACATGTATTACTTTTGTAATAAAGCCTACCAAGTATTTTTTTTTTAATATAAAAGAGGATGACAAGAAAATGTAATCAATAAGAGGAAGCTGATACACTGAATGAAGTGCTGAACGATTATTTCTGGGCTATCCTTCCTGGGCTCTGGTAGCCCAGAAAATGGTAGTGACATTATCTAGAGACAAAATTCATAACTGGCTTTCATTTTCAAAGTATACAGCATCAAAATTCAGCTGTCTCCAGTGTCCAAGAATCATCTTGGTGTTAAGGTGTTAATCATCAGCGGTGTTAAGGACTGCTTTACATAAAAATCTTTCCTTTGTTTAGGTTTTAGAAATTAGGCTATGAAAACCTTAAATTTTCACCCGTAATTTTTTAGGAAAAAGGTCTATCTTTGTCACCCGTCACCACGTAAGTTCTTTTTGTGATCTCCAGCCTAGAGTATCGTATATAACTTCTCCTTAGCCCTTCTTCAAGTTACACAGGGCTATATGCACATCCACCTGCCTGCCTGGGCCCCCTGCATGAAGCACACTGCTCAGAAGCCCTCATGGGATTTACTGGCCTGAAGTCAGATATGAAAGAGAAAACTCAAATTCAGGTGGATCGGCGAATGCAAGAGAGCAAGAGCACCAAAGGTCTCTGTAGAGCTATACCGTCCAACCCCAGGCATAAATAGAATCTTACAGTATATAAGAAGGGTCTACTAAATAATCGATAAGGCTAAAAGACACTGCTTCCCAATTATGATTAAACACAGCAAAAGGACTTGCTTTCCATACTCCAACTTGGCCCCTTGCAGACTCCTTCCTACTCTGGCCTCCATTCGCCCCCAACCCAACCATGCTGCGAGTGAGGATGAGTTCACAGTACTGGCTCTCCCAGAGCGGTAGTCTTTACAAGGCTGGCTCAGTCAACTGGACCAACACATCAATTAGCAGTGGGGGACAGGGGGAGAAAGGTAAAAACATTTTATAGGATCTACTTGTAGCCTTGACACTTGGTGTTTTGAAGAAATACAAGGCAGGCAGAGGCTGAACTATATTTCCTGAAATAAAGGAAATGTAAACCTTTGTTATGAGGCCAAAATGAAATTCTTAGCAGATTATTTTATTCCTTATAGGAATTAAAAAATTTTTTTTCAAAAAACACATTATGTTTCTATATTAAGGGAATGAAATTGGAATAGGAGTGATTTTGCATTTTATTTCATACACTTTATAATGTCTGAAAATATCCCCAATAATTTATGATGATGACGATGATTGTAAATGCTAAATGGTTTCAGATTTCTATTAAATTCCCAGGCTATACTCCAAAGTTATAAGTTCAGAAGAGAAATATGATGGCCCCCAGGCAAACTATGAGATAATAGTTCACATGGTCATTTCTAAGCAAGATTTTACCTCTTTGTTTAATATGAAAATGTTTTGTTTTTAAAATCATAGGTTAAGTAGCTTAGGTATATATCACCTGAGAAAATGGGTTATTAACTTTTTCCTTGTAGTCCACAAAACTAGACATAATTTCTCTTTTACCTAATTTAGCAGTCTATAAATTTTCCCTTCCATGAGATGAACAGACAATACGGAGTACTAAATGCAAATAAAGTTTGTACCTCACTTAATAAGAATCTAATAAAGATTTAATTTTAACTCCTTTCTTCCCTAGAATATAAACTGTGATTTTATGTGAGAGATGAGAAGAAAAACAAACCGCATTTCCTGTTAGTTCTTATCAGTACATCCCAGGAAAACGGAAGCTCTCTGGAAGCAGGAGTGCCCACCACACAGAGCGCCCCGCTCCAGAAGAAGCCCTCCCAGGACTGACCGTTCTGCACCCCAAGGATTCCAGTGTCTGCCGACTTCACGCCTCCCTCACAACCACACTAAAATGCCAGCTTCCCTGAACGCTACTTAAAATCTCAACCCCCATTTCTCTCTGGCCTCTGAGCTCTAATAATACTTCATTTATTTCGTCCCCTCCATGAGAACACGAGCAAGAGGTTTTGCCTGTCTGGCCCGCAGACACGTCCCCGGCACCAAGAACCACACCTGGCACCGGGTCACACAGCACGACTCCTGCTTACGGGGCTCACACGAGCAGAATAATGAAGCAGAACATCTAAGACGAAGAGTGGTCCCCATCTTGTGGAAAGCTAACTGTGCGGACAGAGCAGGCTGTATCTAATCCTCCTAGGACCCACACGAATTTACTACAGGAATTGGCAGGGAATTATAAACAAAGCCATTCTTTGATTAACCGCCTTCCCATCAGCAACACTACTAAACAGTCATACCTTCCAAATTTCCAAAAAAAGCTACCTACATTTCTAACACTCTGGTTTAAAAAGTAAGAAGATGTGGCACACTCATAAATGAGAGGCAAAGTTGCTTTTCTAAAGTTATTTTTAAATAGAAGAAGAAAGGGGCGCCTGGGTGGCTAAGTCGTTAGGCGTCTGCCTTCCGCTCAGGTTATGATCTCGGGGTCCTGGGATGGCGCCCTGCATTGGGCTCTCTGCTCAGCAGGGAGCCTGCTTCCCCTCTCTCTCTGCCTGCCTCTCTGCCTACTTGTGATCTCTCTCTCTCTCTGTCAAATAAATAAATAAAATCTTAGAAACAGATACATGTGGGATGTAGCATTATTTGATATTTCAATAATTTCTCAACATACCAATTCCATGTCCTACCATATCACTATTGTTTTTTAAGATTGATTATTTATTTATTTATTTATTTATTTATTTATTTATTTGACACAGAGAGAAAGAGAGGGGGAGAAAGAGAGAGGGAACACAAGCAGGAGGAGTGGGAGAGGGAGAAGCAGGCTTCCCGCTGAGCAGAGAGCCCGATGCGGGGCTCAATCCCAGGACGCTGGGATCATGACCTGAGCAGAAGGCAGCTGCCCAACAACTGAGCCACCCAGATGCCCCTCACTATTGTTTTATCACCTACACAAAAGTTCAAGAAGAGAAATATTAACAGGACAAAAAAATAGTATTTTATTTCACACAGAATACAGGCCAGTGTGACTTAATTTTTAGGATGCCATTCTGATGAAAACTCAAGATGATGCCCCATAGGAAAGGAAAGTGGGGATATAATGACTGAGGATCAGGTTTTCAATGTATTATTCCCCAATACAAATTTGTTACATGACCTAGACACTACCTAAAAGATTATCAAATCCACCTGAGACCCAATGAATTTCACCCTTCACCAAGGGCAATGCTGAAGTACACAGAACATAATTTGAATCTCCGCTTTGTCATCACTATAGCTGTAAACACTTAGCTATGTTATTACCTACCTTTCCTGGGGTTCAGTTTCCTCCTCTATAAAACAGCAATGTTAATGCCACACATTGTTACAAAGAATTGTAAGATAAAATGTGAAGTGACTAAAACCCTATACTCCCCATAAAAATTGCTCTCAACCACTGAAAGCACCAGGCAGACTGGGGGACCAAACTTCCACAACTTAGCAAATGTTAAAATCCTACTAGATGCCACTGTTGTGGACCTTACATGAAATTACTGAAAAACCCATAATGATGTACAGTATATCATTAAGTATATCATCAGTATATCATTATTACAGTATAGACTGTATTTACGGGATAAAACAAACTACAGATATACAAAACTAACCGTAGCATAAGGGAAAACCACTAGCCAAAACAACAACAACAACAAAAAACAACCAACCAACCAAACAGAAGAGAGAGAGAAAAAAAAATCCACCAAAGTCATTTCTAAAGCGATCACTAGCTAAAAAGGCAGTGGGGATAGATATTTGAAATTCTATCTATTTCAATTCTAAGACATACTAGTACCTGCTATGGGTCCACAACTTGTGGGCACCGAAAACATCGTAACACAAGTTAGAAATCTGCCTTCCAGGAGTTTTCAATGACATTAAGGAGCCTACCATAAACTTCAGTACAAGTCAGAGCGCTACATCTGAGCCCCAAATTGGTGACACAAAGGTTCACCATCATCTACTAAATACATTCTTATTTCCTAGGCCCTCCCTCAACAGTATGTAGTAAATGCCTACATTTAATAAATGCTTATTAAGTATCTGCCAATACACTAAGCACTTTGTATGTATATACACACCACATACGGATTTGATTCTCACAGCTTTGTATGTATATACACACCACAAACGGATTTGATTCTCACAGCTGTAAAAGGTATTTCCATTATCCTCCTTTTACAGATAAGGAAACTACCATTTAAAAGGGTTAAGTACTTTACTGAAAAACCATTTGGCTAATAACTGGCATAAGGAGACGCAAATCCGAATCTAGGCCATCTCTCAAGCTGGTGTCGCGCTAGTCACTACCCCATGTGGCATCTCCAGCAGTGTCCGCAACCATTTTCCCCCCAGGGCAGAGCATAACAACTCCCAGCCATTAATTCTGTGTTGCAATGAGTCTAGACTTCTACACCCCGGACGTACGGTGCCTTCCCAAACCACGGCCGAACAGCTAGAGCATGGATCGATTTTGCTCCCCATGCTGTATCCTCTGTCAAGAATATTCATGCATAATGAAAACTTGGCTGGACATAAAGGATCAGCTCAAATAATCCCTTCTCCACGAAGCTATCCCTAGAAAGGAAGTATGGCATAAAGCAGGGGTCAGCAGACTTTTCCTGTAGAAGGCCAGATAATATTTTAGGCCTTGCAGGCGGTCTGATTTCTGACGCAACTACGGGCCTCCGCCGTCCTCGTATGAAAGGAGACACAGACACCATGTAAACGAGCAGGCATGGCTGTATTCCAGGACAACTTCATTCATAGGCACCGACACATAAATTCCATCTAATTTTCACATCTCAAGATCTTTTTCTTCTTTTGATCTTTTTCTAACCATTTAAAAATGTAAAAATCATTCTTAATTCAGGAGCCTTACAAAAACAGGCAGTGGGCCAGATGTGGCCTGTAGGCCATAGTTTTTTGGCCCCTGGTGTAAACGAAAGAGGTTAAAGTTTAGAGCCAAATAAGCTTGGGGTCGAATCCTGACTTGATAACCTGTTAGTTCTGTGACACTGAACAAGAAAGTAAGTCTCAGTTTTGTCAACTAGGACGGCTATGTACTGTGAGGCCAACATGAGACAAAGAAAAGTCCACAGACCGGGTCTACTAGAGCAGACTTGCCAGCAAGTGTTGCCTACCCATTTCCAGTTAGAAGAAATTCCTTCCTCTCCTGTATTCCCATAGCACTTAGCTTGCACTATGACTCTGTACGAGATCTATACATTCAAAGCCTTATACTTGATTTATCTACAGAAGTGTCTTATCTTTCCTACTAAAAGCTTCTTTATGGGCGCCTGGGTGGCTCAGTTGGTTAAGCGTCTGCCTTTGGCACAGGTCACGGTCCTGGGGTCTTGGGATGGAGGCCCATATCACATCGGGCTCCCTGCTCAGTGGGGAGTCTGCTTCTCCCTCTGCCCCTCCCCTCTGCTTGTGCTCTCTCTCCAATAAATAAAATCTTTTTTTAAAAAAAAAGCTTCTTCATGATGAGAGGGGACTGTTTTGTACATTGTAGAATCCCATACAGTGCATAATAAATATTAAGCATTAAATAAAAATTTTAAATGAAGGAGGATTAAGATGGAGAGTTACATGTATGCGCACCATAGCAAAATGCTTTGTTTGGCTAGAGCAGACAGCATAACTAATGAAGGATAATACATGCTGAAACAAATGTTATCTTGGGTTGACATCAAGTTGGAGAAGAATGATGGGGTAGGAAGTGAGAATTGGTAGAGTACCATCAGGAGAGAAAAGACTCGACATTCATGGGCTTGTGCTTTAGAGCCACAATTTCCTTCAATCCTACAAACACAAAAGTTAAGGATGACGTCTTTCTCCTTTAAACAGGTAATAACAGAGGCGATGCATTACCATGTATGGTCTTCTGGTATACAAATGTGGACTCTGCTAAATATTTTAATTCTAAATTCAAATACACAATCACAGTAAACAGTTCCCATCACACAGGAAAAATGTATAACCCGAAACCAAGTTTCAACCCTTTTATTGGTCAGTTTCCAATTGCAATCTTAGAGCTTCAACCAGTACCCAGTTATGGGTGATTTCCAAATATTTTTTAGGTCCAACCATGTCCTTTCTCCCATGCTTTCAGGGGAGGGAGAGTAAAAACAAAAACAAAAAGGAGCATGAGCCCGACAGACCTGAGTTAAAATCTCAATTGTACCTCTTACCAGATGTAGGATGAATTACATAAACCTTTCCAGCCTGCTTCCTCGTCTGCAAAATGGACTGTTTACTGCAGACGCTGTTGCGATGGATGCAATGAGAGCAAGTGAAACTATTAATATGGTACCAGGCGCCCAACTCGGTTAGGTCTCTTGTCCCACTTCTGGTTCTTCCAGCTGCACATTTCCACCTCAGATCCGATCCTTCCACCCTCGGTGTTTCACTTACACTACAAACTGTGTGTCCAAAAAGTGAGTTTATTACCGTCTTTTCATGTTTCTGCTGAGTTAATCATCTTTCCAGTCAAACATATTTACTTGGAAACTCTCCCTTAACCTTTATGATATTTTGCTCTATGTAGTGAGTATCCCAATATCCAAGTCCGTTGGATAGTGATGGTTTTAACCAGTATTTCCTGGTAATAAAGAATCGAAATAGGAGAATAACTGATTCCTAGCTTACGTAACGTTGACAGTATGCAGGATACGCTTAGGGGGTGGCAGTTAGAACAGAAACAAGAGCATAGTGGAGCATACTGGAGAAGACACATGGGCCCACGCAAGGCGAGTGGGGCAAAGGGAATGGAATCAAGAGATGCTGTGGAGGGAATTTAAGGAATGCGGCAACCAACCAGTTACAGGCAACGGGCAGAACAAGATGATTTTTTAAGACTTAGAGTCGCAGCCTCACTGTTCAGGACTTATTGACCCACTCACTTTGATCAATACTTTAAAGAAAAGTTTTCTCTTTACTTACAAGTCACACTACCTGGGGTAAAGGAGTCTATGTTGTTACTGTTTCTTTAGCATATTCTCTCTTACACTGAATTATTCTGAGTATTACTTGAATCCCTTTTTAATGGTGTTTAAGCAGCTACAACATGCTGGTCTTTTAACATCAGGGAGAGGGAAAGCACATAGGAAAAAAGATTTGCTTTTGTAGGACCAAAATTCAAAGATAAGAAAGGCATGTAAACTAATAATTATATCGATTTTCTTTGTGCTATAAATAAAGCATAAACTACAATAGGAGAGCACAGAAAGAATGGCCAAATGGAATTGCCTTAATTGTTCCAGGATAAATAAAGTCTACGTAATCTTGGAGAGAGAAGAGTATTTTTGTTTATATCTTCCCATTTATTTTTCAACTTCATTCTAATTTTTTCAGTTTGGTAATTCTGGGTCCCACGTATATACCCAATCTGCTCTCATGCTTCTAGTCAACAGGTGGCAACTCCTACCTCAAGAGAAAAGTTCCCAATCCCTGTGTTACATCTATGATCAGAATGAATCACTGATAAAAAGAGAGCACTATGAATTTTATAACAATTACCATCTCATTACTTAGGTAGAGCATCTTCTCACCAGTTTATCACCACGGCCAGTGTCACTTAGCATTTTCGTCATGCTGTAGAAAAATGGAAATTAATTCTCTAGCTTTGTAACAAAAAGAAAATATTTTTGCCTTTAAGTGTTTTACAAATTAGATCATTTGTATCCCCTGGACTTGCCTAGATAGGCTCAAATTTCAAACTCTACCTGCCTTTGTAAGAAAGTTTTACAAAAGTACTCCACTGACAGAACCTAAGCGAAGGCCGACCATTCTTCTGAGACCTTGTCCTGAATGGCGTCTGCCTGATGTCCATGACCCTATCACAGGAAGACAGAACACCGGATTGAAGATCATCAAGAAGCAATTAAAATAATTTTTTAAAGCTCTGGGGCGCCTGGGTGGCTCAGTGGGTTGAGTTTCTGCCTTCGGCTCAGGTCATGACCCCAGAGTCCTGGGATGGAGCCCCACGTCGGGCTCCCTGCTCAGCGGGGAGCCCACTTCTCCCTCTCCCTCTGCCCTCACCCCCTTTCCCCCGCTTGTGTTCTCTCTCTCACTCTCAAATAAATAAATCTTTTTTTTTTTTTTTTAATAATAATAAAAAGAAAGCTCTGTAGAGGAACGACAGACCAAGAAGATGATCTAGAGAAAAAAAATGAACGGAAGGATATGCACAAAGACAAAACAATGCACATTTACCAGACATACAGTGAAATGCATTCTAGAGTCTCTGTTTTCTTACACACTTAAAACAGGGCCACCCCAAATCTATGTCCTTTGGTATTTGAAATACTCTGTATTGAAAACAAATGTCCCCTCCGTCAATCTAAAAACAGTCGGGTTCTTTATTATACTACTGTCTCCTTTTGTTCTTCAAACTACCATAATGACCTGAGGGGAGGGCTGTAAAATGAAAGTGTTTCCATTTCTCATCTCAACAGTCTCACCCTCTGAACACCTAGCGCTGAAAGCATTAGTATCTAATAGTCCTGAAAATATTTCTGGTTGCAAATATAAGTTAGATCAAAGTCATGTGCTTTCTCTTTAGCAGTGACTATAAATCATACCCAGAGCGCGAAGATGTCAGACAGTCTGCAGGAAAATAAAAACTGGAAGGAAAAGCCTATATGTGGAGTCTCCCTGTAGTTTTCGGGTTCAGGTTCAGCTCCAACAGTTCACTCTTCATTTGGTTGTCTGTGACTTCTGTAGATGGCTGGGATCCCGAGGAAATTCACAACAACAGATTTAATGATTGTATGCTAATGATTATAGTAATAAAAACCCCATCACCAACTAAAATATTAAATTTAAGCTGAAGTATTATCTGATTCCAAGAAAGGAGTCTAGGGACCCTTCTATTCCTGCTACAGTCTCAACAAGATCACTCACCCCACGCGGGACCCACTTTCACTACACTCTGCCTTGCACACCCACAAACTCATCTTTTACCTGGTTCCTTGAGAGCAGAGATTCCCATATTTAATTGTGCATAACAATTACCCTGGGAACATGTTTTAAATAAAAAAATCAAGATTCTTTCCCCACAGATTATGATTCAGTGTGTTGGGAGGAAGCCCTGGTACTCCAGGTGGAGGTTGTTCGGGAAACACGGAGAAACACCGAGAGGCTTTGCTGGCATAACGAGAGAGCGCTGCAGTGGCAAGAGGTACTTCCAGAAAATGCCCTGAAGCATCTACACTTCCTAGAAGAAGGGCAGAGATTACAGAGGGAGGAAATTATGAGAGGAAGGTAGAAGTGGCCAGAAATGTAAGTCACCTGAAAGCAGAGGGACCTTCTTATACGGAACCCACAGACAAGAGAATCAACACTAGTTGTTTTTTAAATGCAAACCTACTGAAGTACAAGCCTAACGATGGTCCTTCTTTTATTTTTTTTTAATTTTTTTTTTAAGATTTTATTTATTTATTTGACACAGAGAGGGAGAGATCACAAGTAGGCAGAGAGGCAGGGGGAAGCAGGCTCCCCGCTGAGCAGAGAGCCCGATGCGGGGCTGGATCCCAGGACCCTGAGATCATGACCCAAGCTGAAGGCAGAGGCTTTAACCCACTGAGCCACCGAGGCGCCCCAATGGTCCTTCTTTTAGAGTAGGTATTACTGATGCACCAGGACCCAAAGCATGAGTGTGCTACAGCCACGTGGAGGGGAGATGGGAGTGCAGGAAGGGACCAAGCGCAATCCTGAGCTCTTGCAAACAAAGAATAAATAAAAGAGGAAATACTTCATGCTTAGAATAAAAGTAATTTAGAGGATCTGGTAATATGCAAGTCTAACGATAGATACAGGCTTGGCCAACAAGTCTACTACACACTTGTCTCCAAATCACTTGTCTTCAACACACACACACACACATACACACACACCCTTTCAAATTACTCAGAGAAAAGCCAGCCTGACCTCTCCCCTGAGGCTCAGTTCTGCCATCTCAAAGCAATGAATATTTAAACGGAAAAATAAATATTTCAGAACAAAGTCATTCAAACCAATAGTCTATTAGGTTAAAAATGAGAAACCCTGTAATAGTCTTAATGTCTCCAACCTCCTAAAAGCTCTCTCTTCTGTATCTTCTGTGAGCAGTATTTAGAACCTCAAACATCATGAATCATGTCTTCCATCCACAAGCGACAACAAGAAATACTCTGGTCCAGCTACCTGCTTCCTTGGAAACGTTAGGTCCCTATACCCAACATGGCTGGTTGTCTATTCTAGTCAATATAACTGATTTATACAATTCATGGGTGATTATACTTTTTCTTAACCAAATTTTCAGTACAATGTAAATTAACTTACTCTTAATTTTTGTCTTCATGGGCAATTAAGTTTGTATCCTCTATATGTTAAACTGCAATATCCTCGAAAAAAGCCGTAACTCAGGTTCAGAATAAAACATGAGCAAGATTTGGTAGTGCCTCCTGAATCAGAAAATACTGAATTCTTCTTTATAGACATTGCGTTGGACCTATTAGAGTTCACTTCTTCAAAATGAGTAAGTCATACAACCTACAGTAACAGACTGAATTTTTCCCCATACCCTTCCCCAAACAAAACTGCATTCGGTCTGCAAGCACAACGGCATGATGGTTTATATTTCCTCTCTTGGCTTCACCAGTAAAACCCCTGTGTAGATCAGGGGCTGAATCAGAGGCTGAATCACGGGTGCTTTGTCATCGCTTCCTCACCAAATAAATGGTAAGTGCACAGCAGGTGATCTTTAGAAAGTGTCTGCTAACTGAAGCAACCGGGTAGCGGAGTATGGGCTTCTGAGGCTGTAGTCTGTAAGAAACCTAAGAACCTCTCTTCCTGGATTTAGGAAGTCTGAAGAAAGTTCACCGCGATATCGAGAATTGTTCCTAAATATTTACGGCAGAAAACAAGTGATTACAGGTCTCTCAAATGCACACAATGACGGGCAGGCTGTGGGAGAATCCATGCCCTGTGCGCAGGAGACAGAGATAACAACAGTCTCTGCTCTCAGCAACTCCCATCCAGGCTGTTCCGAGAATCTCTCTTCTAGGAATTCTCCCTGTCTTGAAAAACCTCAACCTGATCGATTTTCAAGCAGCTCCCAGAACGATCTCTCTAAAATAAAAACGGAATCAGCTATTGTTAACCAATTCTCTTCTGAAAGTCCTAGGCTCCTGGATGGGCTCCTAGATGCCCATGGTCTCAAGTCCAAACACCTTTGTATGGAAGTCCTACAACCTGCGCCCTTCACCCATTCAGCTTCGATTCTGGCCACTGAGTATTTACTGAGTACTGCTGAGGGGCGGGACACTCGTCCGAGATGCTGGGCAAACAACAGTGACTACAGAGACAAAGGTCCTACCCTTAGGGAGTTTACATTCTAGTTCGGAAAAACAAAAAAGCAACAGGCAAGCCAAAAGGGAAACAGCTGGTGAGCCCTGGAGGAGAATAAAGCAAGAAACAGGGTACGGGAGCACTGCCGGGAGCACTGGGCTGGAGCGGCAGAGAACTGCTATTTGATACCGGGTAGTCGGGGAGGGGAGTGACTGAGCAGACACCGGAAGAAATCCAGAGAGCAAGCTGTGTGTCTGTCCGGGAGGAGAGCACTCCAGACAAAGGGAACACAAATGCGAAGGCTCAGCCGTGAAAAACTGCTCCTTATTCTAGAAACTAGGAACAAGGAGGCCCCGCGTGACGGAGCTGGAAAAAGCAGCAAGGAACAGAGCAGCGGGAGATGAAGGGAGAAAGGTGGCAGTGGGCAAGGAGAGACGGCGGGCAGACATCTTATAAAGCTTAAGGGCACTACGGGGATTTTGGCTCTTGCTCTCCAGCGAGGGTTTTGAGCAAAGTGGCGCGGTCATGTTTAGGTTTTCCAGGGACCACTCGGCAAGGCAGAAGCAGGCAGAGCAGTTAGGAGGCCATGCTAATAATCCACCGGAGAGACGACAATGGCTCGGTCCAGGTGGTGCTCTTCCCCGTACTACATCCCCGAAGACACCTTGTGCTGTCTCACCTCCAGTTTCTTTGCACCTGCTATTACTTCTGCTTAGAAAGCCTTTCTCCTTTCTACCCATCTGGCTAACTTGTACACACTCTTTAATATTTAGTTCGGTCATCCACTGTTCTCGGATTCACCCAAATAGGGAAGAAAACAATCCCTCCCCTTATCCTCCCTGAGCATGATACTTACATTCTATTACACTTATCTGTTTACATAAATACCGCTTCTGTAGAACATGGACTCTTTAAGGGCATGTAACTGTCCAGGTCTAGTTAATCTTTGCATCCCCGGTGACTGTCTTAAATATGTTCAATAAGTCCTTGTTTTTTTTTTAAAGACTTTATTTATTTATTTGACAATGAGAGAGAGGGAAAGACTACACAAGCAGGGGGAGCAGCAGGCAGAGGGAGAGGGAGAAGCAGGTTCCCCACTAAGCAGGGGATGCGGGGGGGCTCCTACTGATGCTGGGCTTGATCCCAGCACCCTGGGATCATGACCTGAGCTGAAGGCAGACACTTAACCGACTGAGCCACCCAAGCGCCCTCCAATGAATCCTTGTTAAAGGAAAAAAAGAAATACATCCAAACTACTAGAGTGTATAAATAGCTATAGACTTTTGTTAGTTTTTAAAGAGAGACAATGAACTTACTACAGGAAGAGACCCAAACCCATCTAGCATGAGGAAACATGGGTGACATAAGGAAGGGAAAACAGATCTGCGAGGACACCACAAACTCTTCAGGGGCTTACAACAGGATTATGAGCTAGAGCAGAGGCAGAGGGAAGCATATCAGGGGACAAGTGCTGGGGGTAATCGGGGCAGTGGAGGGCTCAGAGTCTGACAACGGGCATGGGGGAAGGCAAAGGGTTCCTAGATCTCAGTCCATGGGGCTGTATGAGAACAGGCAATTAGGTGAGAATGGGAGGGCAATTCTATAAGTCTAATTTTCTTAAAAAAGATTATCCTGATATAAACTACTAATTAGATTTTACCTTTCAATATTTGAAGTTCATTTCCTTTTTCACACACATTCTAAAAGATCTTTCATAGTTATTTTGAGGGTGTTTGAGGCAATTTATTTTCCTTTATAAATTTAATTTTTATTTTTCTCAAATTAATGCATGTACCTGATAGCAATTAAATGGGTGCAGAAGAACTCATCAGAAAAAACAGCAGTCTCCTATTCTTCCCTTTGCCAGCCCTCTTGTGAGTAACCCTCTTTTAACAGTTTCTTAAAAGGCAGCAAGTTCAAAGCTGGAGGCTGCCATTAGGGGTACCGACTCCTGTCACCTCTCCAGGCTTAGAGGGCACATCACTCTGCAGATCTGTGCACAAAGGATGTAGGATTGGCCTCCCCCTTGAGGCAACTGACGGGCATCAGGTGAGCGAACTGTTCACATGGCAAGTTTTGTCCAAAAGAGGGAGGAACAGACGAGAGGGAATAAGTAGATAAAAGACCTCTCCACACTCCCTTTGGAAGGACCAGCCAGAGGCACAACAGTCTACAGAACCTCTCTGAAGATTTCCACTAGAATCAAGTACAGATGATCCCCAACTTAACGGTGTTGTCACTTAATGATTCTTCAATTTTACAATGGTGTTAGAGATACGTATTCAGTAGGAACTGTGCTTCAAATTTTGAATTTGGAAGTTCTCCCAGGCTCGTGATATGCAGTACGATCTTCTCTCCTGATGCTGGGCAGAGGCAGCCACAGCTCCCGTCAGCCCTGTGATCACGAGGGTCAGCAACCTGCACACGGACATCCCTTCTGCCCCCAGCCAGCCACTCTGTCTGTCACTTTCAGTACAGTATTCGGTAAATTACACGAGCTAGTCGACACCTTATTATAAAACAGGCTTTGTGTTAGATGATTTTGCTAACTATAGACTACTTTAAATGTTCTGAGCATGTTTAAGGTAGGGTGACTTAATATGTTTGGTAGCATTAAATGCATTTAAATGCATTCTGACTCACCACATTTTCAACTTTCGCTGAGTTCATCAGGGCCTAAGTCAAGGAAAATCTGTAATCTGCAATGCCTGTTACAAGGCTTTGGCCAGCCCACCTTCCCTGTTTCACTCCCCTTACCTCACCCCCGCTTTTCTAGGACTCTAGTAAAATGTAAGTGAGGAAGGTTTTTTTCTGTTTTTGCATTTTCAGTGGAGGTAAATTTGGTATATAACATTATGTTAGTTTTAGGCATACAACATAGTAATTCATACTTATATACACTATAAAATGACCACCATAGTAAGTCTAATTATCACCGGTCACCATACAGTTGACCCCCTTCTCCTCTGATAAGCCCCAATCTGTTCTCTGGATCTGTGAGCTTTGTTTTGTTCTTTTTTTTTTTTTTTTTTTGGTTTTGTTTTTTAGATTCCAAGTGAAATAAGTGAAATCATATGGTCTTTGTCTTTCCCTGACTTTATACTGTTTAACACGATAGCTTCAAAGTCCATCCGTGTGGTTGCAAATGGCAAGATTTCCTTCTTTTCATGGCTGAGTAGTATTCCACAGTGTGTACGTGTGAGTGTGTGTGTGTATCTCACATCTTCTTTATCCATTCATCTGCTGTTGGACCCTTGGGTTGTTTCCGAATCTTGGCCATTGTGAATAATTTAGCAGGTAAGGTTTTGTGTCTTGGTCTTTGCTTTCTAAAGAACACTGACTGAGGATATCATCTGTCTTACCTCTTGTATTTTCCATCTTTGTGTCTTAAAGCTTTACATTTTGGGAGGTATCATCAATTCTATTTTCTACTTTCTACTTGTGTGGGGCATGTTTTCTTTTGAGAATCACATTCTTGATCTCTAAACCCTCTTACGCATTTTCAAATTGCTCCCTTTCCATTACACCCAGTAATGGTTTTATGAATGTATTATCTTTCTGAATCTGACTATATTAGTTGGAATGCTGCTTTACATTTTCCTCTATTCTTTGGATTGTCTGTTTCCCTGAGGGTCAACTTCTCTTTGTTTCCTCTGGTCTCTTTCATACCGAAAGTTCCTCTCATATGGCTAATGGTCTTCATGCACTAATAATCCAGGTGATAAGTACTTGGTTAGGTGGTATGGGTTTTCTCTGCTATGGTATAAGTAAACCTGTTTTCCGATTAGTTCTCTCCCTAGAATTAAAATTTCTAACTGGGAACTCCGTATGAGACCAAAAAAAGAGCATGTCAACCAGCAGGCTTCACTTTGGTGTAAGCTGCTAGGAAAGTGTGGAATGATCTCCTCCCCAAATATAAGACTAAAGGAAGGGTTGCCAATACCTAAAAGAAAAAGAATGAAATTAAATTTCCCCAAGCATTTTGATCAACTTCTTTACAGCCAAACCATCTGGTGTCTTTGTTTTTCCTTTGATGCTGGAGAAAGGGGACAGCGTAATACTTGCTGGCCACTTCCACTGGGAAAGCACCGGAGATGCCGGACAGGTCAGTTATGCCCATACAATACACACGGAATCCCTGTTTGCTATTCCTCCTTCACGCCTGCTCTGAGTCCAGAGCCTCTCTGGGGTTCCTGCTGGGCAGACTGGCTTCCACGGCCCTAGCAGCCTCCTTGTCCTCATTGTTAGGCTTTAGCTTCCACTCCAGGTATCCATCAAGTGGTTCTCATTTGCTTTAATTTTTCCAGAAATTTGTTTAACTCTCTTGTTCATTAGTAATACCACTTTTCGCCCTTTTCTCCTTTCTGTTACTGGTTTACTTCTTTCTGCACTTTCATATTACCAGTGGGGTCTCGCAAAGAAATGAGACGCTGCGAAAGTATCCCATAACTTGACCCAGATGGAAAATACAAGAGGTAAGACAGATGATTTATCTTCTGCAAAAGATTTCAACCACAAGTAAGCTGTAGAATTCAGGTTCCTTTTTAATTTTGTGAAAGGACATGGGTTCGTGAACTTCATTGTTTCTTTAAAATAACCCTTTAAGAACACCAAGATTCATTAAAAGCGAACTAGAGAAGTTTAAAGGAAAACGAAAAGTATTTATTGCAATTCCTGAAAGAGCCCTTGTACTTACGTTTTTGTAAATTAGATGCATTTGGATTACAGGAAACAAAGCAACTCGGAAGTATCAGCACTAAACACATACTATAAGTCACAGTCCAAACGTCACCTACAAGCTCACTCAGCACCGTGTGCTAAATCCTGACAAATACAAAACACTTCCATGGGTCTATCCTTCTCAGAAAACAAAGCAAAACAAAACAAAAATCAAGTATTTACCAATCAGAATGGCTAACTCTTCACCTCCTACCTCCTTCACAGAATGTACGATCTAGCCAAGGTCAGATGGCAGTCTAAAAGGGAGAAAAACATTTCCCGACACCCTACTGATCTCTACCACATGGATCGGATCAATAAGGCATGCCACAGACTCTGACCCTTCAGTCAGGAATGGAATGGCAATGAAATATAAACTAGTGGCTGCAATATTTAATCCTCTATCACAGCGAGACAAATAAACCCAGAGAAGGAATTAGAGTCCTATGTTGGAAAAGTTCACCCAAAAAGCGATCATAAGTAAGCTGTTATACTAAAACAGGAAAACGTATCCCAGAGTAAGAGAGAATATTCAACTTAAGAAAGCAAGCATGCAGAAAACGTAGAATGGAGATCCAAAATCAGTTCCTAAGAGCACCAAAAAGAAGCTGTCTAAACTTCAATGGTTGCTTAGTAACAAAACACTTCCAGATTTCACTCTACACTTCTTTCCACGTCAAACCAAATGCTCCAAACAAAAACAGGAACAAAAATCTTCAAGCATCTTTAAAAAACAAACAAACAAACAAACAAAAAACAAAGGGCATATCTATTTCGTCTTCCTACTTAATCTTCCTTCCCTATAACTACGTTATCATTATCCCATCAACCGGACTACCCAGCTTCATTCAAGAATAATTTTTCAGCAAAGAATGCCCCAAAATACAGGAGGTGAACTTTTTACTCATTCTAGGATTTTCCCTTTGAGGAATAAGGAGCATAAAGACTTGATATTTTAGCTTTTACAGACGAAACATCTTGTGTTAAAAAGGTCTGAACTTCTCAGAAGGATGTTCTGACAGCAGAAAGAACAACAGACAGAGACTAAAAATGAATTCTAGCTCCAGTTCTGCCATTACTTTGCCATAGGACCTTGGACAATTCATCTTCCCTTGGGATCCACATCCTGACTCATAAAATAAAGTTCACTTTAGTTCTAAGAATCGATAAAGAAGCCCTACCCAAGGGGCAGAATGCACTAAAAAGGAAGAAACATTGGTGTATTACCATGTGAACCTAAGTATTTTCTCTGTAACAGAGAGAGTCAACAAAGTGCCATTAAGTAGTTTATCTGCTCCCAGGCCCAAAGTGGCTAATAGCTACTGTAACGAGCTAATACCTTGATTTCTCTCTTATCCTGAACAAATGCTCTTATATGATTACTAAACCATCAAACTGCAAAACCTTTGTGCTGAGATAAAATTTCAGGAAGCTAATGCTGTGTACAGAATTGTCAAATTGATCAATTCTGCACTTTCCCATGGGAACCTAAGGGTCCAAGAAAACTGGCAGACATTTCTCAAGGTTTTGGCTAAAGGTGAGTTAGAGATTTTTCTTACGTAAAGAAAAAGTTAGGGGCGGTTATCTGGCTTGGTCAGTGGAACACATGACTCTTGATCTCGGGGCTGTGAGTTCAAGCCCCACAGTGGGTGCAGAAATTACTTAAAAAAAATGATAAAATCTTAAAAAAAAAGTTAAATAAATATTAAGGGCCTATATTCATCATATTATACTTAATGCAATGGCTATCATCAAAAAAGGGGTACAAATAGAATAAACTTTGGAATAAGATAAACACAAGGATTCAAACCCAAGCTCTGCCATGTACAGCTGTAGGACTCTGGAGAAGTCATTTAATCTCTCAATGCCTTAATATTTTTATTTCTAAAATGAGAGAGAGGATGACTATCTAATGGGGTATCCATAAGAATTAACTGATAATGTGTACACAAACTAACGGGGGCACCTGGGTGGCTCAGTTGGTTGAACGTTCCACTCTTGGTTTCAGCTCAGGTCATGATCTCAGGGTCTTGAGATCCAGCCCTGCATCCGGCTCCATCCTGGGCATTAAGCCTGCTTAAGAGTTCCTCTCTCCCTCTACCCTTCCCCCCCTCCAAACAAACAAACAAACAAAAAGACCACACACACGGTACAGATAATAATCACTACTTGTGAAGGAAGAAGACAAAGGGAAAGAGAATATAGTCCACAATGTGAAACCTAACAGCTGGGCTCTAACTTTCAAGATTTTCATGCTCTTTTTCAAATAAACAGTTACATCAACATAAACGGGGAAAACAACCACATTCTTCTTATTAAAGGCTTTATATAAAAACACAGGTGAAGTGAAATTAACTCAAACAAAGCACATACGTTCCTGGCTTCTCAAAAGCCTCCTGGTCCCTCAAGAGAGGACACTTGAAAGCATATACATGGATGAACTCTTGCTCTCTTGCTCTGCTAGCAAATGACAGACAACCACATAACCAGAAATTAAGAAAACTGTAAGCAATGCCATCTACATTCTTTAATTTGTACAATGTGTTTAGTTCCACAGCGCCCTCTCCCCACTGAAATTTCTAGAGAACCTGAAAACCAGTAAAAGAGCAATGGCTAAAAGTCTAACTACTGCTTTACTGAGGGATTCTAAAGTTCCATGTGTTTTAGAACAACAATCATCATTTCCACAGTCTAAAGTATCCTATTTTCTACACTAAGTAAACAAATGGTACGTTGACTTTTCTCCCTCTCTATTCTGCAAGAATTGTAGTTAACAGGTAATACACAGGAGAAAAAAATCTTTTTCCTTTTCCACAACAGACCACAAAGCATGCTAAATTATAAAAACATAGAAACCCTATTTCTCCTGTGATCTCGTCCATGTATTTTTGTTAAAGAACTATTTTTACCTTTAACTAAATCAGTGCTAGACTCCCTCTAAAACTATTCTACCTCTGAATCTCATTCAGTACTCAAGAATTTGGTTCTAGAGTCATATAAACATCTTTCATCTCTCTCTCTCACACACACACACACGCTGCCAAACTTCCCAAATTAATTCCTTCCTCATCTGAACTTATAATGGTAGTTTTACATCATATTCATGCAATTTACCATGTCCCACCTTGTATTTTAATTATTTATACATACATGCATTCTCCAATACTCCTGGGATTTACTGTTCAAATGAGTTTTCATTCATAAGTTAGGAATATATTAAATGAGTTACTACTTAATTTTCATTTAAAAATAAGTGGTCTCACTTCTGCTTCCAATCAAGATGGAGTAACAAGAACCGGACTTGTCTTGCTACCTCAAAACATAACAAAACAAAACAAACAAAACCCTGAAAAAAACACATGCAACAACAGCCCTCAAGACACTGTATGGCAGGCAAAGAAGGACATTGATCCCTGAGACAGGAAAAAACAAGGGGAGCTTTGTAACTGCCAGGCTTACTGCCTGGAGGAAGCTTCCAGGCTGTGGCCCGGACAGAGGGAAGCGAGCAGGAGCAGGTGGTCACCATGAGTTGGAGACACCAAGCTGGAAGGCCAGGGAAGCCGAGGCAGCTTGGGTTCCCAGAGAAGAGTGCCACAGAAGAGAAACCTGCACAGAGAGAGAACGCTGAAGGGGTACAGAGGATTGCCCTCAAATACTCAGTGAGGTCATGATCACTGCATGCGTGTGAGGAGCTACCTGAGTCTGGAGAAAGGCCTTCCTGAAGGAGGTGGAGGGAATAATGCCAGGGGGTCACACAGTGCCAGGTATACAGCCTGTTCCCAATGATGAGAGAGAAAAACCTGGTAATTTAAGGAACATCAGGCAAAGTATTAAGAGTCTTATACCCCAACAGTGAGGCAAAATTAAGCAGAAACTAAACAGCTCTGGACCTTTCCAGTAAAACCTAAAAACAGGAACTGAAAGGAGCAAACCATTTCTAAGAAACTCAGCTGTGTTGTAGACAATGCTCAAGAATATATATAAAATATAGAGAGAGATACATACAAAGATATAGAACTAGCTTCCAACAAGGTAAAAAATTCAGTGTCTGGCATCCAATCAAAAATTACCAGGCATGCAAACAAGCAGAAAAATACAATCCATAATGATGAGAAAAATCAATAGTAACTGATCTAGAACTAATACAGATGTTAGACTTAGCAGACAAGAATATTAAAACGTTTGTATTCCACACGTTCAAGAAAAATTGTATGTAAAAGAAAAACTGAGCATGTTAAGAGACATGGAAAAAATATATATATATATGAAGACCCACATCAAATTCCAGAGGCAAAAACTATAACGTCTGAGATTAAAAACCAACCAACCAACCACACACTGGCTTGGATTAATGGCAGATCAGGACATTACAGAAGAAAAAAAATTAGCACACTTGGTAATACCATAAAAGAAACTATCCAAAAGGAAATACACAGAGAAGAACAAAGACTATAAAACAATGAATAGTGAGCCCTGAAGACGACATGGAATGGTTACGGTAATACCATAAAAGAAACTATCCAAAAGGAAATACACAGAGAAGAACAAAGACTATAAAACAATGAATAGTGAGCCCTGAAGACGACATGGAATGGTTACAGTCTAACATATGTTTGTATTGACAGCTTTTAAAAAGGAATATGCAAAGAATCTAATTCTTGGTCGTCTGGAGTAGAAGGAAAAGAGAAGGAGACGGCAGTACTGAATATATTCACATTTAATATACTTACGAGAGTTTGCCAAACCCTAAAATTTCATTGTCACCTTCCCACATCTCTTTGTCCTTCCCGCTGATTGGGGCCGTGCTCTTCTTCCCCCTTTCCTGGTTTCCCTGGAGACTGGAGCTACTACGCCACTTACCTGCATGCTATCTTCTGGATACATGCTGCCTTCCACTAGAACATCTACAGAAGATTTGTGTATTCCCCAAATAGCCTTTACTCCCCCCAAATCCTCCTTCTAGCCAAATAAAGCATCCACTTTTAAAATGACACTTATATTTTAAGTATTAACTGATTTAAGTAATAAGCACTAGGATGTGTGTGATTACCCAATTTAACTCTCATTTTTCATTCCAAAAGAAAACCCCATTAATGAATTAACAAGTTAAAATCCATTAATTCATCACAAAGTATTTACTAGATGTCAAATTGAACCAGATACAATAATGAACACTGGTGGTACAGTCGCAATCCTGAAAGAAACCAGTCTGATGGATAAAAACAGATAAATACACTCACAACTACAACACTGCATACTATGGGCTAAGAGAGCAACACATACACAATGCCAATGAAGCACAAAAAAGGGACAACCCTATGAGACAGGGCAAGCTTTCTGAAAGAGGTGAAGTCTAAGCTGAAGCTTTAAGGCAAGAAATTAACCATGTTGGAGAGAAAGGTATCCTGGCTCAAAGTAATAGTATACGAAAAAGTATGAAAAATAGGAAGGTATAAAATATGACACATTTGGGGATGGCAAACGGCTCAGATTTGGGGGTAGAATGGAAGGAAAAAGGAAGAGAAAAAGGGGAAGAATTTTCCTATTTTCTGGGGGGAAATGAGAGAGCAAGTCAAGGGTTTCACGCTAACAGGGACCAAGATGACATGTCAAAACTGCCAGGAACTGTGTCCCTGCCACTGTCATCAAGCTATGTGAGAAAACCTTCCCACTATTAGTAAAGGGAGGAGGACATGCACCCCTCTAAGTCAGGGGTTGGCAAACTATGGCTCTGGTCTAAAGGCGGTCCACCATTTCTGTACAATCTAAATGAGAAGCATGGTTTTTATATTTTTAAATAGCTAAAAAAATTCAAAAGAAGAATATTTTGTGATGCATGGAAATTATATAAAATTCAAATTTCAGTGTCCATAAATAAAGTTTTACTGGAACACAGCCACACTCATTCATTTATGTATCGTCTGTGACTTCTTTTATGTTTTAACAGCAGAGCTGAATAGTTGGGACAGAAACACCATGGCCCGCAAAACTGAAAATATTTACTATCAAGCCATTAGCAGAAAGTTTGCGGATTCTGATCTTTCAAAAAATCTCTCTTCTTCACTTATGTCTCAGTTTGTCTCTTCAGAACTTTTTACAAGGAATTTCATAATCGATATTAGATTAAAATATAGTTCTGTTATTTATGTATATAAAAGCATTATTTTATAATTTCATAAAATAATTACTGATTTCCATTTTCATATTTTCTAGTTAAATATTCCTTTATATATGAAATATCAAATTCTGATTGCAGAACTTTATCCTGTAATTCTGAAAGAATTAAATATCATTAGTTATATGATTTCAAGTTACAATTTTAAAAACTGCATTTCCTTTTGTTTATAGCAAGACTGGCCATACTTATTTCCTGAGCCTTAATTAAATAAGAAATATCATTCTAATATTCTGAAACTGATAGCGCTTTGAAAGAACTCAAGAGGCATGATGAAAAGAATATGCCAAAGGAAGGGAATCTAAGAGTATTTCTATGATATGTGATTTATAATAAGTATTATTACATCAGAATATTTTTCAAGGGTTGAAGTCATCTTTTGGTTATGTTTTACCTCTATTCTCAACAGAAAAACCAGATCATGTTTTACTGTTGCTACCAAGTGAAAAGCTTCTTATACTTCCTAATTTTGTCTTTCCAACATATTTTGATACAATTTCAACATCTCAAGGGAAGTTATCATATTTACTTTTGCTGACCTTGCTGAACAGCTGAGAGCCTGCATAGCTTTACAATGGAGGAGAAAAAGAATATTCTCAATTTTGAAGTTATAAATTGGTGATAACACTACATGATCAATAAGCTATGAAAACTGAGTAAAATCAAAACGCATCAAAAAATAAAATTTATAATAAAGATATGATACGATCCTTAACACTCATAACTGATATTTTACTGAGTAATTAGATGTAAATGGTAAATCATTCACAGAAATTGAAGTGATCAGTCCGAGACAGTCAAGTCTCTGGAAACTGTATGTTTTCTATCTGTGAGGGCTAATGCAAGGAAGTAAGAAGTGCAAAAAGGACAGAAGATGAAAGGGGAACACTTAGCAGTTATCTTCACATATTTAGCTTTCATGAAGGAGAGAGATTAAATCTCTCCGTGTGACTCTGGATGACAGAATGAGGTGAGGTGAGAAAACCCTAATGAAAATAGGTTGCTGTAAGGAAAACTCTTCTACCTTTCAATGGCCAACAATGGAACTATTTATCTCATGAGGCTGCTAGTACAATGGAAGCGAATGCAAATACAGAATTAAACAGATGTCAAGTTTGAAACCTCTGTCTGTATCTAGAGCCACCCAAGTGCCTGACCTCTCAAATCTCAAAGTCTAAAGTATGGGGAAAATACCACCTATCTCAACAAGAGATTCACAAGGGGTGCCTGGGTGGCTCAGTCAGTTAAGAGTCTGCCTTAGGCTCAGGTCATGATCTTGGGGTATTGCAAGGCAACTATGCTCACCATTATACCACCAACGCAGACTGGGTCTTGGGATGGAGCCCCGCATCACATCGCATCGCATCATAGCATCGGGCTTCCTGCTCAGCAGAGAGTCTGCTTGTCCCTCTCCCTCTGACCCTGACCCTGCTTGCTCTGTTTCTGTACCTCTCTCAAATAAATAAAATCTTAAAAAAAAAAGAGATTGACAAGTGATGTATGATATGACCACAATAATGATTACGTATGTAAAGTATGTATATTATTATGCATGTAAGGTATGCATTGTATGTATATTATTGCAAGTACAGTTGACCCTTGAACAATGTGGGGGTTGGGGTGCCGACCCTGCCTCTGCCCCCACATTGTCCAAAATCTGCATATAACTTTTGACTCTCCAAAAACTTTACTAATAAGTAGTCTACTGTTGACAGAAGCCCTACCATTAACAGTCGATTAACACATATATTGTATGTTATATGTACTACGTACTGTATTCTTACAATAAAGTAAGCTAGAGAAAAGAAAATGTTATTAGGAAAACCATAAGGAAGAGAAATACATTTACAATACTGCACTTATCGAAAAAAAAATCCGCGTAAGTGGGTGTGTGCAGTCCAAAACCGTGTTGTTCAAGAGTCAATGATATTCCATCAAAGCCTGGAATAAGTCAGAGATGGAAATTCCAGAAGTGAATCAGAGAGTCTCAACTAAATTAATTCATTCACGCATTCGACGAATACATACTGCATATATAATACCTACAAGGGGCCTTGGGGTACCATGGTTGAGAGTGTGGATTCCCAAGCCAGTATATGGGTATGAACCTCCACATCTCTTAGCAGCTGTATCAACTCGGGCAAGTTACCTAACCATTTTGTGTCTCAGTGTCCTCCTCTATACCCAGGGGATAATGATAGGGTTGTGGAGAGGACTTCAATGAGCGAACGTAGATGAAGTGTTTAGCACAGGCAGTACCTGATAGGACCCCATCCTGTATTTAAGAATGAGCTGATTAGCTATATTATGACTACATTACGACTACCGGCCAGACACTGAGTACACAGACTGCTGACAAGGTCCCTGACCTCGCAGGGCTTGTAGTCTTTGGAGGAGTTGGTGGCACAGAAAATAAACAAACAAGCGTAGCTATAACAAGTCATGATAAGTACTAAAATCAGTGTTAAGTGAAGAAAAAGCAGCATATGGGGATAGGGAAGTTCAGCTGAGATGGGCTGGTCCAGGGAGTGCTCTCCCCTGAAGAGCATTTCAGGCTGACAGAAAACCAGAAGGAAAGGCCCAGAGCAGGAGGATACAGGCGGGCTAAGAGACTAGCAGAGAGGCCAGCATCACTGGAGCGAAATATGGGAAGAGAAGAAGTCTGAGGAGGCAGGTAGGTTCCTGACCACGCAGAGCCTCCGAGACCAGAGTAAGGACGCTGGATTTTATTCGGAGTCTGCAGGGAAACCACTGGGAAGGTTTAAAGCACAGGAGTGACAAAATCAGAGTTGCACTTTAAATAATTCACTCTGTCAAAGACCTCTATGAATTATTTGACTCGAAGGCTTCCCGAATGTCATCACTCGAACAGAATCGGAGGCACACTCAGGCATCCGGGCAGCGGCAACACTGCAGCGTGGCGGACCACAGGGCTTCTACCTGCTTAGCCTGGCCACTGAGCATGTACAGCAGGGCTGTGTCCCACTTGGGTTTGTTGGATTTCAGAGACCCTGCGTCTGAAGGAAGTTTAAAAGAAAGACCGGACAGTGGTTCTGGAATGATGAAACAGAAAGAGCGAGGGACTATGGCTCCAAAAGGGAATGCCCTGGGACACCAACAATGTCGGGTTCCAGAGAGGAACCAGTACGCCAGAGAGAGGCCGCTGGGCAGAGGGGCGGGAGCAGCTCTGCGACTGGTGCCTGGTGACGACCCAGGCGTCATCTACAGACGCCCAGGAAACAACCAGAGGTAAGGAGTTACACAAAGAGATGTTAAAATGTGACTGCTCCACAAGCCAGAAGTCAAAAGAGATGAAACTGTTTTCACAGGGCCATCTGTGTGGATGCGAGTTTGGAAATTTTCAGGCAAGAACAGAAAACTAGAGGAACGAAACCAGGCCTCTACGGCACGCGCTATCTCGGAGAGGGATGAGTGTCCTTTACCTCGCAACGTGGAGATGTCCCCCGTGGCCACACAAACTTGAACAGTAGATTCTCGAACGCTAAGCTTACTGAGTCTCAAGTGCAAAACTAAGGAGAAAGGTGAAGTTAAAAAAAAAAAAGAGAAGGGGCAAAGAAGGCGTGTGTTTGGAAGGTGGGGGTGGGGGCGCAGGGATGACTGGGAAGAAAAATCATCTAACAAGTCAAAACTGCTCAGATTTAATCACATTTATGCAATATCGGGTATGTTCTCAGGAAAGCTTAGTGATTGTTCGCGTAGTGATATTTTTCAAGAGTCCATCTTGGCTGTGGCAAGGCAATGGTTATAACTGAAGACATGGAGCAGTGTAGAAGAATTCAGAAAGAAACCAAATCTCTGGAAAAAGTGAGGCTTTTTTTGGTTCATTGTAAAGGAACATAAATTAGTCTCCAACCCACAATCTGCACCTACCCCCAACTTCCCAGCGTCCTGCGCAGCCCATAGAAAGTGGAAAGTGTGCCAAAACAAACAGTGGGGGCTGAAGCTCTGTGGCTGAAGGGTGGGATGAGGTTTGGGTGAGACTGGCAGGCAACCGAATGGAATCACTTTAAAGCAATGCCACAAAATGGAGACTAAGTAATCACGAGCACTCTCAAAATCCACAGAAAATGGAATATGCTGAAGCTAGATCACAGAACTGATTCCCTCCTCCAACTCATTTAAAAAAAAAACAAACGCAGAGAGGAAAGGGGAAAATGAAACAAAGCCAAACCTACCTGCTCTGTTATCTGTCTTTAATTTAAGCAGAAAATACCCTCCCTCTTCTCTTCTCCCAACCACCCTGGAACAGAATAGCGAACTGGCAGCAGCTCAGGTGAAAGACTTCAGCCTTCCAGCTACAAAGAGGGGAGATAGCAGACAATGGAACTGGTGATTCATTACAAAAGAATACACTCCAGAGCCGCCCGCTGCCACATGGGCTCACCGCACTATTTAAAGGAACAGCAACCCCCTTTCCAACCTCCCTTATTCTTAACACCTTCCCTCCTCTCGGTCCTGATGGAAAACAGATTTTGAAGAAAATGCCAGCAAAGCACTGAGCTGTCCAAGAAAGGGAGGGCTTTGTGTTCCACAGAAACTGGCAGTCTTACACTATAGGAGTACAAAAATTTTCTTTCACATGCATACTGTAAGATCTTTTCCTCTCTGCCTGGGACACTTTTCCTTTCAACAACAAACAGTATAACTGAGTCTGAGTCTGGCGAAACACTTTTTTTATTAATTGAAGTCATTTGCAATTTTGTTTTTCTAAATTTACACATGTTACAAAAACGATTTCTCTTTTCTTTCCTTTTATTCTACGTTGTTTTCATAGATGTGAAGAGATGCAATAATTTCATTCATATACTCAGAAATAACAGTATCTTAGTGAAATACTCTTTCGACATTTACATGAACAATGGATACACCTAAAGTTGTATTTTTAAAAGTCATAGGAGCATGTCTGTCTAGTCTATTAGAATTTTGTGATTAAATTGTCATTTGCTTTTTTTTTAAACAAAACACTGATTATCTATTGTAAATGACAGAGCAGTTTGCTAATTACCCCCAAAACTGACCTTATAAAACTAGAGCCGATAAAATAATAAGGCGCAACTACTGATATGGGTCTAATACTGTCATCCACTGAAAGCCCTTCACCCTTCTTCCATCAAAGTGAGCAATTAATTTAAAATAAAGGGATATGGAAATGTCAAGATCCAATATGCAAAGAACCTAGGTGACAAAATGATAAAAAACATATCTAAATACCTTTCTTAATATACTAAAAGTCAAGACACTAGACATCATAATTAACCATTTAACTGTGATAACCAAACCCTGAACAGCGCAGACATTTTATATTCAGAAAGTTTATCTGACAGATCATAATCAAATACTGGGATTAGATGTCTGGCTTGAAAAACAAAACCCAAAAACAAACAAATAAAAAAAACCCAAACCTTGTAAGGACAAATAAAGATTTGGCCCATGTGGTTATTTCCTTTGATTTTTTTTTTCCTAGATTACTAACAACCACGTATATTATATAACACAGAAAGGATATACACCAAAACAAATATGCTGGCATACATACTGAAAATCCACAAATCTCATCCTCTGTACTTCCCGGTCACAGAGATGCAGGATGGGCAAAAATGAGCAACTTCCTTCTCTCAGCATCCAGCACATACTGAGACAATCGCAGTGATTTTAATTTACCTCTTAGAATTCTTAACCACCAAGAAATAAATCCTTCTTCCCAGTTCTTATTTCTCTCTTCTGCTTCGCTGCTAAGACTACAGTTTTCTTAAACACGAACTATCGAGACTGCACTACGAAGTGGGCATGAGCGTATGCATTCGAACTCGTGCTGCCACATGCTGACCCAGCTCCTCCAGAAACGAAGGGCACATGTTCCAGGAGGCCACAGAAACCCTCTGATTGGAAAAGGCACGAGTTTAGAGAACGCTTCCACTGATTTTAAAATATATATAATGAAAAGTCAAGTAGCCGGAAAGTCCTCAGGAAGAGCTGAGAAAGAAGAGAGCTGCCGCCCTGTAACAGCGCAGGTTAATGAAAATTGAATGAGGGCTCCAAGGTTAAGAAGTATCATCTCCCAAGCAACAAAGAGAATCCAGAAATAGGTCTTCTCTTTTATGGAAATTTTTAAAAAGTAAAGCAGTATTTCTAAAGAGTTAATTAGGCTAACAACAAAGGGATAAGAACTGGAAGAGAAAAGATGTTAAAGATTTCTCCCCTTTCCAAAAGAGGAGGGTTCCCCAATAATCTCCAAACTCAGATCTGATGAAAAATCGCTTTGGAAAGACATATTCTTTGGAACTTCCCTTCCCTCTAGGTCACGCTGGCAGAATCTCCCGAATGCCTTCCCTCCTTCCAAACAGCACTGCAGGGCATTATATAACATTAACGGAACAGCGTTCCTGCTCCTAAAATGATGCCTCTATCCAGATAGCTAGCCGACTCTCTCGCCCTCCGGTGGTAACTTGGAGAGGAAAAGAGGAGAGAATACCAAAAAAAAAAAAAAAAAAGGGCAAACTCCTTAAAAGGAAAGCACTGTCCAGAGATGAAATTTCCCTACAGAGCATAAAAGCCTGGAGTGACACCGATCCTAAGTCTGAGCCTAAAGGACAGGAACGCTCACCCATGCAAATGATTTCACTGATCAATTGTAGTCTCATCATTCCCTCTCAACATATGTGTAAATAAAAAAGGGTAGAAGGAACATACAGAAGGTGCCAACGAGAAAAAGAGCATGGCCAGGGGGAACCGTGGAAGAGTATTCACCTTTCCATTTGTCAGGAATGACTTGCTAAAATGTAGATTAGATATTGCCTGGCATAATCAAAGACAGGCAGAGAGAGAGAGAGAGAGAGAGAGATCTTCCATTTCCTACTCCTTCTCCTTCAAATGCCTTTTACTGCCCCTGTGATTGTCATTTATGCATTCAGATTTGTTCTCCTCTCACAGAGGGCTCTACCTGTCTCTGCTACACCGGGCTATTCCCATGGTTCCTACTGAAAACATTCTTTGCCAGTAACAAAGCCATGACAATGAAGCCTATTTTTCTAGCCTTCATTTTTAATAAGCCATTTACAGCGAAGGCAGCAGAACGGCAATTCCATAGCCAATCCTGAGAAACCACAGTGGATCAGGAATCAGATTTCCCTAGAACACAAATTCTTCTGCATTTCTTAAAAGGAAGTCAATCCCTTTCCCCTCTTTTTGGCAGTCTGTAAGAATCTCTTCCTACCTCTGCAGTCTCTCTCCCTCCCTCTTCTCAGAACCAAGACAAAGAGGTAGACAAATCCCCACAGGGTCTTTCCTGAGCTACAGCTGCACAGCACAGGAAACAGGAATCTGCTATGGAGCGGAGGGAGGGGGAGAGAAAAAAGGATATGGATACATCTCACACACACACTCACACACACACACGCACACGCACACTCAGCAGACATAGACTAACACTTTTCAGTTGATAACAATAAATCTGGCCTTCTCTGAGAAGACAATCATTATTAAAACTCTGCCTCCTATGCCTGACCCCCAGGTCTTTATTTAGATCACAGAAACCAGAAAAGAGGCACGCCGCGGAAACACAAATCTTACCTGAGTGACCATTTTCTTTTCCTCCATAAACCAAACGGCACAGAGGATGAGCCCTTCAGGGCGGTCGTGCTGGGGTGCACCTTCACAGCCCCCCCCGCCCCCCCCAGGCTAGCTACTTCGGGGCGGGCAACTGATCTCCCTTTACCCCGTTCCCCTTCCCTTTTCTTTCTAGCGTTTCTTCCTTTCTTTTCTCTTCCTCTCTGGCAGCCTCTCCCCCTCCTTCTCTCTCCAGCTCCCTCCCATATCTCAGGCAGATGGCTGGAGGAAGCCCCACCCCTGAATGCCTAAGGTAATTAATCAGAGTGGAGCCCCACCTCTTCCTCCTCCCCCCACCCCTCCCGGCAGGCTGACATCTCCCAACTCCAGAAACAGGCCTGCTGGAGAATGGCAGTTTGGTGTGTGCTTTGCGCACGCGTGTGTGTGTGTGTGTGTGTGTGCGCGCGCGTGTGTGTGTGTGTGTGTAGGAGGGAAGGAGGGGGAGAGAGAAAGAGGGAGGGGCAGGCGCCATGTGCAGGCATATTTTAAGGAATGAATATCTGCTATGGGGGCATTAATTATATAGCACTGGAAGCAATCACAGCAGCCCAGCGTAGTTAATACAGATTTAAAATATTCCACCCGTGAATATCTCATCATAAGTAAGAAATGAAACAAAAATTATTTTTAAAAAAACATTTCCACTTATATGCAGTTTACTGATGTAGTGGATTTAATGAAAGATGTGGAAAGCTGCTGGATGACCACTTACAGGAGGGTTTTCAAGGAATGAGAATGGGCAAGAACCTGCCTGTCCTAAATCAGTCTAATGACTGCCAAGGACGAAAAGAGAGGAGGAAGGTACTCTAAGTACTTATTTTTTCTACTGTAAAAAACCTGGGGATTCTGGAAAAGGTGTCTATAAACATGACTGCTTAAGAAACTGAAGGTGTATACAAAAGCGCATACAGATTTGACTGCTGAAGGCTTCCAGTTTCATTATAAATTCTGGTTAACAGAAGCCGCCCTTTGTGTTCCCCGGGCCTTCTGGATTTCAGCCTCTCCTGAAAATCATGAACCCTTTCCTATATACACACTGGGCACCTGTGTCATTACTGTAAACAGTAACTGTTACTACAGAGTACTATAGTTATCAAAGATTTGCGAGAACGTTTACTGAACGTAAGAGTTTCTTTAACATTCTCTTATTAAAATGACACAATGAAAAAAGCATAAAGGGGTGACTCAGTCTAGAAGTCTTGGTCTAAGTCATGATTCTGCCCTTTCCAAGTGATCTTGTTAAAGTCTTTAACTTCCAAATATAAATCCCATAATCTCCCTACTTTAAATTATTAAATTTTCAAATAATCTGTGAAGATGATGAGTTTTTGGTGTTTTTTGCCATTTATCTCATAAAAATGAAGATTTCCTATATTTTTAGTATTCTAATAAATAAGATCCTATTTTAAAGGATTTTATTTATATTTTCATTATGATACTTTTATTGTTATAATCTCTAACAGATTACCCAAAGGCAAGGAGACTAATTCTAAAATTAAGCTTCCTTTTTTAAAAATAAACCCTAAAGAAATAAAATTTTAAAATCACAAATCAAAAAAAATAAAATAAAATCACAGATCACACTGAGAATATACCGTGTTTTGGTATCTCTATTAGCATTTGTTTGGTGAAATGCATAACTAGCCTTTTTTATTTATTTTTTTAAAAGATTTTATTTATTCATTTGACAGAGAGGAGAGAGATCACAAGTAGGCTGAGAGGCAGGCAGAGACAGAGGGGGAAACAGGCTCCCCGCTGAGCAGAGAGCCCGATGCGGGGCTGGATCCCAGGACTCCAAGATCATGACCTGAGCCAAAGGCAGAGGCTTTAACCCACTGAGCCACCCAGGTGCCCCAAACCAGGCTTTTTTAAATGTATTGTATAATAATGTGGGTTGGCACACTGCCAATATAACATCATCATGCTCCTACCAAAATTAATAACATTTTAACAATTCTAAAAATAATGCAGAAACTACCAATCTGGAGAACCTGCAGAAATCAATCATAGCTAGTTACTGAATACCTACAGTAAATCAGGCACTATTCTGGGCTATTTACAGATATCTGTATACTTTTGGCATAATCCACAATGCAAAAAGAAATATGTACCAAAGAATGGGATCCTGAAACATTAGGGGAAAAGAAATACCACTATGAGAAAAGGAATAGATCAGTACTAGGGTTGTTCTTAACATTTTTAGAAATGATCTGGAAGACAGGACATATTGCATTTTCTGAGTCTGCAACTGAAAAGCCAATTAGGAGATAAAATACAGTCAAATTTTTTAAAAATACAGAGTAAGCAGAAGAGGTAGGTGAGTTTCACTGGAAGCAAAGGCAACCCAGTGTACTTTTCAAAAAATCTAAATCACATTTATGGGATAATTATTTATGTTTTCAGTTCTAATATAAGAAATAAACCTGAGAATCACTGTACACCATTCTCTGAATCCGCTAGTCCATATAGTGCGAGGGGTAAAAAACCTTGAGCAAGACAGACTCCCCCACTCCCCATCTCTCTCTCTCTCTCTCTCTCTCTCTCTCTCACACACACACACACACACACACACGCTACCATTATGAAAGCCGTGGTTATCTTGAAGCTTGTGTGTGACTGCAGCCTCCATACATAAAGACAGACAACAAGGCCCCAAGAAAAAAAATTTTTTTTTCAAATAAAGAGGCGGATGAGGAATCCCTACATGCAAAAAGCCCAGGACTAGGGCCAGGACACAAGTTTCCTTTGGCCTGGTATTCATGCCTCCTTTGTACAGGCAGGACCAACATTTTACACTACAAATAAAAACCTAGTAGTCACTGCCACAAGAAAGAGTTAGTAGGAGCTAATGTCAAAATAAACATGACAATGATTTTCATAAACTCACCGAATAGCAGGATCATAGTGAGCACTGGACAGTCAAGGATATTCTAAAGTGTGTCCCTGACTTCCAAGGCTGTCATTACAGAGGACAACTTGCTCCCTAATGCCCAAGAGAGACAAGAGCAATTGAACAGTCCGGACCTGACCCAGCAAAACAACTGGGGTCCCCTAGTGGCCGAATGTGCCCTGTAGTGTACCAACGAGCAACTCATTCCAGGGCATTTTCTGGGATGGAATGTCTGGGATCCTTCCAAGATCCTCCTTCTCACTCAACACCACACCAAACCAGAAGTAAGTCCTTTTGATTTCTGTGAAATCTGCCCTTTCTTTCCACTCCTAGCACCACAAACTCAGTTCTGACCATATTATTTTCTATCTAGCCTCCTACTTGTCCCTCTGCCTCCAGTCTACCACTCTTGCTATCCAAGCTGCTCACCACTGCTGGGGACTTCCTTCTAAGTGTAAATCCCACCATGCCATTTCCCTGATTAAAATCTTCAACTGTTCCCCACAGGCTAAAAGGGAGGGAAGTCCTAACTCTTAAGGAGGTGCCTAACCCATAACCCAGCCTCACTATACCGAGTCAGAGTCCCTGCTCCCGCTCCTGCCGCCCACTGCTCTTCTCTGCTCCTAGCGCACTGAACCGCGCTCCTCAACGATACCTTGCTTCTGTTCTTTTCTGTTTCTTGTTCTTACTCCCTTGAACAGGGCCTTCTATCTGGCTAACTGGTGACTTCTTTCAAAGCTCGTTTCAGGGATCCCCTGCCCTAGAGCCTTTCCTGACCCTACCTGCTCCCATATCTGGGTTAGGTCCCCCTTCTTTCCCTATGCCTTAGTGCCTAGCCCATGGCTCATAACTGTTGGGGTTTCTGTTTCTGCATAACTATGACCTGATGATGAGTAATTCGAGGGTAGGAATTGTGTGTTTCATACTGTATCCTCAGTTCCCAACACAGTGCCTGAATATACAGTAGATGAAGAAATGTTTGCTGAAATTAAGCTATAATGCCTTGATTTCTATCTCTACCCATTTATTTCACATACATGGGTACCTAAGTATGAAGAGTATCCATGTGGTTATCAAAACGTTATAAAAGTGTTCTCTTCTTCCAAAAAGGTACTTGGAAATTTGTTCGAATTTATAAATTTACTTCAGTATCTCAGAAATTTGAGGCTGAAAGGAAGATGTACAAAAAAGAGAGTGGGAGAAAGGCTTTATTTTCAACTTGATTAGAACAGTTCAGATTCTAGACAAAATAGTACTCACTGATTTTTTTAAAAACACAACTCTAGGTGCTCTTGCTCTTCACAATTTTACATTAGATGTGACTCAACTTCCGTGCCTTCCACCCACGCACCAGCAATGCTATAAAAGCAGATCCAACAGTCCCTGGCTGGAAGGCAGGTTTTGCTCATTCTTTCCCAGGCTGCCTCTGACACCCAAGTGAAAAGCAACATTAAAGGGATAGCATTTCCTGCAATAATAAAAACTCGTTAGTATAAAAGCTTTTCACAGCACACCCCCACACAATAACCCTAAGTGTAAATAACAATTTACACCTAATAGATATTAAATACCTTCCCAGAAGCATCTCTGACACAATGCCACTTTAATGTCCTTTGCCCCCACATTCCCTTTAGCATAAATGAAGCCAAATTAAGGCTAACTCTATTATTTCCTCGCTTTTCTCTAGTTTAGGCAGGGTTCACTTTTATAGAACCCATTCTCGGAAAAAAAAAAA